>JAPXFQ010000510.1:0-383928 GCA_028564705.1 Apricaphanius iberus
GCGCACGATGCTAGATCTACCAACAACCCGTTGGAACCTTTCACCCTGCCTCCTGTCGTGGTCAATAATACCACCCCCAGTTCAGGAGTACTTAGAGTAAAACATCTTCAGTGGAGAAAAACCTGGCTGAGACTTAATTTAGTTTCACCTCTGCAGAGCGTGGAGAAGACCTGTCCTCATCAGTCTGAGTCCCAGGCGTTCTGCCTCTCTTCTGCAGACAGGCTTGCTTTATTCAATCCACATGATGGCTCACAGCACATACACACCAATACATTTGCTGATTTATTTCCCCACACACACATTCAGTTACTGGTTGCGAGATAACAAGTACCTGGCGGCGCCTGGCGGCGCCTGGCTCTGCAGCTTCTGGCCTGAAAAACACCTCCATATATGGTACAACACATCTCATATCAGATACTACTTCCTCTAAGGCCTTTAGCAACTTTCAGCAAGCATAAAACATTTAATCACATTAAAAATCCTCAATACTCCCCCAGGTCATTCTGGCTGTGGCTGGCCATGATCCAAATTTCACTAAGCGTATTTCTTGGGAGAGTGTGATCTATACAGTGGAAATTGCGTGCAGCTGTGTGCTCTCAAAGTGTTATGGACCAGAAAGCTTCTTTGCATGAGTCCATATTTATTATAGTGGTGTTTGTTTTTATTGTCAGATCTCCTGAGACCACATATCTGAGAGCTCTATGTGTGTAATGCTTCCACTGTTATACAAAGCTTGTAGCTATTCAATTCAGTTCAAAAATACCTTACAGGGATTAAGCTTTCAGTCTTGTATGGAGGTGTGGCTTTGAACCCCACTTCTTACAAATCCTCCTTACTTTTCACGACAGGCAGTACTGTTAGAATTGCCGTTTTCCAGAACTTCTGCTTTTAGGAACTTATGGTATCTGAGGAGGATCATTAACTGCCTTGGGTCTCATTCATAAAGCTCGATAGGCAAAACATTACATGAGTCATTTTCTACACAACGTTTTCGAAAAATGCAAATTTATGCCATTTTCCCAATTACAATTTCATGTACATTGACAACAACCCAGGGCCGGAGTGGAACTCATTTTCAGCCCTGAAGTTTTAGTCCACAGACCAACCCACCTTTTATTAAGACTAGGCCTAAAACCTTCCTTTTTGATCAAGCTTATAGTTAGAATGGCTTAGGTTATCCTGAGCTATTTTTATAGTTATGCTGCAATAGGCTTAGACTGTTCGAGGACAGACTTACCACTTTATCTTCATTCCTTCACTTTTCTCTTCTACTACTCTCCAATTATATTTTTTCTGCTGTTATTGCGATTGTTAACCTTGTTTTCGCTCAGTGTTTTCCTCTCCATAGAAGCTCCTCCAGCTCTGGTATCCTGTTCAACTATAATGCCCCCTGCTGGATGGGGATCATCGGTCCAGATTATGCTCTAACGCTGTGTCCACACTGAACGCGATAGGAGCGACTAGAGCTTCAGGTTAACATGCAAAATCAATGGAGGAGTGCGATGAAGGTCCCGCGACACTTCAGGAGCAGATTTGCGTCGCGAAAAAGCTTTTCTGCCTGATTTGCGCGACCAAGTCGTGCTACAGATGCGATGGAAAATCGAATTTTATGTGGGGCATTTTTTTCGCATTCATGGCATCTACCGCTCAGTTGGAAAAATCTAAACTCCAGCGTCAAATCGCCCCGCAACAACCAATCAGGGGACAGAGTTTCAGTGATTCTATGACTGTCATGGAGTCACAGCCTCAGCAGGACATGGAGGAAATATTGATAAACATCGTGGCTAATCACCACGAGCTACATGACACAAGCTTTTACATTATGTAGACAGGAATAAAAAAAAAATATATAAGTAGGTTAAACTATTTAGACAGGAATGCTCTTTAGAGGTTTGTGGGTGGCTCTTAAAAGAGCCATTGTTGCTGTAAAAGCACCTCTCGGCCTAGAAGTCAGCCTTGATCCAGCCTCCTCACCTGGTTTCCCGGTAGCAGCTCCCACACCACGTCTGCACTCTAGCCCCAGCTCCGCTGAAGCCTGGGCCAAGCACGCAGTCCTACATCAGCTCGGTCCATAATCCACCGGCAGCTGCACTCTGGCCCCAGCTCTGCTGAAGGCCAGTTCGCGTGTGAAAATACCATATTTGAAGCGCGTCCAGTTCGCTTTGTACACGCTTCAATGTGCGAATGTGCACGCGAACAGATAGGCGTGTGTCGCCCTTTTTAGTCGCTCCTATCGCGTTCAGTGTGGACACAGCGTAAGTGATCAAGCATCCTCCATGCTGTCTCTTCTCTGTCTTCTCAGACCCCCAGACGGTTGTGGCAAATGACCACTTGTACTGAGACAGGTTCTGCCGCAGGTTTCTACCTGTTACAGGGGAGTTTTTTTCTCTCCACTGTCGCTACATTCTTGCTCAGTATGAGGGATTGCTGAATGGTTTGCTGTGGTTGCAGGTCTGCCTCAATGGGGCTCAACCCTATGTAAATGATTTCATGCAATCTGCTGGGATTCCTTACATAGAAAACTTTTAACTGGTTGGAATGTTTGTATAATTGTATTGAAATGACTTTTGTTGTAAAGTGTCCCGAGATTACATTTGTTGTGAAGTGGCGCTATATAAATTAAAGTTAATTGAATTGAAATCTTGCTGCTTCATTTTGGATCAACTGAAGGCATTTTGCGGACTCCCTGATAATAAGGAATTACAGTAGTCCAGCCTTGAAGTAACAAATCCATGGACTAGTTTCTCTGCATCACTCCTTGACAGCATGCTTGTATATTTAACAATATTCCAGAGGTGAAGGAAAGAAATCTTGGAAAACCTGTTTAATATGGGAATTAAATGTCATGTCCATTCATCCATCCATCAATCCATCCATTTTCTGAAATGCTTAGTCCTCCAGGGGTCGCGGGGGTGCTGGTTCCTATCTCCAGCTGTCAACAGGCAAGAGGCAGGGTAAACCCTGGATAAATGTCATGTCTTGATCATAAATTACTCCAAGGTTCTTTACACTATTACCAGAGGCCAAATTAATGCCATCCAGATGAAGTGATTGACTTAGCAGTTTCTTTTTTAAAGCTTCTGGTCCAAAGACAACCACTTCTGTCTTGTCTGGATTTATGGACAATATATGTATATATATATATATTAAAGAGAATCGGTCCAAGCACTCCAAGTACTCCACAAGTAACCCTTGAGTGTGAAGAATACTTATTCTGAGCTGCCTTCTGTCCCTGAGTAATCTCTGCTCTCCCTTTTACGATTTTACACCCCTCAGTTTCTATAGACTTGCTTGGACCTGTATCATAATAGAAAATAACATTTAAAGCTTCAGTGTATTTAATATGGAAAACACTGACTTAACCAGTAAAGATATTTTCAATGATAAAACATGCAGGGTAATTTTATATTACTATCATCATATTCCCTTTAAAATATGGGCTTTATGAGTAATGCGAAATGAAGTAGCCTATCTTGGATAGGGCAGTATTCAGGGATTTGTGTCATGCACTGTTCGTCAGTTAAAAACAAATAAAACTAACTGACATTATTAAAGTAATCTGCAAAAAGTTGCTTCTGTCACAAAAAATAAATTAGATGTTTTTTGTTTTTTTTTACTCTAGCCGCAGCTTAAACTTTATTAATTACTTTAGTCCTTCATTCTTACTTTTTGATTTTTGTGATTAATAGGGGTTGCCCATTAGGTGGCAGTCCAGTTGAATACTAGTGATGGAGTGGCCTACACATATAGACTACGATCAAACTCAATTTTTGTCTTTTGTTGAAAGGGGGTAAAAAAAGCAAATTGTACTTTACTATTTTTCAGAAACACTGCATTTGTACCCCATGAAATATTGCACATTTATTGCACTTACAATAAAAAAAAGAAAGAAAGGGGTGTGTTCTTTTAATTACGGGGCGGGACTTCTCAACAGCTGGTGCAGATTATTATGGACTTGAAACGTTGAGCGTCACAGACCTGGGAGCATCACTGGGGTTTGGTTCATGTTCTCAAGCATCGTAGGGGTTTCAGTGTTACATTTTTCCTCACAAAAATAGCTAAGTACGGGTGGAAATAGTGGAGCTTTGTTTGAGCAATGTTTGACTTGAAGAAAAGAAACAGTTTGACTCTGAGAGGCACCCGTGAGACGGAGGAATTTAGACGAGTGGCAGTTCGACGGAAGGACAAAGGTGCGACAGGGGACTGCCTTGTCCCAGGTGAGGTGACTACCTTCAACTTTTCAATATGCGTGTAAGGGACCACTGGCTGATGAATAAATTCTGTACATGCACTTTTTTCCGACTCTGAGCAGAGGTACACCCAGCACAAACAACGCATGCTGTAGTGCTATGAACCAATTAAGAATTATAATACTAAATAACTTCGTTTCACATTTGTTTTAATTTTTCAAATAATAATTACCCTAATTTTGTGCTCTGCTCTGCCTGTTTTTTGTTTTTTTTCTCTTGAACACAGAAAATGCTCTGTTAATGTGTGCTACAGAAATGTGTTATATTTCTTTATCATGGCTTTTTATGTTTTTAGTCTTTTCCTTGCACAAAATACTCCTGCATTTTCAGATTTTTACCTTAATTTATGAAATCCCACTTTGCTAATGATGGCTGTCCCTTTTAGGCAAAAACAGATTTTTTTTGTTTTCCCTTGCCCCATTATGCAGTAATCAGAGTTTGAGTGTCAAAAACTGCCAGCACAATTAATTCCAATCTTTATTTTCTTTTTACACTCAGCTACTGGGTTAAGAAATATATTTTGAGGGATCTGAAATTAATATCAGATACATAGGTATATGAAAGATCACAAAATATCACAATTCCCCTCAAGTTGTCCTAAATCTTAGGTCTCTTGTATGAAAACAATGTAATGGATAATTAAATGAGTAAACTGTCCTAAATTATTGCAATACAGACTTTTTTTCAAAGCTTCACTATGTACTTAGTGTGTATTTCCATCCACATTCAGACGATGGGGGCTTAAAACTACTAATAGGTGATTAGGGCAACAGGTTAGAGCATTAATTTGTGTTTGTGTATAATTGGCTCACTTGGTGATTTTGTTTTACCAGTGTATAATTTCACATCCATTGAATAAGCCTGGACTTTGCGTGTGTGTCTTTACATAAATTATTCCTTTAGTCCAGACATACCCACATTCTCATACCAAGCTATTACTGTGCTCACAGTGAGGATGATCTATGTTTTAAAGGCTGTCTTTGAATTGGTACTGTCGGAGGATCCCTCAGGACAATCAATAATCAGACATATATGAGGAAAATGGTTATTTGGCCTATTGGTTTCTTCATGAAAACAAATTGACAATGTTACTTCCAGGCAAAAATGGATGTTTAAAAATCACTTGGGGATTATTTGTTCAAAAGGGCTCCACAGTAAATATCAATGCCTATGATAAAAGAGAGTCTGATGTGCTGGTGAGTTAACTGCATGTATGATTTTTGCTGGAGGTTGAATGATTTGGGGCCGTATTCACAAAGACTCTTATCTTACCGCTAGGTGTTACTCCTAGCTCGCGTTAAAAGGTCTTATGTAGGAGTTGTCGTCTAAAACCTATTCACAAATGCACTAAGAGCTACTTTTACGTAGGACAAATCCCTAAAAGTAAGTTAAGAGTGGCGTTCCGTTGCTATGGAAAACATCATTTCCTATGCATGAGTAAATAGACGGACAGCAGTGTGATTGGTTGTTGAATGACACGTGTGAAACCAGGAAATGGAAAACTTACATGTCGATAAAAGCGTAATTATGAACAGCAGAAATAATGTATGATGACATCTTTGTGTCGGCCACGAGACTGACAGTTCATACAACTGACACACAATAGCCTACTTACAGAGAGGGTGAAGTAAAAAAAAAAAAACGTGAAATGCATTCTATTATGCGACAGACTGACGTCCAATCCAGGGTGTACCCTGCCTAACGCCTGCTGATAGCTGGGATAAGCTCCAGCCCCCCCCACACAACCCTTAATTGGATGAAAGCGGTATAGATAATGGATGGATGGATGCATCATATTAAGGGAGTGATTGCAAGTAGGCTGTAAACAATTAGGCTTTTTATTGAGCACATCAGCCACATCTTAAATAGACCCCCCCCCACTACCGTAAAAAGCACCTCTTGAACTGAAAATGAGTGGCGAGAAAAGAACAAGGAAACCTAACTGGTCGCAGGACCAATTATTACTACTGGCACAGTTGGTACTGGAGAGGAGGACGGTCCTGAAAGGGTGATTCGGAGCCGGGATTACGAATAAGAAGAAAAGGGAGACATGGGTGAAATTGGCAGAAACATAAATGCATCTTATCCATCGGTGTCTCGAACGGCAGAAGATTGTGAGAAGAGATGGTATTCTCTACAGTCCGAGTGTCGGCTTGAGATCGCCACTTATGAAAAGGATGGTGCTGCAACAGGTAGGCAATGTCCGTCATATAGCCATCCCTACATATGTTGCATAAATTGGAAGACGTTAATGTTTTCTTCTTTGTGCACCCCCGACATACCTGCAATCGCCATGAAACTGGCTTTAATTCGATAGTTGCTGGATGTCTAATGGGAAACGGATGAATTGTTGGATAATGTGTGGTTGACAGAGTGCTTTAAGAGTTTGGTACATTGATCGGCTGATAGATGGTTGTGATATACCTAAGTCGTCTGCGTTGCAAAGTTGCATTTTCCCTGTGGCTAAATATATTAGTTTCGCTAAACATTTAATTTCTGGACTGATCAGGTTGTTACGTTTGGTTGGAGATGTGATTGCATCCCGCACATCATCTGCAATAAACGATTAAGTCTGTATCGTTTGGTTAATTCCGAATCATCCAGAGTGTCCAACACATTGCGTCTCGCTGCAGCCATTTTGGGAGTCTTTGTGAATAGGTCTTAGGGAGCTAGGAGTCCTCTTGAGTTCTTTTAAAGACTCCCAGACTTAGGAGCTACTTTTAGGCCTAAAAGTCTTTGTGAATTACTTTTATCTTAAGAAACTAGGAGTCCTAATTTTAAGAGTGACAAGCCAACATTTTTTAGGAGTTACTCCTAAATTCGGCAGGTAGGACCCACTTTTAGCCCTTAGATTCTTTGTGAATACGGCCCCTGGTGTGTAGAAAATTGCACAAATGCGATTTTTGGTGTTTATGGCCAATCATCGGTAAGGCTGTTAGTCGAAAACAAAAATACCGCTTGGTTGCAATGATTTAGGTATACTGCCCCAGATTGCCAGGAAACTACATAGTGACAATTTAAAGTGAAGAATGTGGATAGAACATACCTCCTTTTGACATTAACAGTGTCCAGTTTGGAGGCATTTTCCCTCAACCCATGCTCTGAGTGATCAGTTAGTCTCTGTCTGTGTGTATGCACAGGCAGAGGAGATGCAATTCAACTTTATAGAGACCTATAGTTGCAATTTAGGTCTATAATTGCGCTGCTCTTGGTGGCTGCATGTTAGAGTGGCTCTTTTAGCTACACATTGAGTTTTGTTTTTTGGACATTGCTTCCCCCTTTTTCTTGAGGAAGGATTGCACTTTTTGGACCTATTTGCTTTGTGAGTTTTTGTCCTGTGAAGTTGGAAGGATTTTCGCTTTTGATTTTTCACTTTTGCTCATTTGTTATGATGCATAACCATGGCAACAAGGTGGTTTACAGCCATGAGCAGCTGATTAACATGGCAAAAACTGAAATTATGTTTCAAATGAAGCCACAAATCCATGAAGAGTTGAAAAGGAGGAGGCCTGGGTGCAGAGCAGGAGGGAATTCAAACAATCTCTTCCATCAATCATAATGGGAAACGTGAGATTTCTTGCTAACAAGATGGATGAACTTCCAGCCCAGACAAATTCTCAGCCTGAGTTTCGTCAATGCAGTGTTATGTGCTTCACTGAGATGTGGCTACAGGATCATATCCCTGACAGTACGAGCAGACAGAGATCTGAAGAGAAGTGGAAAAAGAAAAGGTGGAGTAGCAGTGCTTGTCAACAATAGATGGTGTCATCCAGGAGATGTTACTGTGACGGTTAGTCTCTGCAGCACAGATATTGAACTCTTGGTAGTTAATTTACGTCCATCTTATTTACCAAGAGAGTTCACGAGTGTCATTTTGGCAGTTGTTTACATTCCACCTTCAGCCGTTGCAGACCATGCATGTGATGTCATCAGTTCTGTTGTTGCTAAGCTACAGACCCAGCACCCCAATGCATTTGTGGCAATATCTGGTGATTTTAATCATGCCTCACTCTCTTCTATACTTCCAACATTTCAACAGTTTTTCAGCTGCTCCACAAGAGAAAACAAGACCTTGGATTTGTTTTATGCAAATGTAAAGGATGCTTATATGTCCAAACCAAGACCTCTGCTAGGACAATCAGATCACAATCCTGTCTTTCTCCGCTCAGAATATAAACCACTTGTTCAAAGGCAACCTCCGACAAAGAGAACCGTTAAAAAATCGTCAAATGAAGCTGAAGAAGCCCTCCAGGGTTGTTTTGAGTCCACAGACTGGATGACTCTTTGCCAGCCACATGGAGAGGACATAAATGCCATGACTGAGTGTGTGACTGACTACATAAACTTCTATGTGGACAACATCGTCCCCTCCAGAACAGTGACATGCTTCCCTAATAACAAACCATGGATCACCAGTGAGCTGAAGGAACTGCTGAACAAGAAAAAGAGCCTTCAGGGAGGGAGATAGGGAGTTATTAAGGAGTATACAGAAGCAACTAAAAGTCAAGATCAGAGACGGCAAGGAGGCTTACAGGAAGAAGCTGGAGAACAAACTACAGAGGAACAATATAAGAGATGTCTGGTCTGGAATGAAAAAGATGACAGGCTTGAATCACAGGAAGGACTGGATAGATGGAAATCTTGATAGAGCCAATGAACTGAACACATTCTTCAATAGGTTCAGTTCAGGAACAAGCTCAGCATCCTCGTCTCCTGTTACCATCCAGAGAGACATCCGACTCTCCTCTGACCCACACCTGTCCTGTCACACCTCAGATGTTTTATGTTCCTCCTCAGTCATGAACTCTTCTTCTTCTACAACGTTGTCTTCGACCAAGGCAGGAGATTCCGTTACCCACTTTACCTCACTCTCCCACCTATCTTTTTCTAAAAGTCAGGTGAAGAGGCAGTTGAAGAAACTGAACCGGAACAAGGCTGCAGGTCCAGATGGTGTCAGCCCCAGAGTCCTGAAGACCTGTGCAGAGCAGCTCTGTGGGATTCTGCAGCATCTATTCAACCTTAGCCTGAACCAAGAGAAAGTTCCAGTGTTGTGGAAGACATCCTGCCTTGTTCCAGTACCAAAGAAAACTCACCCATCAGTCATCAATGACTACAGACCTGTCGCCCTGACATCCCACATTATAAAAGGTCATGGAGAGACTCTTTTTACCCCACTTGACTAAGCAAACTAGAACCTATCAGGACCCCCTGCAGTTTGCTTATCGCCATGGTGTTTGGTGTTTGAAGATGCCATAATCAACCATGCTTCAACCAACCCCTCTGTCATCTGGGACAAAGCAGGCAGCACTGTGAGAATCAGTGTTCTTTGATTTCTCAGTGCATTTAACACAATTCAGCCCTGAGTTACTTTGTCAGAAACTCCTGAAAACACAGGTGGAGGCTCAACAATCAGCTGGATCAATGACAACCTCTGACCAAAACAGACCACAGTTTGTGAGGACTGAAGGATTGTATGTCAAACCAGCTGATCAGCAGCACAGGAGCACCACAAGGGACTGTACTCTCAACATTCCTTTTCACTGTGTACACCTCAGACTTCCAGTGTAAGACTGAGACCTGTCATCTGCAGAGATACTCGGATGACTCTGCAATTGTCGGGTGTATCAGAGATGGTGAAGAAGCTGAATACAAAGAGCTGGTGAAAAGCTTTATGGCATGGTCTGGAAACGATCATCTTACCTTAATTGTGAACAAAACAAAGTAGATTGTAGATTTCAGAAGAAACAGAGACAAGTCAAAGACGGTCTCCATCATGGGAGAAGAAGTGGATGGTGGTTGAGGACGTACAAATACCCTCGGAGTTTACCTGGACAATAGACTGGACTGGAGAATCAAGAGTGAAGGCAGTCTACAAAAACGGACAGAGCAGACTTTACTTTCTGAGGAAGCTGAGGCCCTCAAGATTTGCAGCGAGATTCTGCAAATCTTCTACAAGTCTGTGGTGGAGAGTGTCATTCTTCTTCGTCCCATCATCTGTTGGGGGTAAACAGCATCAGAGCCAGGGACTCAAAACGGCTTGGATAACCTGATAAAGAAAGGCTGGTTTTCTGTTATTGGGGGACGACGGTGGGAAACAACTGGAGATAGTGATGGAGAAAAGGATTCTTCATAAATAATTAAAAAAGATCATTGGCAACCCTGAGCATCCTTCCATGAGACAGTCCTACAGCAACAGAGTATCCTCAGTCGGTGAGGCTTCTTCAGTTTCGCTGCACACACAGACCGCTACAGGAAATTCCTTTCTCCCCACAGCCATCCATGGTCACTACAACAACTCCTTGCAAAATTAATTAATTAATTAATGAGCTACAACAACACTTATTTTCCCTCTGGGATCAATAAAGTATTTCTGAATTTGAATTGAATTGAATACGTCAGGCCTTGCTTTTTACTTAAATCTAGCTGATTTTGAATGATGGAAATCAATTCAACTCAGTTTATTTATACAGTGGTAATTCACAACAGATGTCATCTCAAGGCATTTTACAAGAAAAGTCATTTCGATACAATTGTACTAACATTTCAATCAGTTCAAAGTTTTCTATGTAAGGAATTCCAACAGTTCGCGTTGAGTCGTTAAAGTGAGGTTGTGCCCTGAACATGCAGTCTTCAACCACAGCAATCCCTTAGTAATCCCTCATATTAAGCAAGCATGCAGTGACAGTAGACAGGAAGAAATCTCCAGCAGAACCTGGCACAGAACAAGCAGTCATCTGCCACAACCCTCTCGGGGTTTAAGAAGACACAGCAGAGACACAAAGAAAGTAAGAAGTTGATAACAGTACATAGAGCATGTTCGGTCACTCAGCGTGTTTACATGCAGCAAGAAAGTCTTAATTATTACTTTAGTCCAGTGTGGAGGGGTAGCTAGTTTCTGTTTTGACAAAATGAGCCCTTCCCCGACCCGCCCCCATCCCCTCGTGCCTCTCGGTAGCTGATGCTTTTATTTATACTTTAACTGTGATTAAGCGTCCAGTCACTAGGTAGCAGCAGTGCTCAAACTCAAGAACAGGCTGCCTGTTCAACCCAGCAGAAGGAAGTGTACACAGAGAGCTGCTGTGCTTTAAAGCATGGGAAAGGGAGATTGAATTGCGGAATTTAACATCAAAAAATGGATTACACAATTAAACTTTGTTCCTGTAGGGATCTGGTGGCTCCCGCTCTTGTAAGGCTGCCTGTTTTTAATGGGCATTTCAGCCCTCCTCTCCATGCAAGCAGTCTAAACCTGCCAGCCATAGTGAGAAAACTAAGAAAATAAGAAGCACTGCCTTACTCCAAATGGTATTACTCTTGAAATGCATGTATACACTAGGCCTGGGCAAAAAAAAAAAAAATTGATTTAGTGAATTTATTAAAATGTATTGTTGCAGGGTTTTTGAAAAAAGTTTGAGTTTTTGTGTAATGGCAAATGTTTGGCTCTCGGAGTTTCCGTAGCAGAATTGGTATGGGTTTGCAGCGACAGATGTGGAGCAAGAGATCCCACCCTGTACATTTGTATAAAGCTCATCGCAGTCAAAGGCAGCAGCACCACGAACCTATTCCAACACCTGAAATGGAAACATCCAGCCGAATATGCAAAATGCCAGTCTCTCTGAGATGAACAAAACCACAGTAACCAACAGACCTTAGTTAAAACACTGCTAACTGTAGACGAATCCTTTGCATAAGTTGTCTGCCGTTTGCACATATGGCTTTTTTTAATAAATAGGGGGGGGGATCGGAAAGAACTCGTAAATCGAATAAAAAATAAATAAAATCAGAGAAATCAGATTTTATTTTTAGACCATATTTCCTAACCCCTGTATACACCTTAGACTAGTATACACTTAAGACTTGCAGGATATTCTTAATGTAATGGATATTGTTAAATAAAAGGGCTAACGCTGTGTCCACACTGAACGTGATAGGAGCGACAATAAAGCGTGACACACGCCTAGGTGTTCGCGTGCACATTCGCACCTTGAAGCTTGTACAACACGAACTGGTCGCGCTTAAAATATGATATTTTTACGCGCAAACTGGCCTTCAGCGGAGCTGGGGCCAGAGTGCAGCTGGCGGTGAGTTATGGACCGAGCTGACGTAGGACTGCGTGTTCGGCCCGGGCTTCAGCGTAGCTGGGGCTAGAGTGCAGATGGCGGTGGATTATGGACTATGGTCTCCGATCTGACGGAGGACAGAGTGGACTACGTGTTCGGCCTGGCCTCCGGTAGAGCTTGGACCGCTGCACTGGGGGTTTGGTGAGCTACAGATACAGTCTAGGCGGAGGGATCCATAAACAGCAGCAAGCCTCATAAACACCGGCTCCTCGCCGTCTAGAGAACGTGACCTGCTCGCCCAGTTTGTGCCCTGAAGGTCCAAGCTTCGCCTGCCGAAACACAAACTACATTTCTGAGCAGCTGTCTGCGGTTCGTAAAAATTTATATTTGAGCAGCGTGGGACGTGGTGCGGGAGCTGCTACCAGGAAACCAGGTGAGGAGGCTGTTTCAAGGCTCACTTCTAGGCCGAGAGGTGCTTTTACAGCAACTACGGCTCTTTTAAGAGCATTCCTGTCTAGTTTATTTTTGTATTACTGTCTCTGTATAGCATATGCTTGTGTGATGTAGCTCGGGGTGATTAGCCACGATGTTTATCAGTATTTCCTCCATGTCCTGCTGAGGCTGTGACTCCATGACAGTCACAGAATCACTGAAACTCTGTCCCCTGATTGGTTGTCGCGGCGCGATTTGACGCTGGAGTTCAGATTTTTCCAACTCGAGCGATAGACGCCATGAGCAAGAATGCACAAAATGCACCACATAGAATGCAGCAAGAATTTTCCATCGCATCTTTAGCGCGAATTTTTCAAGCAAATCAGGCAGAAAAGCTTTTTCGCAACGCAAATCTGCTTCTGAAGTGTCGCAAGACCCCAAGTCGCGCTTCATCGCGCTCCTCCATTGATTTTACATGTAAACCTGAAGCTCTAGTCGCTCCTATCGTGTTTGGTCTGGACACACCGTGAGAGATGATTCCTTCAGTAGTTTTAGGTTTGAATCATAGACTTGTTGATCAAGCAATGATGACAGCATTACACAGAAACGTATGCATACTGACCTGCCTTCTACCATCCTACACAGTCTTATGTAGATTCAGTAATCCTAAGAGCTATCAGCAGTACATCAGATACTTTTCTTCAAGATACGTAACCCAAGACTTGCAGGCTTCAGCTGGATAGATAGCAAGATTACGCCTTTCTCTAATGCCATAGTGCCCTTTAGATATCTGAGAGTTTCTACTCTAACCCGAGATGTAACAACAAGCATGAGCATGCAGCATAAGTACAATTGACCTGACCTATAATCAGATTGGTTACCATATCATAAAGAGCACACAGAAACTCAGTATTCAAGAATACACAAAGCAGTTTATCCTTAAAATTAAAATGTCCATTACAATCGTTACTCACCCAGTGTTAAGTAATTGAATTGCATGTATATATTCATAACGACTCAAAAAAAGCATTTTTAACAAGCTTTTAACTCAAAGTGCTTTACAGATTTACAATGACCCCACAACCCCCCCCTTCAAAAACCAAAAATAATCATCTCAACTACACCCCCTCCCAAACCAACTCATCAGCCACACACACTTAAAAGCTACAAAAACAGCAGGCTGAGTACATATGAGCCAGGAAATGCCATCATGGGAGCCATCTGCATCAGCAGCAGCAGCCAAGGCACTGACCCAGGGCGCCCAGAGGAGGGAGGGCTGGTACCTCCACCCAAGCAATACTGGGCAGCCACAGCCGACCACCGTCCCCGATGCGGCGGGCACCCAGAGAGGAAACACTAGGAGGAAATAAATATATAAAATAAGTTAAAATATAAAGTGTATAAAATATTAAGTGCAAAACAAAAAGTGTAAAAAAATAAGATAGAATAAAGATAAAAATCCGAGGGAGATTAATAAATAAACAATTAAAAGCTAAACTAAAAATTCAATCAAATAAAACATGCAGAGAGATTAAAATAGATATTAGTAAATAATAATCAGTTAAAGACTGTTAAAAAGGTAAGTTTTGAGCCTCCTCTTAAAAAACATTAACATTCTCTGCGGCCCTGAGGTCCTCTGGCAGCCTGTTCCAGAAATGAAGGCCTTAATAATTGAAAGACTCCTCACCATGAGTCCGTGTCCTGACTTTGGGAATGATAATGGGTTATCATAAAGGTTATCTATTAGGGGTGTGAGGAAAAATCGATTCACGTCTGAATCTCGATTCCTATTTAACAAGAATCAGAATCGATCCGAAATGTTTGAGAATCGATTCTCAAAAAATGTTTTCTGAACCTTTTTTTATTTTCCCTTCACTACGTTTGTCATGCAACGGCCACCGTCGCATTAACAGGTCTGATGCGCCGTTGGCTAGCTAGCGCTAGCTACCCACCCTGCAGCTTCCAGCCGCCGGGAAACGAGACCGCCAATGCTCGGTAGCAGCCACTGCTGTTGGCGACAGGGAGAGGCTGCTCTTGACTCCCGGTCGGGGAGACGTTTTCTGGTGGACTCCGGTTCTCAAAAGGGCCTGGTTACCCCATCTGGCTCTGACAGGCTGGCTGAAGGCTGCGGTCCGTCGCTGACTGCTGCTAACGGCTCCCCCATCAGGACTTTTGCCGGAAGGTCGGTGACTGTTTGCTTTCACTGTAGAGACTTCCAGTGGAACTTTGTCGTACCCGCCAGTTCATTTCCCATCATAGGGGCTGATTTCCTCTGTGCGCACGGACTTTCGGTTGATGTCGCTAACAAACGGTTAATTGAAACAGTCTCTTTTTCCTCTCTGCCTTGTCTGACGCGGGGAGCTGGGCTGTCTATACATACTAATTTTTTAGCTTCAGGAGATGTTTTTCAGCGCTTGTTATCAGTTTCCTTTGCTGACAGTTAACAACTTTTCAACCGCTGACACTAAGCACAGGGTAGAGCATTATATCCCCACTACCGGGCCTCCGGTGTTCGCGCGGGCGCTCCGCCTCGATCTCGCTAAGCTGGCTATCGCTCGGGAGGAGTTCGCCAACATGGAGTGCTTAGGCATCGTTCGGCGCTCTAACAGTCCTTGCGGCCGTGTGGGGATTTTCGCCGCCTGAATAACGTTACGATGAACGATCGTTATCCGATCCCCCACATCCAGGATTTCTCTGCCCATCTCGCAGGGACCGCCATGTTTTCCAAAGTGGATCTGGTGCGCGGTCATCACCAGGTTCCGGTGCGTGCGGGGACGTTCCCAAGACAGCTGTAATCACTCCATTTGGCCTGTTCGAGTTTTTATGGATGCCTTTTGGTCTTCAAGGCGCCGCTCAAACTTTTCAGAGGTTGATGGATTCAGTCTTGCGCAGCTTTTCTTTCGTGTTTGTTTATTTGGATGACATCCTGGTGGCCAGCAGCTCTGCTGAGCAGCACTTGTCGCACCTCTGTCAGGTTTTTCAACATCTGGCGGCGCACGGCCTGATCGTCAACCCAGCAAAATGCCAGTTCAGGTTGTAGCTCATTAACTTTTTGGGCCATCGCATTTCTGCCAGCGGTGCCGTCCTATTACTCACTAAGGTGCAGGCGGTGACCGATTTCCCGCGTCTGCAGACAGTAAAAGCCCTGCAGGAGTTTCTGGGGATGGTTAATTTTTACAACTGTATTATCCCCAGAGTAGCATGGCTTCTGCAGCTGCTTTACTGCGTGCTTAAAAAGAAAAAGGCCACCGACACTGTGGACTGGACCCTCGACTGTTTCCAAGCATTTAATAATGCTAAATCCGCGCTGGCCGATGCCGCTCTTCTGGCTCACCCCTCTCCATCAGCGCAGGTGGCTCTGACTACAGACGCCTCTGACGTAGCGGTGGGGGCGGTGATGGAGCAGTGCATTGGTGGGGTTTGGCAGCCGCTTGCCTTCTTCAGCCACACGCTACGCGACAGTGAACGTAAATATAGTGTGTTTGACAGAGAGCTGCTGGCTCTCTACCTGGCTACACGTCATTTCCGTTTTTTCCTGGAGGGCCGTACCTTATGTTGACCACAAGCCTTTATTTGCCATGTCAAAGGTTTCTGACGCCTTGTCTGCACGGCAACAGCGCAACCTTGCTACTGTCTCCGAATTTACGACAGAGATTCAGCATATAGCTGGCAAATCCAACTTCGTTGCCGACTGCCTGTCCCGTGCCCTGTTCTCACCAGTTTATGTGGGCATTGATTTCTCTGCCATGGCTGCAGATCAGTGCAGCGATGCAGACATCCTCAGGCTGCAGTCTGAGCCGACTGGCCTTAACCTAGAGGAGAGACAGGTGCAGGATGGTGGTCCTTCCCTCCTCTGTCTCAACTGGCTGTCCCCGCCCTCTGGTTCCTGCTTTGTGGCGCTGTCACGTTTTTGATGCCTTGCATTCCCTCTCCCATCCAGGTGTTCGGGCCTCAGTCAAACTAATCTGTTCTAAGTTTGTCTGGCCCGGATTGCGGAAGACTGTGAGGGACTGGGCTGCAGCATGTGTCCCCTGCCAGCGTGCTAAGGTTCACCGGCACATTAAAGCACCCTTGGAACCATTCCCTATTCCTAGTCGCCGGTTCGATCATGTGCATGTAGACCTGGTGGGCCCCTTGCCTCCATCGCAGGGTTTTACCCACCTGCTCAACATGATCGACCGCACCACCAGGTGGCCAGAAGTGGTTCCGCTGGCATCCACAACAGCTGCTGTGGTGGCTCGGCCGTTTTTATCGGCCTGGGTTTGACGTTTTGGCCCCCCTTCAGACATCACCTCCGACAGAGGCCCACAATTTGTGTCAGAGCTGTGGTCCAGCATGGCTGAAGGGCTGGGGGTCAGGATCAATTGCACCACAATCCACAAGCTAACAGGTTATGCGAGCGGTTTCACAGATCATTAAAGGCTGCGCTCCGTGCTGTTCTGACCGATGGAAACTGGGTCGACCGTCTCCCATGGGTTATGATGGGGTTGCGTTCCGCGGCTAAAGAGGACCTTGGTGCCTCTCCAGCTGAACTGGTTTTAGGCCAGCCGGTACGGGTTCCGGGCGAGTTTTTTCCGGAGGCCCCTTCACCCCAGTTTACCTCATTTGCCCAACAGTTACTACCTCATGAGGGCCCTTCTTACATTCCTGGCCCTGTGCATCATTGTTTGCCCCAGTCCTTCGTTCCAAAGAGCTTGGAGTCATCCAAGTTTGTTTTTATCAGACACGATGCACACAGGACACCGTTATGGCCTCTATATGATGGACCGTTCAGGGTCCTTGAACCCGGCCCCAAGCACTTTCTTTTGGATTATGGGGGGCGTAAAGAGACTGTGTGCATCGATGGGCTGAAACCCGCATGTGGCGGACCACCCAGACAACAGGAGGTTTATATTTAAAAATGTTATGTTTAGATTTGAAAATGTTCAAGTTGGTGCTGATTAAACGAGCTGATCGGATGTAGCTGTGTCGTCTTTTTCATTCCTCCACAGTACAATGTTTGTTTGGTTTAAATACTTCAAATTGACTCCTCCAAAGTTCTATTTATCATGGCCAAATGTCTAAATCTGTGTCCTGTCTTGTGTTGTATGCTATACAACAAAGGACTGTTAAAATGCATAATTTAAAGTCCAAAACTGATATTTGTGCCCATGTAGGAGTGTTAACTTCTATCTCGAACTGTAACTCAAACAATGTCACACCATTTGTCATTAATAGCAGTCGTACGTTCTTTTTTTCTTTATCAGTCACATATACACTAACATCAATTGTTTAAAGAGCTAGAAATGCATAAAATGCATTATAATTATTAAAAAGTTTGTTTACTTTTTTAATTTTCGTATCCACACTACCTATGTCTTTGTGTTGTTGCTTTGAAGAAATAAACAGTATTTGTAAGTCTGGTTAAGGCTAGATCGGAAACTATTAAGCAGAAGTGAAAAAACAGAAGTTTTCTATTGAGAAAGCATGTGTACTTTAACCCTCTTCACATGACCAACAAATCAACCTCATATGAGCACAGATAGCTCAGCTTTCCTACAAACAAGGGATAATCTGGCTCAAACCTGGATGTAAATGCAGGTAGGAAAACAATCGGCTACACCGTTTAAAAGTACTAAGTTTTAAGGGAATGCGGAGAGGATTGCTGTGGTTGAAGTCTGCATCAATGGGGCACATATGCCAGTTAATTTCTCAACTCAATCTGCTGGGATTTCTTAAATAGAAAACTTTTAACTGATTGGAATATTTGTATGATTTTATTTAAATTACTTTTCTTGTAAAGTACCTTGAGATAACATCTGTTATGAATTGGCGTTATATAAATAAACTGAATTTAATTTAATTATGCTGGAATTTAAAAAAAAATATTGTAGAGCAGGAACAGAAGTTACTTTAAAGTATTTGTGTCAAAGGTACTTAGTTTGTGCTGTACAGTAGTTTTGCACGTCAGAAAATCCAAGTTAATCCTGGGGTTACCATGTCCACACGTAGCCGGGGTTTTTTAAAAACAAAGATTTCCCTCTGCTCCTTAAAAAAAATAAAATAATCTCCATTCACACATAACCGGATAAATGCGTTTTTCAGCACATTCATAGACGTGGCAAACCTGTAGGGGGAAGTATTTCTCCCAAATCCTATCTGCTCAGAGTAACTTTCTATCCTCTATATTCAGTAAGCAGCAGTCATACAGCGTATATAAGCAAACAAACAAAACACGCTTTAACAATGGATGATACCAACACAGCTCTGAGGGCATAAATGCTGTTTTTGAGAGTAAACACAGGTCGCACAAGTGATGTTTGAGCGTTTTTTGTCGCGGATAGTGACGTTGCGGTTCTTAAAACTCAGTTTTTGGCCATCCACACGCAGATACTAAAAACAGAGAAAACACAAATCCCCACTTTGGCTGGAGTTTTTAAAAAGATTTGTTTTTGGTGCAGAAAATCTCCGTTTAGGTGTGGATGACAGTGCAAACCGTAGAAAAATACCTCAGTTTTGTGAGATACCCGGCTACGTGTGGAAAGGGCCTAGACAAGATCAAAATATATTGACATAACATATTCAACAGTTAAATGCTTTTAAAATATCAATCACCAAAAAGTAAATTTAATAAATCTTATGTATGCTGTATTTGTCTTAATTTTGCTGTTAACAGTATTTTTCTTTTAGATGTGGACAGTGGGGTGTGCGGCTCTTACAGCTGCTGTCGTGCTTCTGACGCTTTCTTTGGAACAAAACCAAATTCTGAACCTGACACTGAGGATTGTGAAAACAGGCCATCAAAGAGATCCCCTTTAAAATCTTTAGGTAAGCTAATAAAAATATTAACATCTTCATGTATTTTTTGTGCATTTATGAATCATCATGCAATACTTAAAATATGCACTGAGCAGGATTGTTTTTTGTTTTTTGCTTCATTGGCCCCAACCTTCTTGATTTGTGCATCTCTAAAGGTCATTTTTTCACAGTGAAAATGCACTGCAGTAATAACACATTTTCCCACCACAACGGCTGTCTTTGTAGTGGCTCCTAAACCAGCTCACCTGCAGAGGTTGCAGAAGACTGTACAAGATCAAGCCTGCAATTCTTCGTTAGGCACAGTAACGCCTCAGCAAGTAAAGGGCACAACCAAAGACCTGGCTTCCAACAGAGAATGTGGAATCTGTATTACCTGTGTTAGCCTACAGGCTTGTCAAGGTTCCCCTAGTCCAGTTAGAGGTAGAGAAAGCAGTTTTCTGAATCCACTATCCGGGGAACACATAAGTCCATGCAGGCAGACTCAGCAGATTCCAAACCTTTCTAGCTGTTTAGTTTCAAGATCTCCAAGTCCGGCCAAAAGAAGCATTCATGGCTGCAGTCCACTGAGAGAGAAAGGCCACAGCCCTGCTAAGCTCTCCCCAAGAAACCATAGCCCTCTGATGGGAAAACTGCGTACCCCAAGCCCCGTGCAGAAGAAGATGGGTAGCTTTAGCCCTGCCAAGAGCTCCAAGTCGTGGCTGGGTCTGCACAGAATCTCTAGTGAAAAGCTGGAAAGGCGGGAGAAGAAAGCCGAGAAATCTATAAGTGTGCCTGATCTAATAGTCTACATGGACGAAACTAGGTATGATTTTGGCTAATATTTCCGTTAATATATTTCTTACTTTTATGATCAAATATGATTTAAAAAAAATAACTTTCTATGCAGGATTCCTCCTGAAAAAGCCATTTGCTCTCCTCTAAAATCGCAGCAATCAGCTAATAACAAGACACCAACCAACTGTAAGCTCAGGACCACATGTGAAGAGCATCCTTGCAGTAATGGCCCTGAACTTTCCCCAGGACAACAAAATGGTATAAAACAGGAGAAGGAAGAGTCGATGGAAAACTTCATTGACAGAGGCAAAGAACTCAGAGGACGTCGTAGCAGGTACTCCTGTGAGTGGAATAAAACAATAGATGAGAGATGTCGTCTGGTTTCAAAAGCTGTAGATGACGAGGAAAATGAGAAGATGAATGAAGGTGAAGGAAGTGAGCCAAAAAGTGAAGATGACAAAGAACAGAAATTATACAACATAGCTAATGAGCTACTACAGACAGAGAGGACATATGTGGCTCGTCTCCACCTAGTTGACCAGGTAACTGTAGCTTTCTGTTGTTTCCCCTTCAACAAAAACATTTGTCGTAAAAAAAAAAATACATAGCCAGAAAATTATTTATTTTTTTGTTTGTTTAAAACATAAATAAATTAGTGATTTTTTTTTTTTTGGGTAAGAAAAATGGGTTTTTGTTTTTGTATGAAAAAATCCTCAGTTTTAACGATTTACCATGAATCTATTTAAAGAGAGAAGTTGTAAAAATGATTGATTGTTGCTTTTTAACTCTGACTGCAGGTGTTCTGTTTACACCTTACACAAGAAGCTGATCGCGGCTCATTTCCTGCTGATGTCATAAAAAATATCTTCTCCAACATATCCACAATCTACTCTTTCCACAG
Source organism: Apricaphanius iberus (assembly GCA_028564705.1). Classification (NCBI taxonomy): domain Eukaryota; kingdom Metazoa; phylum Chordata; class Actinopteri; order Cyprinodontiformes; family Aphaniidae; genus Apricaphanius; species Apricaphanius iberus. The sequence continues at coordinate 21,213 of JAPXFQ010000510.1, forward strand.
CCAGTTTCTACTGCCTGATCTGGAAAACTGTATCGAGCACTGGTGTGTTATGATTTTGATTATTTAGCAAACATCCTCACTGCCATCATTAATCTTTTATTGAAGAGGGAACCATTTTATACCCAACTAGAGAATACATGATGCAAACATTTGAGCTATCAGACCAGGGAAAAACAGAAATTGTTCTTTATAACAGAATTGTCTTTTTTTTAACTTGTTTAAGCCACTTTAAAATGTTTTACTTTTAAATGAAGGGATGAAAGTCCTGGTTTGGGTAAAGCACTTCTGCAGCATGCACCCTTCCTGAGGATGTATGCCGACTACATCAGCAACTTTGATCGAGCCATCGAACTGGTCAGGACTTGGACTGAACGCTCTTCTGCATTCAGAAACATCATCCATGATATACAGGTAAGAAACACTCATCAGAGCAGGTTTGTATTTGTACTTCTCTGTGCATCTCACCTAGATCTGATCAAACATTATGTTGGTGCTCTTAGAGTCAGGAAATATGTGGCAACCTCACCCTGCAGCACCACATGTTGGAACCAGTGCAGAGGGTACCACGTTACGAGATGCTACTGAAGGATTACTTAAAGAAGCTTCCTAAAGATGACCCGGATTATGATCTTGCCAACAGTAAGTAATTGTAATGCACACACATCTAAATTGATTTAAAAAATTAGCAAAATATATGTTTATACATTTCAGTATTACTATGGTAAAAATGCCATTAAATAATCTGTGTGCTACCAAGTCTTCCAATCAACAATTACAGACCAGGAGGTAGTAGATATTTTATTGCATTTTCCTAATTTTATGGATATGAGGTTATACTAACGATGTAAAAAAATCTATTATAATTAGACATTAACACGGATGCCAAAAAGTGCAGATGAGGACGTTTTTACTATATCAAGTTTTAAGAATATAATAGAATACTTTGTCCCACAGAAAGGAAAGTCAACTGTAACAGACGCAAAGTGACAGATAATTGAAGCATTTAGATTTGCACAACAAAATATTTAACAGCTAAATTTGATAAGTACAAATTACAGCAGAAATGTAAACATTCGAGTTTGTTGGGAGCAGTAGTGGGAGGAAGGAACTTCATGCACTTAGGAAGCAACAGTATGTCGCTGAATGTGTTCTCCAGCTCAGCAGGTTCTGCATGGATGGGGTGGGAGACTCTGTCCAGCAGTGATGTCATTTTGGCCAGAGTCCTTCTGTCTCCCACCACCTGCACTGGATCCAGGGGACACTATTGAGCCTTGTTGATGAGCTTTTATCTTATCTCCTCTCAGCTGTAGATAAGCTGCTGATATTGCTTGTTTTCTTGATAAGTGTTTGAGACTCCCGTTTCTTACTTTTTCCTACAGAATCTTTGGAGGCTATTTCTATGGCAGCCACTCACTCAAACAGCGCCATCCACAAGGCCGTATGTTACCACATAACTTTTTTGATTGTTCAGAGGTTTATATTACTACCCTAATTCAGTTTTAAAGTCTTTCATCGTCTCAACAATTTTAAGGTCCAGGGCCCTCATTTATCAACTGTACTTGCGCACAGATCCATGCATATTTCGCACAGGCAGATCTTTTAGTTATCAGGCTCCTCTCCTGTTGAACCACCGCCTGTTTTAGTCCGTGAGGCAGATACTGTCTATTTTTAAGATTAGGCCTGAAACCTTACTTTTTGATAAAGATTCCAGTTAGTGGCTTAGGTTATCCTGAGCTATTTTTTGTTGTTATGCAGCTATAGGCTTAGACTGTTGGACAGACTGACCAATTTTCTTCTCTCTTCTACTTTTTTCTTCTAACACTCTCCAGACATATTTTTTCTGCTGTTATTGTGATTGTTAATCCAGTTTATATCAGTATTTTTCTCCCCCATAGAAGCTCCACACGGCCTGGTACCCTGCTCATCTATAAAGTCCCCTGCTGGATGGAGAACATCGGTCCAGATAATGCTCAGTCACCGAGCCTCCTCCATGTTGTCTCTTCTCTGTCTTCTCAGACCCCCAGACGGTTGTGGCAGATGACTGCTTGTACTGAGCCAGGGTTCTGCCAGAGATTTCTTCCTGTTAAAGGGGAGTTTTTCCTCTCCACCTTCGCTACATGCTTGCTCAGTATGAGGGATTGCTGAGGAATAGCTGTGGTTGGAGTCTGCATGATCCGGGCACAACCTAACGCCGATGACTCAACGCAATCTGCTGGGATTCCTTACATAGAAAACTTTTAACTGATTGGAATGTTTTTATAATTGTATTGAAATGACTTTTGTTGTAAAGTGCCTTGAGATTACATATGTTGTGAATTGGCGCTACAAAAATAAGTGAATTGAATTTAATTTGTGCGTAGGAACAATTCTACGCATTGTGTGGTAGTTATCAATTTGTACTTGTGCGTAGAAATATTCCTTAATATACAGTTCTGATTGTTTGACTTTCACAGAATATTTCCCTCAGTAATTTATCGCCTCCACCAAGGAGCTCATGATGGTGCCTGTCTGTCTTATAACAAAATAACATAAAAGTTATGCACGGATTAGCAACAAACTTTCAGGAAATGTTTCAAATTGGCCAAGAAATACATAATTTATACATATACATACAACATACATTGCGGGTGATCATGCATGACCATCCTGTCGCTCGCAATCTATGCTCTTCGGCTGCAGACCCCCCGTTTATTTATTACACCAAGCGCTTCAGCTTAATGGGATTTTGTCACACCTTTTAATTAAAAGGTTTGCAAATTGCACTGTGACAACTAAATGGTCCTGCTTTTCAGCGAGGAGATTGTCCTTTTTTACTTGCATACTGATGGCAGCACAAGCCGTGTCTCCAATTACGCCTGGCGACAAGAGTCACACATGATGATCAGAACACCATTTGTATTAGATCTGGTCCAGCTGTGTACTTGGGGACGTTTTACTGTATTCAGTTTAATATCAAACACTTTATTTCCTTAATTTCCAACAGGGACATCTCCTCTGTCCTGACCGCATTTACTGCCTGTCACCTTCGTCCCAGGTGGAGTTATCTTTTTTATTAGTTTCCCCTGACCTGATGGAATCAAACGGCAATGTTCATTAGTAAATTATTTAATAATAATTATTAATAATATTAGCAAATTGAATTATTCGCTGCATTTTTTTTTATGTCTGCTCTGCAGCAGGAATGTAACGGCTGCGTGCTGGGAGAATTAAGCAGAGAAACCGCTGATGGCAAAAACCGTCGTTGGTGAAATGTATTTGTATTAACTGACTATTTTTTTAGGTTTGTAGACAATGAATACTTTTTCATTGCCCCTACTATGTTTCACCTAGATCTGTCACTGAAATTCCTTTTTTCGCTCTCTTGACTATTATTTTAAGGAAGAATGTGTGGACTCAATGCATGTAACAGATAATGTGGTGTTACTAAATATGGTTAATTTAGGGTGTTTCTGTATGCAAATGACTCAACAAGCACAAGGACCTGGGTATGGACAAGTGGGATTTATCAACACATGATTCCGGAGGAGCGTTCGTACGAGTGGCCATTGCACATTTCATAAATCAGACATTTGACTGTTCGTACGAAAATTCTTAATTCTATTTGTAGGATAGAATATAGGACATTTCCTACGGACGTTTGATAATGAGGGCCCAGGATTATTAAATATGGTAACAACTTTGGCACATTTTTGATTATGTTCATGCAGATCAATTCAGTCTTTGTTTCATTGTAGGAGAATCTGAAACGGCTTTTGGAGATTTATGAGATGGTTGGAGAAGAAGAAGTGGTCAATCCAACTAATGAGTTTATCAAAGAAGGTCGCCTGCTTAAACTCGCTGCCAGGAACACATCAGCCATGGAGAGACACCTGTTCTTGGTCAGTTAGTAGTGGGGATTTTTGTTTTGTTTTGAAAAGACCCCTCCAGTGTATCTGCTCAGTTTTGTTTAACTGTACCAAAAATGACAAACTAATGCTAAGGTTGGTGTCTTGCATAAACTGTCCTCCCCAGTTCAACAACTTTTTGCTGTGTTGCTCTGCGAAGTTCAGTCTGGTTGGGCAGCGATTTACTGTCCGCTGCAGAATTGGAGTGGATGGCATGCAAACACAACAGACCACCAATGAAGACCACCTATACACCTTCCAGGTCTCTGGCAAGGAAAAGACTCTGGAGCTACAGGCTGGGTGGGTACACTGCCTTTCATAACTACTACTGTGCAGAAATCTCTTGTGCAGACAGGGATTTCCAAGACTTGCAATCTGTTGTATGCGTTGCACACAGTAGAATGAAGAAATCAGTAATGGTGTAAACATGTGGCCAGTATTGCTGTACTTAGTGCTTTGTAAACTAAGTTAAATTTAAGTGCTTCTCTGTGCATTTTCAATAAGCACTTAAGATTTTGTATTCAATCTAAATGTAATCAGTTTTTTAATTGTCTTTCCAAGCTCTGAACAGGAGCGAGATGAGTGGATAAAGGTATGTTTGTTTTTGTTGCAGTACATTAAATGTTACTGAAATCCCAGAAAAGCTCTGCTGTGGCAACTTCTAATTTGCACTTTTATCTCCAGGCAATTCAGAAAGCCATTGATGTGTTTCAGAAGAAAAATGAAACTTTCATATTGGCTTCCAAGGACCTCAATACAGAAGAACCTGTAGGTTGGATCATAAAGTTTCTTAAAAGTTTCAGCCATAAAGTGTTACTTGTGTGGTTGAAAACTCTAAATTGCACATCTGCTGTACAGGCTAGGGAACTAGGTCGACGGGCCCCTCGGTGGATCAGAGACCATGAGGTGATCCAGTGTATGCTATGCCAGGAGCCTTTCAATGCACTCACCAGGAGAAGACATCACTGTCGTGCCTGTGGCTATGTGAGGAACCTGATGTTTTGTAATTTCTGAAACGCAACACAAGGTGATGGTGTCTGTTCTCCATCAGGTGGTGTGTTGGAAGTGTTCAGACAACAAAGTGCCTTTAGAGTATGATGGTAACAGGCTGAACAAAGTGTGTAAGGCTTGTTACTCCATCCTGGCTGGTCAGAGAGCTGAGAAGATGGAGCGAAAAAAGAGAAGAATGCTGGAGGTAGGCTTAGTCGGTGTTCTGAATTCTAAATTTTCGCAGTCTCGCTGCAGATGAAAGAACAGACCAAAACTGACAATTGGTATTGAAACGCATACTGCATAATTCTAATCTAAGAGTTGTTTTGTGTTTCATCTCAGTCTGAAGCATATCCAGGGTCCCAGGACAGTGTTTTGAGTGGTTTCCTACAGTATGGGGACAACTCGATGATTTGGAAAGAAGTGTGGTGCGTTCTCAGTGGGACTGATCCTCCATTTTTCCACATGTATAATGATCCTCAGGTAATGATCCATCAATTTGTCATTTGTATACAGTCTTTCTTTAGTTTTTCTATATTTTAACATGTTTCTTTTTTATTCCATTGTGGTCAAATCTTATATCTAGAGAATTTTTTTAACCATTTTATTCCACCCCAGGATCTATTATGAAGTTAACTGCTGGTAATAGTAGAAAGAGCAGTGCTCTTTGTATTGTCACATTAAGTGTAACAGTCTTTACAAAATCTAATGCATTTATAGAAGAGAAAAAAAACATGCTGTGAACCTTCATTGGTAACTCTTAAATCTCATAGAACTGCTGCAAAGAATGACATCTCAGAGTCAATGGACTGGATTTGTGACCTTTTTTCTAGTCATACTGACCATTGGAGTTTTACATTGGAGCCACATTCACCCATTCGCACTCACAAACACGCACAGATTCTTACACAGATGCAGAGCTCCAAGTGTCTGGCCCAGGTGCATATATTGACATGTAACAGGAGGAAGCTGGAATTGAACCTGAGCCTTTGATTGCAAGCCAACTACTCAACCTACTGCGCGACAGTTGCTCCAAATCACTCAGTGCCTACTATTTGACACTACATGTCAACTGGTTGGAAGTGAAGCCATGGTTTTTCTTTTTCTTTCACATATTTTCAATTCACCTTTAATCCAAAACATATGGTCTAACCAACACTGAAATGGTCCACAGACACAAAATCCATGTCATCTCGGTTTGGAGACCTAAAGACTTAACAAAAAATGTCAGATGACCTCAAGAAATGATATGACTCGGGGTCCTGAATGATCTGGACACATTGTGCAACGACAACTCGTTATATTTTTGTCTATAAGCACCACACTTGAATTTTAGAATTTTGGCATAGGGGGTTGTACAAAGTGTTGTTCCTACCAAAACAATATTCCAAATTGTTTAGGGCGGGATTATGCTACTGCAATGAAAATGTAATTTATTTGAAAGCTTTTTACTCTTTATTTTGTGTGCTGATGAATGCTTGCCACTGGATCTTTAACCTTACTCAGACAAGTGACTCCTAACTTTGGCCTTTATTTATTGCTCATTCAATAAAATCAATGTTTAAAATGTTTATACAAATAAGAGATGTGTTGCACTGTATTTGTTAGAAATATTTTGCAGTGAGTTAAGGAGGCAGTGCTTTTTGGCAAATGAACAGCTAACATTGAACGAATATTTTGGGTTTGATTAAATTATTGTGATAATTTAACATTGGCTGGAAAAATATGATCTTTGACCCTTTTATTTACTTGACAACAAGAAGTCACTGTTGTGAACAAAGCTCACAGCAACAAAAAACTCAGATATAGATGGATACCAGTATTCATGCCTCTCATAGATTTTGATGTAAAAATTATTTCTTTTCTAGCAATATTTCTAAATAGATTAAACCGCCATCTTTCAATAAAACAATGGAAAAGGTACTTAAAAAAATGTATTTCAATAATTAGATCTCAATAATCTGGGAGATTATTTTATTGGCATTACAATAATAAAGCCTCTCTTGTAGTTGCTGACCAATATTTTCTCTGTTTCGATTTATCCTTGGTGAGGAGCTCCAAGTCTTGGAGATTGGATGGCCCCCTTTCCATCATCCTAATTTCTAGTTCCCTAACAAGTTCTCTACCAGGTTCAGGTTGAGATTCTGGCCGGTCTACTTCAAAACATTAATAGGATTTTTAATCAGAAAAATTGTAATTGGTGAAATTACAACCTGGCTTTAAAGAGTAATCTACAGGACTTCAATAGATTCTAATGAATAGCCAATAACTGGTTAACCAATCACTGTTCTGTATTATTTAAATTTATTACGTTTTTTAGAGAAGATGCTTAGACTGAAGTTCAAAACTTGGGTTTGTTTGAAGTGGTGGTCTTTGTTTTAAAGTTTCCACCCAACAAAACCCTGTACGGTGAATTTCTGCTATTTGATAACTTTTTTGCTGAAGCTTTGTGCTCCTCAGAAACTACAGTATGAGCAAATGTGGCACATGGAAATTGTGTATATTGTTTTTGAGAGGTTTTTTTTAGTGATGGCAACTATTTATTCCCTTTTTCCCTCACTTATGTCCAGGATGAGAAGCCCCTGCTCACCGTTCCATTACTCAGCTGTGTGATAGAGGAGCTGCAGGGTCAGAACGGTTTCTGTCTTAAACAGTCCAAAACCAGCCACGTCTTCTGCTGTGATGATCTGGATGTGAAACAGAACTGGTTAACGGTGCTTAAACTTGCTGTGATGAGAAGTTTGTGATCCATGGAAATAGAAAATCATCATTGTGGAAAATTATCTTACAGGCATGTACATGATCAGATAAAGGAATATTTGAAATGAGAGCAAGAGAAGTGTTTTTATTAAAAGTGGTTGTACACTTTATTTCTGACATGGTTGACAGTGAAAATAAATAAAGCAAAGGTGTTTTTAACATGACTCAGACTGTCCCTTTACTACAAAGATGTCTGCTTCTAATTTGTACATGTTGCTTTAACAGGATATGAAAATGTTTCATACAGTGAACATGTGCATGAGTTTTATACATGGAGGCTCAGAGATATAATTGCTGCGTATAAAACACATTCGGCTGATCACTGCTCTGTACATAAAAACATTTAAATTCACATTGAATATCTTAACAGCTAAAATCAAATAGAAAAGAATCGCCGAGTTAGACGTGTATTATGTAGTTAATCCGGGACATTGACCAAAATCCCAAGTTATCCAGAGTACAACATGTTTCTGATTGTTTTTAAAAGCAAATGTTTTAAATTGCGTAGACTTTCATGATTATTCTGAAAGCACATCTTTTAGTTTGAGTATGAATCATTGAATGATTTCTGTAACAAAACAGTTTAACTTTAAAAGTCATAAAATGTAAAAGTGGTGCGGCTATAGATCGTATACTAGTTTCATAACCCTTAAACATTTTCACATTTTGGGGACATAATTGTGTTTATTCTGTAATTTTGTTTGACCTACACACTGGAAAAAAAAATGAAATCTATGACAAGCATTTTACTTGGGCCTACTAGATAAGATTTAGTGCAACCAATTCACTCCGTTTTAATTGTAATTGTTTAGAAATGTACAAAAAGCATAATAAAAACCAAAGAATACAGTACACTGTCAAGAGTCTGTTATAACACGGTGCCTAGCTTTAAACATCACACAGAGGGCTTTCAGTCCACTCTGCAAAAACAAAGGGAGTGTGGCTCTAAAATCTATCAAGGAGAGAAAACCAAACTGTATAGTGTCTTTTTTTTTCTCCCAGCAGGAATGGGGTAGATCAAATGTATTCTTGTGTTGGAGAGGCCTAGTCAAAGTCCAGATCTGAATCCGTGATAAAACTCAATGTCTACAGAAGCTCACATCCAACCTAACTGATCTAGAGCTAACATTAACCCTGCTAAGTAGCTACTGTATGTCCATTTCACAAAACACTTATAAAATAGATTTGTGGTTGTAATGTGACCAAATGTGGAAAAGCTTAAGGAGTATAACAAATTTTGCAAGGCACTGTATATTATTACAGATTACTTGTAGTGTGACAGGAGTTTGATTAACCACCCACCAGATTCTTACTGGGGTGAATAAAAAAAATCAGCTTTATTATCTGTAACTTTATATACTTTATGTAAGAATAAAATTACCTTTAAGCAACTCCATATGTCTGCATTAGATAATGAAGACAAAGAACCGTAGCAGAGGTCAATTAGACCGAATATCTGAACAGGTCTAAATCGTGCAATACCTCATAGACGCCAAATTAAGCTGTAAAAGCCCTATAAAACTTGTCAGCTCCATTCCAACGGACTCTACTAAACACATTTTAATAAATAACTTGTTGCATTCAGGTTTCCTAGATCTCATACATGTTTTTTGTCAATTATATAAAATAATCACTTTATTTTCCCTCAAGGAGCTAAATTGGTCTTGTATGTTGATTGGGTGCATCTCAAAGCTTGACTCCCTGATGTCTAAAAGTGCAAAAAAAAAAATCATGTAACCATTACTTTGTAGTCAACTTCCCTTTGGATCTTTAAAACCTTCTCTCAGACAAACGGTGTCACTACATGTCACTTCAGCTGTGATGTTACAGACATACTTTGTGAAGTCAAAGGCAGTTTCATGTGTTGGTGAAAGACGTTAAAGCCCTGATTTCGATCGAGCGGACAAAAAGTATTTAAAGTCCAGCACATGGTACGTGAAGTGCAACACTGGTAGAGATTCAGACCTGATATCAAACATACACAGACACGCACAACATAAAAGACAAATCAGCCTTATTTACAGGAAGCCTGCCTCGTGTTACCTTTCATACTCTAAAACTTGCTGGCTTAATCTTGTGGTTAATACATTTGTGCGGTTCAGTTTTAATTTATCCTGTTAAATGCTTCAACTGTCTGAAAATGAAAACATGGCTCAGTATTGATATCATACACAACAGCCGTATGAAAATCTCCACAAGGCTATGTTAAGTAGAATATCCCACGTTTTTGATGGTAACACTGAATTAGACAATCTGTCTGTCATGGATTAGAACCTTAGCAGTCAAAACAGTACAGCAAAGTGCCTTCAGCTGGATGCAACAGTGTCCAAAAGCCAGTGGTACAGCAATCGAAGGCAGATATGTCCCCATTTTAAAACCAGCAGTGATGAAAGAAAAGGAGAAAAAAAACTCAGCTGCAACACAGCTGCTCTGACACCAGCAGGCTGTCATAGCCATAGATTTCCAGCAGGTGGAGCAGGAAGAGCCTGTCTCCATGGGGATCCAGACCCATGGCCCTCACACTGTCCTGGGTGATGGTGGGATCTGGGCTCCCTGCCACCTCGCTCAGAGTCTGGAAAATCCTGTTGTTCTGCTCCAGGAAAAACCTTGGGGAATAAAAGTGGAGAATTTCATTGAACCCGTTTCTTTCAAAATATATATTTTTTGTTTTTTCCCTTCAAAGGTTGTCAGGATTCTATATTAAAAAAATAAGCAACATTTGTGATGTACTCACAAAATAAATAAATCCTCCTCACTGGACACACAGTCACCATTTTCCTCCTGGGAATACAGCAACATTTGCCTACACACAGATATTTCTAATTGTTAATGGCCTCACTATAAAATCCTTTCCTTAAAGTAACTTCCTAAAAATATACAGTGTCTTGCAAAAGTATTCATCCCAAATAAACATTTTAGAAAGATAGATTTAAAAAAAACACTCCAGTGCTGAGTAACTTTTGATTTTACAATATTTTTTTTCAATTCATCAGTTTCCAAGCAAACATCTGGAAGAAGGTTTTTAAACTTTTTTGCCTACGTGTAAAATGGAAAGCGAACACTGCACTCTACCCTGAGCATACAGTTCTGCTATGAAACAGCTTGAGGAGCTGATCAGTTAATAGGAAAAAAAGGAAGTTACTTTGTGTCAGTCACATGGTAGCTAATCCATTTTCTTATCAGCTGACTAGCTTTACTGTACTTGTTGAATAAAAGTATCCCAACATCATAATCTTGCCAACACGTTTTAAAGTGGATATCTCTTCTCTACTATGTGTTAGCCCAGTACACAACATCCCAGGAAAATATATAAAACTTTGTAGTTTGTAGTATGACAACAAAGTGGTAAAGTTAAAGGGGTGTTCATAGTTTTGCGAGACACTGTAAAGCAGGAAATTTTAGCTAATTTTATTCTGTAGTTCCTGTTACCTACCTTTGCTCTGTCAGCTTGCGATATTTCTCTCTGTCCGCAGCGCTAAGGCGGAGCAGAGGCTTCAGGCCATCTCTGTAGGTCTTCACATTCTGATTATCAACATACACATCATACAGATCTTTCTTTTCCTCAAAGATCTTCTCAGTCGTACCTGAACATGCAAACATGTCCCCCACCCAGTTATAATTTGTTTGCTTTGGTGGTATCATGCAAAAAGTTTTAGCAATTCACTCACATGCTACAAAAGAGAGCTCATTTTCCAGGGCGCTGATGTCAGCAACATTAACATAGAAGAAAGGACGGAACTCAGGCACTGCCACGCCGATCCCGGGTATGGAGATATTGGCCAGGCAACAGCAGCAGTACACTGGGAGTGAAAAACAGAAAAAGAAGCAGTGTAGGAGTGGAACTCCACGTTTTCTTCCGGTTTCTACTCATCAATCCAAATGTTTCCCACCTCTGTAGCAGACCACACCCACAGGTGGAGGAGAGAAGATAAGGATCCGTCTTCGAAGCAGAGCTAGTTTCCAGAGTACCATGATGTGCTCCCCAAAGAAGCGGATGAACTGGGACATGCAGCCGGCTGGATGGGTGATCTGTTCCAAACACGTCCGAATACAAACAATATGCTACTGACACTTATGTAAAGATTCATCACCTGATCCTGAGCAAAAAACTACACAAAAAAATAGAGACCCTTTGATTGTCTCAGATAGGAATGCACTGATAGTGTTAGTGGTATTTGGGCCGATGCAGTTCTAATGCACTCGAATCTGTATCGGTTAGCTAACTGGTACCATGAACCGATACTTAAAATGTGGAAACTGTGCAATAATTTCACAGAAAATATTTCTTTTTCACTTGATATTTTAGTTTTGTGGTCATTAATATTTAATCTTTTTATCTAATTTACCATCATGTGTAACAAGCAGAGAAGAAAATAAAACATGTCTTTCAACTCATTGCATTTTTTTGTGTGGTACAAGTATCGCCGATAGTACTCAGAATCGGCAAGTACTCAGATCCAACTATTGGTATCGTATCGGTTACAAACATTTTTTATTTCATCCCTAGTCTCAGAAATAGGATGGTCTCTTTCACCTTCATCTCAGGGTGCATGCTGTGGTTAATCGCAGCTCCCCATGCGTTGGCTGTAAATGCAGTAACAACATCTTCTCCACTGGGGGGCAGGAGCGCTCTCTTGTCTTCATAAAAGGCCTCTAGGGGGGAGTAGTGGCCTGGGGACTGAAGCTGGAGCCTGTGGAAACGAGCCAAAATAGCATCAAGAGAAGTTAAGATCAATCTATTAAAATGTAATAATTTTAATATTTCATATCCATAAAAAATATTTCACAGCCATCAGCCAATGGTAGAGACACAAAATAGTAGTTGTAAATAACATTTTAGCTCAAAAGGTGGTGCATGCATAACACTTGTCCAGCATAATGAACTGAATCACCATCAAATCCACACGTTGCCAGTGCTATTTAGACACAGCAATGGAAACAGTCTGAAAATGACATCCGTTATCAGTATGTGTACAGGTGGTCCTAGGTCCTGAAGCAAAGCTGCTCTGCAGCTGGAAAAAAAGCATGAAGTTCTACCTCTTACAATAATAATAACAAACTATAACATATACAAAAACATTGTCAGTATTTCAGGAACATGAAAACCAGAAGCCATCAAGTAAACATTCGCTAATTATAGTACATTGTGAAGCAAATTAGCACATCAGCTGCTTATCTTAATTACACAAATGAGTTCGTCTGTGACCTAGAAACCAGTATTGCGCAAAAACAGACTGAAGAGATGAAGGTCAGTCTAGGAAAAATATCCAACTGCAGCAGGGAAAAATGAAAGTTCTCCAAATAAAAAGCCTTAAACAAAGCTTGTGTGTTGCAGGAGGTTAGAATCAGATGTACATGACAGCAGCAAAAAATGTGTTATAAAAGATATGAAATCCATTTAAAAGTAAAAAACAAAGACTTAAAGTTTATTTTAGCACATGTTTGTAGATGTATAAATAATACTGTTTTAAAAACGTGGGCTTTTATGATACTAAATCTCCCATGTGGTCTCCATCAAGGCTACATTAGATTTAAAATCTGCATGCTCTTCTTATATAACATTAGGGAGCATTATAGCATCTCTGTCAAGTATGCTGATGACCTACAGCTTTGACCACATGACAATAGTCACTTAGGCAGTGTGTCAAATAAACTCTAATGAGTGGCTGGATCAGAGAATTATTGCTTTTGGTTCCAAAACCAAAACAGGACAAAAAAAGTGGTGTTTACTTTCATTTAAAGTAGGTTAAACAACTGGAATTATAGTTTAACCAACCTCAGTTCATCAAATCAGTTCACTCTGTATTCCTAGGACCATCAGAACTGGAAACAAAAGTGTTAAAATAAGATCATTGATGTAATCCAAGCCTCACCATCGACAAGTCTGTCACTCTTTACCACACATCTAACCACTATCTCACTGTTTTCAACATGCCCTGCACCAGGCTTACATAATTCTCTCTAACACGAAAACTTTTTAAACAATGATAATAAGGACTTAGTTGTGCAGGGATGGACAACCTTCAAGGGTCATTAAGAAGCTAATATTGGATTGGGAATGAAAACGAGAAGAGAGGAAGCTGGAGAAATTCCTTCACATTTGAGTTGCCTCGTGACCAACAGCATGCCCTTTGTACAAGGAATGACGACAGCCGAAGCAGCCGTCTAATGGGGAATATGGAGCAAGATAGGTGGGGGAATGATGAGCATGAGTGCTGCATGACTGCAGGCCGGAGTGTGGGAACTGCGCAAGCAGAAAGGGAGACAGGACAGGAGGGAGAGAATGAGAAAAAGAGAAGCTGAATGTGGAGAGAGTGGTGTGTTCAAACAAAACAGGAAGAGTGAGTTTGGGATTAAGAGTCCAAAGAAAACAGAAGCAGAAAGTTGTCTAAAAGGGATTTTATCACCTTCTGTCTAGATTAAAATGTAAGGAACACTGAAATATGGCAATGATGTTTAATCTCTGGATTATCAACATTACTTGACGCAAGGAAATAATAAAGTGTTGGAACTTTGCTAAGGCATCAAATATGTTTTTGTCACGTTGCAACCACAAACTTGAATGTATTTTATTGGGATTTTATGAAAAAACTCCCGCGACCCCTTGAGGAATAAGCGGTTCGGAAAATGGATGGATGGACGGATGAAAAGAACTGGTGCGTTTTTGTGAAGTGGAATGTAAAAGGTCCACAGATTTGAAAATTTTCTGTCAACCAAGTAAATTAATTACAATAAATTCAAAGAACTGCTTCCTTGAGGCAAGACTGTATATAACAACATTATGTGGCAATTATTGTTTTAAGTCTGTTTATTTCTGTGTCTGTTTTCACATCAAAAGACGGAACTCTTTGCCTGTTCATCTTTACAAAAGCACTACAGCTTAGACTGTTTGAATGGAGAATATCTGTAAACATCTGTTTGTTAAGCCTTGCTACGAGTTCTCAATTCGATTTATGTCTAGACTTTGACTAGGCCTTTCCAAAGCATTAACACGTTTTGATCTAAATCATTTTGTTGTATCTCCATCTGTATGATTCTGGTTTTTCTCCTACTGGAAGGTAAACCTCCAACTAAATTATTTTGGAGCCTCCAACAGGTTTCCTTCAGGAAGAGCCCTGTGTTTAGTTCAATGCATCTTAAAAATTAACCTTGTCCCTGGTTAGGAAAATCTGTCCCACAGCATGATGCTACCACCATGTTACACCATGAGGATGCTAGGCCAGTAAGTCCTTTTTTTTGGTCTCATCTGACCAGAACAAGACTACCAGTTGTCCAAACATTTTATTCCTAACCTATTTGGTTTGTTCCTTGGTGTTTACAAAATGGCTGAACTGGTTTTTAAATTGGGGTATTAGAATAAAGAGGGTATATAACTGCACACAACAGTATTCTGATGCTTCTTGTGAGTCATTTTGAAGCACTATTTTACTTCCACACCACAATTATACAATATTTTATGATGTTCCAATAAATAAAATCTTAAAATACACTCAATTTGAAGTGTGAATGCTTTGACTAGCATTGTGTGCTCCTTATCTATTAAAGCAACTCCAATGCACCAGATTAAGACTTTTATCTCCAAATGACGAGACCGCTAAGGTGTGACTGTGTACTTAAGGTGTTTCCTGCAAGCATGACCAAGAAGAAAATGTTGTTAGTTTCTTGTTTAGGAAGTAAGTGAGCAGTTTTATTCTAGGTGTTGCAATGCAACAGCTGTGTCACAAAGCGGATTTCTTCTAAAAGAAGAAGGTATAACAAAATAGGATGTGTGGTGCAGACACAAGCCAACGCCCAGATAGTTAGTCAGTAAAGGTTAGAACTGCTCTAGACTGTTCCTCCTTACCTGACCTGGTGCTCCAGGAAGCTCATGTAGCGGTAGAGCAGGGTGTAGGACGGAGACAGGATCCCCACCGACTTCATCCTGGCCCCCCTCTCCTCTGTGCTCTCTACTGCCATGTTGGCAAAGCAGGCGAGGCCAAAGTAGCGGCCTTTCCGGAAGTAGCTGCAAAAGGAGGAAAGATGGGGGGGGTGGAGAGGCAGTGAGTCAGGGAGAAGCAAAGGCACTGCCAGATGGCTGCACCAGGCAACACTTTGCCAGGACAGGGAGATCGGCCCGCATCCTAATATTTGAAGCAGGCTTACTCTGCTTGTTTGCTTTTGCAAAAAGAGCAACTTACATGAAGTCTGTACTGACTCGGTGGGAGCCGCTGGCAATGGCTTTAAACTCCACTCCCTCTAGGTCCATGTCTTTGGGCAGACACCACTCCAGCATGTTCCCTGTGTTGCACGTAAACAACAAAAATAGACAACAGCATTACTATTGCTGTTTCGTTTCATATTCATGAGCCGAACGTGACACAGATTCCCTGGAAGCCATCATGAGTTGGCTGAGTGACGCGCTGAGCAAACTGGGTCCGACAGGTGCAGACAAACAGGGAAAGTGACTCAGTGACTTGACTGCATTCGTTACGTTTATTAGTCAAACGACTTTCTTCAGAATTATGAGTTGGTTTGTCAACAAACTGGCTTTTTTTAAGCTTTAGTCATCACAAACTTTGATATATTTTATTGGGAGTTTATGCTATAGACAACAAAGCGCGACACAAAAATGTGAAGTAGAGAAATAGAGCTATATCCAGTGCAAATTATTGCCTTCAGCTATGTAGTAACTGAAGAGGAGTCGCAGAGATCCAAAACTCAGCTGGAAGGATCTGCTGATAGGACAACTAGAAGTCGTGCACTTGAAATATCTGGCCTTTATGGATGAGTGGTACGAGTAAAAATGCAAGTAGGGAAGACGGTGGAAGAAGGTATTGTGGCTCAGATGAAGACGAAGCTGAATGAAAAACCCTGTGTGGAGAAACCTGGCCAGAGTTCCCACGCTGTGGAAGAACTACCATTTGATACCTGAGCACATGCTTTTCTAGCCTGATAGTAATAAATAATTAGTACTAAAATAATCAGTGTCCGTCAATCACAATTAAATCTGTTTTTTGTTTGTTTTATTGTAGGGTAACTGGTTAGAGTTGATGGGGAGGCAGATCACAGATCACCTTATTAGATCTTTGACCCTCTCCATTCATCTTGGAAGAAGGCGAAACTGTATGACAAAGGTTTTGATTTCTAAATCAACCTTTTTACTTCCACTTTACAATCAAAACTATACACTTCTTTGTGTCGATCGATTGTATAAAATACCAAGAAAATATGTCAAAGTTTGTCAGTGTTAGGTAAATAACTGTCAAAAAGCATTACAGTTTTTCTCAGTTGCTAAAACACTAAAATCCATTGGCTGAAGAAGGTTCTCAGTTGCATGAACTCATTAAGCTTACTGTTCGGTCTGTTGTCAATACCTTAAACCATTTCACATGGTTTACCAAAACTCTAAACACATTCTCATTGTTAAAACACATTCTGCACTCTAATACATATGTCCTCCATACTGGTAAACCCAAGTGGCAACAACCACACATAACACATTACACAAATGTCATTGTTTGAACACAATCAGTCAAAATCGATTTCACTGGTTTCAAATGACGTGACAACGAATATAAACCAGCTCAGAGAGCAACCAGGTTGCTGAAGGTGGGAAAAAAGTGTGCGATTAGGAACGAGGAGAAAGAGGAGGAGGGCAGCCCAAAACAAGAAGCCCATTGATCACATGTTCCGTCCTTTGATTTTTTGTCACTTTCATTGCATACTGTAGCACAGTGCATTGTAGGCTGTATATGGTGCAGTAATGAAATTGAATGGCCCTGAACATTGTGCTTTCCATGCGTTTTCAGTACCGACTGCTGAATACATTTCGACTGGTTACAGGTTCATTTAAAAAAAGAATTACAGTATCACAGAGATAACTTTTTTGAGATGGAGGGTATAGCACTGTAAAAATAAGGTTACAAGGAGGAAGAACAAAAGAAAATGTTGTTTTGAGGCGAACGTTTGATTTTGCAAGAGGAGCCAGAGGTTTTGCAAATCGTGCTTGAAGCTGAGGTTTTGTGCTTAATATATTGAGAAAATGGGGCAAGGTTTCAGGAAATGTGCTCTAGCAGTTGAGAAAAACCGTAATACTCTTTAGTTTACACTTTAGTTTAACTCTCATTTGCTTCTCTTTAATCATCTTAAATCTGGAAGTGGTTTTAGCTATCCAGCAGGTGCCTTTTATAAAAAAAGAAATAATTTTTTTTTTTTATATAAAGGGTGTCATTCTAGACCATCTGATAGAGTGGGACAGAACTGCCTTAGACATTTTAAGGAAAGTAAAAGCAACTCTCCGTTATAACCCTGATACTTTAATAATACCTCAGGAAAATATTTTTTTTTACTTTATTAAAGATGTGGGGCAGTATGGGTTGCCAATGGTTCATCTGAAACTACCAAAGTGCTTTTGGATGCATATGTTTCTGTTTTATTATGGAGAAGTCTGACATGCATGGGCTCCATCATCATAAACTTGTTTTCCTTTTGTTAAAAAGAACAATGATTTACAAGAGGCACATTGACTGTTGTGTTGGGAAAGCAAGCA
Organism: Apricaphanius iberus; assembly: GCA_028564705.1. Classification (NCBI taxonomy): domain Eukaryota; kingdom Metazoa; phylum Chordata; class Actinopteri; order Cyprinodontiformes; family Aphaniidae; genus Apricaphanius; species Apricaphanius iberus. The sequence continues at coordinate 39,375 of JAPXFQ010000510.1, forward strand.
GCATCATGGCATGGGTGGGCTGGAGGTCCATGATAACAATATTGACTCTTCTTATTTGTTAGAAAGGAATTATTTGCATTTGCCTTCCCTAACATTGTGGTATGTAGTGGTAATTACACATTAATTATTCTTTCCTAGTAAACAATGACAGTAACAACCGGGCCACAACCTGCTCATCATGTCAGCCTCAACATGCCGCAAAACCATAAAAGAGCCCAGCTCCACCCTGCAGGATATCTCCTGTCCTCCATTCAGAGCAGCTTTTCTCCATCATGCAGTGATTCTCTATTTGATTTGCCCTCAGACTAAGCAACCCATCTGTAAAGTGATTCACAAGAGCTCTGCCAATCTACAAGACAGCCCTTATTAAAAATGTATGGATTACCTCCTGCTAAAGGCGACGCCTGATTGATTCATATAATTTACCCTGACAATTGCTCAAATCGCCCCTGCGATCAGGAAAAGGAAAATATGTCGTGACTTTGACTTTAAACTTGAAGAGAGATCAGGAAGAGCCACACCTGTGGGAGGAATATCTGCAGATTTTGATCTGATGAACGCTTTGTTATTCTTGACCTCGTGTCTTGAAAGAATGGTTTAAAATTATATATATTCCTCGATTTATTGAGAATATGGCATGCTTTCTTGAAAACGTTTTTCACATATTTATTGTCTCACCTGTTCTGGTATTAAATGTAACTACAAAGACAGACACAATCTGGTCCTTTTCCTCCCACTTCACCATCCTGTCCTCCAGCGACACCTCCCTCGTCCCTGAATCCGAGAGATACTCCTCCTCGTCCTGCGGTAGCGCTCGCTCCGGAGACGCCGGCGGGACGCTGGAGGTCGCGGGTGGGGCGCTGCAGCCGTCTCCTTCGGACCTGCAGGGAGGAGTAGGACCCCCAGGTCCGCTGCTCCACCCAAACCCCGAGCATCCCGCTGTGCTGCGGCTCCTGGAGGGGCACGACAGTCGCTCCTCAGCGGGAGACGCCATCAGGGCTTCGTCGCCGGGTTTCTCCGTGGATGGGATCTCCTCCCAGTCCAACAGACGGGCTCGGTCCGACCGCTCCACCATCCTGCTCGTCGGCGTCGGTCTCACCGCCGATTGGAAACGATGATCTCAGGCGACAGCCACCAGATCCATCCGTGGATAATCACAAGTCACAGCCTTGCCCGCAAATTAAAGTTATTCCAATCTGTTCACTATAGTAGCATTTTGCTTAAAATTCGCACAACGCGCACCACTTTTCACGCTTAGCTTGAAACCCTTTCTAATCTTTAGAGATCATAAATATGATGCTGTTTAGAGAGGGCAACTCCGACTGATGTGAGCTACATTCGAAACCCACATCTATTGTTCAGTCTTCCTCACGGCTATTGAACACTTCCGAACGTTGCTCTGTTTTAACTTCTTGAATGCACCCCTTCGCATAGAGATAGCATTTCAGGCAACACTTTCGAGGAAAATATTCACATTGTTAACTACACTGTGCACCCACATATTTAATATTGAAGTTATAAAATACAACGTATGAGTGTTATTTTATTAATAAATTGTATTTTTAAAATTATTTTTCAAAGTGTGTTGTTATTTCACATAAAATACTTATATGTGACGAATACTGCGAGCTAATTCACGCGAGAGTTGGTGACGTTCTGCAGCGACACGTCAGCCAGCCAGACGGAACCAACCTGGCAACTGCACATTGTTAAAGCGAGGAGAGAGCTTTTAGTGAAATGGGTGCGTAATTTACTTATTCTTTTATTAAGTATGATGTTCTTTTCAATAGCATACAGTGAAAATCACATCTACAATTTATTAAACTGAAGTATTTCTGCGTTCTCGTTGTGCTTCCGTATTTTTAGGCGAAGTGTACCTGATGCCAGCCTGCTTAGCTAATGGCTGGTTGTTTACAGCCTGCTTTTTAATATGTTGTTTTGCTGTTGACATTTATTTTTATACAGTCTCTAGCCTTTTTTCCTGTCTTTATACCCAGAAGCTCTTGGTAAAACAATTAAAGCATGACATTATGCCGCAAACCACCATGCTTTCATCACAGATAGGGACTTGAAGCTAACCTCAGCTAGCTAGCTTGCTCAACCAGATTGATGGAGTCTTGTAAATAACTCAAAAAGAAAAAGAAAAAAAACTTTTGTTCGTACCACAATTTTTTCTGTTTTGATTTAATCTATTTATATCATATTGTTTAGGAGTAAAACGATGCAAATAAAGACTCAATCAGGTAACTCAGAACGGAATTAAATGTCTGTATGTCCTCTCCAGGGGGTTTCTTCTCCAGTCTCTTCTCTGGCCTGTTTGGCACCAGGGAGATGCGGATTTTGATCCTGGGCCTGGACGGTGCTGGGAAAACCACCATCCTGTACAGGCTGCAGGTTGGAGAGGTGGTCACTACGATTCCTAGTATGTATCGATAAACATCGGTTGTAAATATAGATACTGGTTTATTTAACTGACCAATGGCAATATGTAAAAAAAATTACAAACGTCGGCTGATACCGATTTTGATGCCTATTTTGTGCATTTTTAAAGATAGTTATTCATAAAGATGCACTGATCAATTTATATATTCTATTTTATAGACAGATTAAGCATGTACCTGGGTAAATAGTAAAAATGAATTGGTGTTTCTTAAAAACAGCCCATAAAATTACGTATTTTACATAAAATGCGTAATTACAATAAAATAGTCTAGATTATGGTACGGGCTATCTGTAAAATAATTAAATACAAGAAAAAAAGCTACAGTGTAGATCATTTACATGGCAAAGTGTAGAAATGCATCATATTTAAGCAACATCACACAAGAGGCAGTGCTGTTATGTTGAATATCAGCACAATGTTGCACGAAACTCAGAAGAACACACTCAACTGATGAAACAACTCTACAGAGGAACAACCTTAATATTAGTGACAGTAATCTACCTTGTCTTTGGATGGGTTTATATTGGGTTTCTTTTTCTTTAAACTGGCACATTCATAGCAAAGCCTTTATCAGGTTAGTAATTATGTGGATTCAGAAGCTATGAAGGAGTATGTAAATTAAATTATTTTTATGACCTTTTATATTTTAATTATTTGTACCGTTATTTAATTGCATAGACATAAAGGAAGGAAGTTGTCATAGAAACATGGGGTCATTTAATTGTAAATGGGGATAATGAATCCAGTTCTGGGATGTTTATTCAGTGAGTGCAGAGTGTATGTCAGGATAGTTGTGTTGAGATTAGATGGTAGGCATTTAGGTCAAACTAAAGGAGTGTTTGGACCTTTGTATGTCTATGGAGAAAAAGAAGGAAGAGAAGAGAATAGACTGAAAATTCCCGTATTTCTCATAGTAAGCTGGCAGAAAGAATTTGTCTTTTGTTTCATGTAATAAATACCAGAAAACAAAATCACCCTGTGGTGCTCAACTTTAATGTTTTCCACTGCTGGAGTTTCTTGTTTTGCTGGTTGATAGTTCTACCATTGAATTCATGATTTGACTGACATTTAATCCTATGATCCATACCAGCTAGCAGTTAGTCAATATTTCTCTTAAAATGTTTTAAATATATCAGTTAAGTTATTTTTATGCAGTCTAGAGCTTTAGAGAAGAATTTGAATTAAGAATGGCCACTGATTAGGTACTGATTAGGTGCTGATAGCTCATGTTCCGTTTTCTGCCTTTTTTCCCCCTCCACAGCTATTGGTTTCAATGTTGAGACAGTCACATACAAGAACCTGAAGTTCCAGGTGTGGGATCTGGGAGGACAGACAAGCATCAGGTTTGTGGGAATCTGATTTTACAGTATATTTCACATATTAAATGTATTTTCCATCAACAGCAATGTGTTACACCCATTCTTGTAGAACGAAACAAGCAGTTTTTCTTTGGTTTGAGCAGCACAGGTTCTGTCTCCCTCTAATCTCTGTCCCTCCTCCTCAGACCCTACTGGCGGTGTTATTACTCAAACACAGACGCAGTGATCTACGTGGTTGACAGCAGCGACCGTGACAGGATGGGCATCTCTAAATCTGAGCTGGTGGCTATGTTGGAGGTAAGCGTGTCTGTATTCAGCTACTGATAAACTTGGTGCTTTATGGTGCTTTACAAAAGTATTCACACATCTTTGATCTCTCTCTCACATTTTTTTCACAAAGAATCCCCAAATTTAATTGGGATTCAATGTAATAAACCAATACAAAGTAATTTATACTGGTTAAGAAAACTGTGTAAAAGGAAAAACTGTAAAGGTGTTGTGTGCGTTTGCTTGCCAGCCAGGACACATTTTAGGCCAATCTGACCAGGATGTCATTCTCCACATGCTTGCTGTTCCCCTTTCATTGCTTGTGGGAATTTGTAGTTTTTCTTTCCTCTTGTTATCCTACCCTAGAGACCAGATTTAATAAGTTTACAACTAAAGGTTGTCCATAAAGATCCTCCTCTAATTGGGTACTTCTATAAGCCTTTGGTTCACTGGATTTTATTTAGGGAAATCTAGAGTAAATGGGACTGAATAAAAGTCAGATAAAAATTCTTTATATTCAATCGTCAAAACACTTATTCTCAGCACAAGTTAAAAAGCAGCAGGCCTTATTTTAGTTTTCTTTTGATTAGTTTTCTAAATGAGGGATGTCTGTTGTCATTTGTAGGAGGAGGAGCTAAAGAAAGCGATCCTGGTGGTGTTTGCCAACAAACAGGATATGGACCAGGCAATGACACCGACCGAAGTGGCCAACGCTCTGGGCCTTCCTGCCCTCAAAGACAGAAAATGGCAGATCTTCAAGACCTCAGCCACCAAAGGAACGGGCCTGGATGAAGCCATGGAGTGGTAAGCTCCATAATGAGCAACGTTAACAGAGAACTTCTGACTGGTTGTGTAGAAGTGTATCTGGCTAAGCAGGACAAACTTGTATATCTCTGTGTTGACTCAGGCTGAATTATATTTGCTCTCTCTGCTCGCAGGTTGGTGGATGCTCTGAAGAGTCGGCAGTAAGAGGCGGGCCCCCCCATCCTGTACATACTCCTAAACATTGACCCCTTGCTTTGAAGCCTCGTGACTCACCCCTCCCCACTTTTCTTTGGACCAGTGATTGCACTCCTCAATTCTTATGCCCACATAAAGCCTTGACCAAGTCCTATCGCCTTTCAAGCCCATGGGACTGAGAAGAGAAGGCTGCAGTAACATCTGGAGTCCGCAAAGATATTTTGAAAGTAGATCCATGTGTCACATGACAGAGCCTGCCAACATCTTTGACTCAAAAATCAACTCCTGTCGAGTTATTTTCCTGTTGGTTATTTGCATTTACTGTCAGTGAAAAGAAAGTCCAAGAGGGGATGCAATGCAGCAGCCTGAAGAAAAGGATTGCTGTTAGAGTGGTGTCATATTTCAGGTTCTGGATCCAGTCCTTCAACCAAATGTTACTGCAGCCTGGGCTGTCTACTTCTGTCATGGATTTCTAATTTTCTTTCCTTCTTCCTGCTGATTTATTTCAATTATTCTAGTGATTGGAATATTTGATTGCAGCTTTGGCATATTAGTTCTTTGGTTATTGAACACTAACTCTATGCTCAAAGTTTTATGGTTGCATATTTATACCTGCTTGTACAGTAAAAATGATTCTAAGTAAAGAATGCTGTTGGTTATTGTACCCAATATTGAAATGTTTGGGTGTTTTTTTTATTTTACAAATATTAAGTCTTTATTTCTGGAAGTTAACTAATGCTGAAAATTATTAGTTGAATGACCACTAGAGGCTGGTCCAGAGGTTTAAGGTCTCCCTGTTGTCTAAGGGAACGTTTGGTATTCTAACTTGGAAATGATCCTGCATGCTGTTTGGAATAATTAAAGAAGCACAAACTTTTACACCTAAGTTTTGAAGCTTGAGGTTTTAAATGAGCGTTTACAGTAAATCAAACGGTTAAACCAGTACTGTACGTCACCTTCAATTCCAAAAAAATTAACTGTACCTCAGATTGATGTCAAATAGTAGTCCCTGCTTTGAGAATGATTCCGTCATGTTAGTTTCTTTTTACTTTATAAAAACCTTTGCCTGGCTACATGAGGTTATGACAACATGCCTGTTATTGATCCACAAGTAAATAAACTCTTTGATCTTCTATTTACATGGTTTCATGTGATAAGGCAGCAGGACATCCAGCTGCATGACAGATTGATTCGTACTCTAACGATTAGATCTAAGAAAGCAGGAAGCCATTCCAGCCTCTAGCTGCTTGGAGTCACTGTCCTGGTTCAGATTTCAGTCCCATGTGCACGGCTCACTGCACCATGGCAAGGTCTTTGAGTGCATGGCTTCGCTGCTTCTTGGCTTTATACCCAGGTCGCAGGAACTCGATCTTCCTCTTCTTTGCTTCAATTTTATTCTTGTGCTTCTTGAGTTTCTTCTTGGCAGCGATGTCTGGGTTGGCCACCGCCTGTGGATGAGGAGAGTAAATATTAAATATATGGTACAAGTGAAACCATGGTGCAGTTCTAGGTCTGGTTGTCCTCCGTACCTGCATGGCTCTGTGGCTCTTACGAGCCGCTCTCCTCTGTGAAAACTCCTTCTGGACTGCAGAGAAGGCCAGGGAGAATCGCTCCAGCCCCACCTGTTTCTTCAGCAGCTCGATCAGCTCCTGTGCCAAATTCTTCAGGGTTGGATCTGGATAGAGGAGAAATACAGATTTAACTATCAGGATTACCTTGCAGGGTTTTTTCTGTGCCAGTCAAATGGAGACCTTGCTCAGCATAAGTGCTGTCCAGCTCTCTGTACAGAGGAGCGATGATGGTGGTGAGGTAGGGTCCGAGGCGTTCCTTCCCCAGGTCCACCGCTGTGGCTCCCAGGAACTTAAACACGCATGTTCGCTGTTGGAGGAAGCAACGAGGAGAGATGAGGAGGCATGGAAGCGGAAATGTCAGAAGAATTAGTCTTTTGTTATCGAGCCTTGCAAAAGTTTTAAGAGCCCCAAAAATGTTTTCACATTTAGTCCAATACCAAACAGAGGCCTCAATCTATTTTATGGTGGTAAATCAACAAAAGGAGGTTTTTCCAAATATCCTAAAAGATGTGTGATGTATCTGAGTTATATCAGCACACCAAGGGATTAGAGGCCTTGATCTGGCCCAGTGAGGGGATTTCTATGGCAAAGAGAGGAGGTCCCAGTACTGAGCCTTGGGGGACACAAGTGGTGAAGTTCCCAATACATAGGCAATAACATCTCTTTCATACCGATAATCATATTTGGATCAAACCATATTCCATGTGTTACAATGGCCTAGTCAAAGTCCAGACCAATTGAGAACCTGTGGCTATACTTTAAAAAGTGTATGCTCGGCCGACGGGCTCTGTTGTTTTGCAAAGAAAAATGGGCAAAATTTCCACCTCTAGATGAGCACAGCTGGTAGAGGTACTGGGAAGTGTAGTTAATATATGACTACATGCCCAGCTAAGCTGCAATGTCCTTTTGGTGCGTTCACACCGCACTCTGCATGTAGGTTGATGTATATACATTTTTAAGCTGAAGCTTGGAAAGCACATGGGCGGACCTTTTTCTGCCAGATGTTTTAAACACTAGCAGATCGTGATTGGCTAGACATCATCGACGTCGGGCGACATCACTACAGTGAGACGCTCCGATTGGTTGGCGTACTGTGTCAAGTCCATCAAAAATTCAGCTAGCTGAACTTCTATGTTGCTTCTAAAAATGCAAGTAACGCTTGAAAGTTGACTGAGCCAACACACACAACGCACCGCAGAGACTGAAGGACCTCTGAAAGACTCAACCATAGACTTTAAATGTAATCTGACGTTTGGACCAGTTCTCTTCTAATTATGCACTACCTTGCGTGTGGATGTTTGTCTTTACAACCAGATATCTGCTTACTTTGAGTGGAACCTTGGGAGCATAAGCTGCTTCTCTCTTTGCCATCAGAGACAGCTTCTTCATGAGCCACAGCAAAGAAGGAGGCCTGTGGTCTTTTTCGTCATCGTTCTCTTCTTCGTCCTCCTCTTCCCCTTCAATTTCCTTCTCTTCTTCGTGATCGCTTTCATCTCCATCAGCATCCTCCCCATTTTCAGTCTCCCTGATCTCCTCATCTTTTACTTCTTCCAGAGAGTTGATGTTAGACTCTGGGGATATGAAGTAAATCACCTTCCCGACAAAGAGGAGGTTTTTGATCACCTGCAGAGTAAGGCAGACATTTGTGAACCAAAATGAACCCAGATGTTAAACAGGTTGTTCATTATGTGTATGAAGGCTGTGTACCTGCTCTCCTGATGCCGTGTCCAGGAACTTAGACTGCAGTTGGTGGCAGAAAGTCAACGCCAACTCTCTCATCTGGATATGGGAAATGGAAGGAAACAAGTAAGATGAAAGAATTTAAGACCGCTGCAAAACAACCGAAAGCGATCTTGGCCTTACCCTCTTGTCCAAGTTGTGTGTGATGAAGTCTACAGCCGCTGGGTGAGATGAGCCGTCTCCCGCCTCTCCTCTCCAAATGGCGACCAGCCGCTCTGCTGGCTGAGCGGCGAAGAGCTGACCGAAAAGCTGCGAGGCGGTGAGCCACACCCAGCAGTGGGGGTGCCGCAGGTGGGCCTCAATGTGACCTGAGATGGTTTAGAGGCTATCAGGCTGAGCTCGTCTGGAAAGCCTTACCTCAGTAAAAAGGGGGTATTAGATGCTTACCCCACATGTTAAGGAGCGTGTCGTGAGGCTTGCTAAGGTCCAGCAAACCGCAATGTTTGTTCAGCTTAGAGATGAGGGTAAGATAACTAAACAGAAGGCGGTCAGCTCCTTTTTCCTCCTGCTCCTCCTCAATCTGGAGGAGACCAATAGAACCGTCACTTTTTTTCATCGTTTTATGAGTCAACTTTGCTTCTATGATTACTCACATCCTCAAAGGCATCGGGGCGGATCTCTTTCTCCAGCAAAGGCAGCAGGTCGTCCATTCGACGGGCAAATTTCTCCTCTTCCACCTCCACAAACAGACCACAAACCTGAGCTCCGAGGCGCCGCAGGGTGGACTAAAGAGAAGTTAAACGTCAACTCATAATTAACTGAAACAAACCTAAAGAAACTCATTCTGTCATGCTCAAATCACAAACTTTTCTTTCCTTCATTGGGATTTTAGATAGTAACCCTACACAAAGTAGAAGGAAAAAGAACCATGGATTCTCACAAAGATTGTGATTCTGTTTACTTACTTTCAAGCAAAAAGAACAAAACTGCACAAAAGCAGGTCCATCACCTAAAATACCCCAGAAAACATTAAAGCTGCTGTCTGGAGAATATATTTATGATTTAAAGTTTTGTAAATCTTTAAATGATAGTGTGATTGTATAGTATCATACAAGGCTGGTGCTATTTTTTTGGAGGGGCCTAATATGTTTAAAATGAAAATAAAATCCCTCTTCCCGGAATAATCCCAACATCAGCTTTAAAGTTAGTGGTTAAAATATGACAAAATGTGGAAAAAGGTTCAGGGTTATGAATACTTCAGGCCGCTTGTACCTTTTCTGCAGTTAGCCAGGTGTTGACAAATGTATACAGCCCATCCTGGTGGTTTACGTCCAGCTTGCTGAGCAGCGTTTTGATGGCCATGGCAGCCATTTTCTTACAGCGGACTGAGTCGTCGTTGACCACGATCAAAGCCAGAGGGGCAAAGAACAGGGTGCTGTACGACAGCAGCAGATTCTGAATAATAAAACGAGAACATTATTCATATACATTTGGAAAAAAAATCTCTACCTTTTTGCATTTTAGGGATTGTGGTAAAGAGAAAATGGTTCGATCCCCACCTGTGGGAACATTTGGAAGATGGAGGCCAGCAGTTCTAGCACCGACTCCCTCCCAGTGTCCTGCTCGTACTGCAGCTGCGCCACAACAAACCCCAGGTGGCCTTTTAGCTTCCTCCCCAGAGGGTAGTCCAGCAGGTACTTCAGGTAGATCTGCACCACACAAAGCAATGGTCACTTACGAGCCCCAACCCCTGCTTCAGAAGAAACAGCTTGGTCATACCTGTCGACAGTGAGTTCTGATCATATTGTTTCCCCCGTTGACAGACAGCTTGGCCACTTTTTTTAACACCTCCTCCATCTCTGGGACGATGAGCTTCCTGGACAGGATCGCCTGGCGTATTTTGAATGCATGTAAACACAGATGAGAGACTGCTGAGGATCTCCTGACCCCTTGTTTTACCCCGAGCTTCAGTGCTCACCTTGAGTAGGCCGAAAGCGGTGGCTTGGCGCGACTGGTCATAGATGTCCTCCTCTGCATAGCCCAGCAGCACCTGCAGCTGTGTCTCAGAGATCTTGTTGCTTTTCATGTTCTTTACGAGAATGGTCATGGCCTGCAAAGCGGAATAAACTGGTTCAGAGTCATCATTCAATTATTTAATATTCAAAGTGATAAAACAAAAGTTGTCCCTCTTCCTGGCACAAACGTGGCGACAGTGGGGAGAAACTCTTTCCTTTAAGATTAAAAAAAGCACCTGAAGGCTCAGTATGAGAGGCCATGAGGCCTGACCAGGTGGGAGAAGGAAAAAATAATGCATTTAATGATGAGAAATTTCTATGGGAAAGCAAAACAAAAGCATAAAAATAAGTAATAATAAACTGAAGAAAGCAAAGACAAATGACTTAAAGGGGAGTTTTTCCTCTCTACTGTCGCTACATGCTTGCTCAGAATGAGGGATTGCTGAGGAATTGCTGTGGTTGGAGTCTGCATGATGTAGGCACAACCTCACTTCGATGTCTCAAAGCAATCTGCTTGGATTCCTTACATAGAAAACTTAATTTATTGGAATGTTTGCATAAATTTATTGAAAAAACTTTTGTTGTAAAGTGCCTTGAGATGACATTTGTTGTGAATTGGCGCTATATATATATATATAAAAGTGAATTGAAAAAAACTTAGGCAGGTGTACTAATAGTTTATGGCAGTTCAATCGTGGACTACTTCCAACAAAGAGCTAAACAGAGAGGGAATGAACACGCAGCTGCAACAGCTACTTCGAATGGAAGTAAAATAAAAAAGTATAGAGAAAAGAAAGTTAAACAAATGAGCACTGAGTCAGGGATACTTTCTATCTAAAAGGAAAACAAACTGTTAGTAAAGCAATAGCTCGACTGATGACTCTCTGGGTAAAAAAAAAAAGTTTATCACAGAGGTCCTGAGCTAGACGAACCTGGGCTAAAAAATAAAATAAAAAAAACAACACAGAGACACGAGATTAAATTTTGAAATAATTGCAAATTATGCGTAGTGAGTAGTAGTAGTAAGTATGTCCTCCACCAGAGTCTGAGGCTGTATTACCAAAACTACAGACATTTCTCAAGATCACCTAAGACAATCTAACTATAAGCTTTATAAGTATAGTAGAGTGTCTGCCTCACAGATAAAAATCTGAAACCTCCCATTCTACATGTGAGTTTCTCAATTTGCTGAGCGTCAATCTTTGTCGTTTGTTTATTTGTGTATTTATGGTTTACTTGACAGGGACAGATAGAATAAATATAGATTATCTTCTCATAGTAATCCCATGTCAGTATCACAGGGTTTATAGCCAAATGTCAATTTGTAACACTTTGTCCCTAGAAGGGCTTTTAAAAGCTAAATTCATTACATTAGATGTATAATAAAATAACAGTAAATACAAGAAAAAAAATATAAAGAAAACAAATAAAATGCTCAATTTTATAAAAAATATTTAAATTCATCCATTCACACTCAAAAGTCCACTTATAAACAGCCATACTACAGTTTATACATGGTGACATATAAGCCAGGATTTAGTGGGTCCTTTAAAGATTGAGAGTTTAGATATAGTTTTTATATGAGCAGAGAGGTTCATAGGTTTGTTCCCTTTACAGAAAAAAAAACAATCTCAGCAAAATATTTTCAACAATATAAAACTTTACAGTCTGCAGATGTTACTGCTCTTGTAGATCTGATGTTTTGTAATCTGTTAAACAATTTGTAAAGGGGCTCCGGAGCAAATCCATTCATAAAAATATGTTTTAAATCTTAAGCATTTCTCCTTGAAGTCACCTTGAAGCAGTTCTGGACCAGCTGGTAGTTCTCTCCACGCGCAGCTCCAGCCTTGGAGTAATCCTTTAGCAGGACAAAAAGGTGCTTGGTCAGCTGTTCGGCGTTCTGCTCCACTGCTGGCAGAGGAAACCTCAGCAGCCAGGTGAAGGCTACCAGAGCCTCAGTGATCACCTGGTGGTGGAGGAGGATGGAGGTTGGTTTTTGGATCAGACCAAAGGAAACGGATGAGATTAGAACGACTGGTACCTTCACATGCATGGAGTCGAGGCATTCGAGCAATAGCTGAATGAAAGGATCCAGCATCTCCAGAGAGGTCGCCTCAGACGAAGTCACTTTAGACTTCTTAAGACTCAGGTGGAGCAGCTGGAAGATTAACTGGACAGTTAATGACTTGTGGCTTAAGATGGTAAGATATTACAGTACAGACAGCTGTATAGCTTCGGACACCTTGAGTCCAGCGTCCACCAGGATGTGCATGTTGGTGCGGCTACTGACGGGAGCTTTCTGAGCTCCTCTCTTAGGGGTTGGAGGCAGCAGCAGGCAGCTAGGGGGGGGCAGTCTGGGATCGGGGGGAGGCTCAGCTGACGCCTTCTCTCTAGAAAACAAACGGCCAAGGCATCAGAGAATGTCAGCACAGCTGGGATCGTTGTCTGAGGTAGGTTTGGGGGAGTCGGCCTACCGCTCCCTCTTGGTCAGCAGTGGCAGGCTCTGGCTGACCAGGCCATGGCTCAGCAGCAGGATGTCCTGCGAGGTCATCCCGTCATTTTCGAGGAGGCCCATGATCAGGCGTCGCAGTATCGCCGCAACCCGATTACACACCTTCAAACTAGAGGAGGTCTCCAGGATCTGGTGAAAAGAAAAAAGGAGCGTCTTAACCCAAACCTCACAGCTATAACACCAACGATTCCATTTTCCGATTTGGATCCATCCCCACCTCCTTCAGCGGCAGGATGAGCTTGGTGACGCTCTCCTTACTGCAGAAGCGTGACAGCAGCTCATAAGAGTCCATGCTTTTGCTGTGTCTTGCCTCCATCATCTTCGAAACGATGCCCTTGACTTCCTTCTCCTCAGCAACAGACCCAAACAGCTCATTGTTGAAGATCTGATCCCCCCCGAAAAAAATAAAAGAAAAAAAAAATGAAGTGAATGTTAAACTGGTCACTGAGGAAGAACAGGAAGAAAAATGAAGACTTTGTTTCTGGAATTCAGAACTCTGAAGTTCTTACTCCGATCAACATGCTCATGCAGGGGTCCAGGTCTCCACTTTTAAGCGTTGGACTGACTGCAGACAGCAGCTGGTACACTGTAAATGTCAGCACGTGTACCTGGATGGATGGAAGGGAACACAGACAGATCCATTATGGCAGATGAGGGACAATCCAATCACCCCCCCCCCCCCCCCAACATTCATTTCATATCCAACAGGGTGTTTCCCACCTTTTACATACATTAAGGATCACATTAATTATTCTCTACTACAGCTTGAAAAAGCACTCCCACCCCTTGAACTTATTCACATTATGCCACATTTCATAGCCAAGGAAGTAGAGAATAATTGTTATCCGTAGCCTAAATCAAAATAAACGTTTATTGTAATTGCGCAAAGAAATTAAATTCCAGTTGGACAACAGCAGAGCAAAATACATAAAATCTAGATAAAGACTGTATAAAAACATAAATTCACAAGCAACATAAAAAGAGAATAAGAAAGAATCAGTTAGCCAGAGGATTAAAAAGAAAGTGTGATGTGCAGTAATTGTAAGCCTTCCAGCAAGATAACGGCTCAAACATACACTCAGAGCTAGGATTGTGCCGATCAGGTTTTTTTTGCCCTCGAGTCTGAGTCCGAGTTATTTGATTTTGATTATCTGCCGATACCGAGTCCCGATCCGATACTTCTATCGGAAATGCATAAAAAAAGAATAAAGAGCGGAGAAACTGATCCAGGAGGTTATAATTTTTATTCACCTTATTTTAACATTTAGCAATTCTGTTAACAAACAGAGCACTTCTGAGGGGTAGCTTAAACAATCAAGTAATAAATAACAAATTATTAACTGTTGGACTTCAGTGCAAAAGTAGCTTATACATAAAAAAAGTCTTTAAAAAAATAGTACATCAGCTTAAATAAACCTAATAATGAGAATGTATATACATATCAGGGGTCACGTTAACTTTATGTTTTCTGGATTTGACCAGTTTATTAGAACGGTGACAGAAAAATCTGAAGGCTGTCGGTCATTTTTACAGATTAAAATGAACTGACTACATGTAGCAAATGCGCAGATATTTTCAACTTTACGCACAGATTCCAGGTAAATAAATTAACTAAACAAAAGATTCCTAGACACTTTGAACAAGGCATATGGCTGACTGGGAGCGTACTGCAAGTTTCTGTGAGACACTTCGGTGCGGTACAGCAACCTTTCCAGTTGGTCAGACGCGCTACGATGTGCCAAACACCTGCTGCTGCTTCTTTCCTACCACGGATTTTTCTGCAATTTTTCGGTTCCGGAAACTGTTTGTTCAGACTCTTGTAGACTTCTGATCGGTTTAATTGAAGAACTGTTTCCTCACTTTAAAACTTTGGCTGAAGCAACGCGTAATTACAGTCTCCAGTGCCGCAGCACGTAGATACAGAAACCAGAAATATACCTGAACCCCCATGAGAAGTAATTTATCCCAGGTAAAAATCCTAAACCTGATGACAAAAACCTCTGCAGCAATCCTGTCTGTATGTAACCAGGCACTGTTTGATTACACGCGGACGTGCATTATGGTTCCATGTGGAGCAGGAACCGCAGCAGGTGGATTCTAACTGCAACTGTTTAATCTCACCTTATTAAGTAGCTCTCTGTTCAGCTTGTTTAGATTGCATATTATTTAAAGTTAATAAAAGATAAATACTATTCAATAGGAGTAAAGATAGACAATAGCCCCACCTGCGAGGAATTAAAAAAACTGCCAGGTACATATGTATGAGTCCTGATCGGGAGGTAACACCCGATTTCGATAGAGTCTGAAACTATCGGGGCCAATTTGTGATCACATGATCGGAGACATCCTTACTCAGAGCTGCATTCAGGAGTCAGTAACTTTTACAAATCAAGCAGCCATTTTTACCCCAATTCCAACAAATTAATAAAAATCTCTCTGCCGAAAAAAGCAGCTTAATTTGTTTTATAAATATTAGCTATAACATTAAACAGAGGAATTTCTAAGACAAGTAGTTCTTGTTGCATTTACATCTAAATAAATTTCCACGTGGGGAACTAAAGAGCTGCAGATTATTGGCCTGGGTCCCCGTTATAATTGTGTGTTAAAATGGCCCAGTCAAAGTCCAGACCTTAATCCAATTGAGGATCTGTGGCATGACTTAAAACTGATGTTCACAGATGCTCTCCTTTCAGCCCAACTGACCTTGAGAATTGGGTCTATTTCCATCTGAAGATGTGCAAAGCTGCTAGAGACTGTAACTAAATGTACTTGCATGTGCAGCACACTTTGAAAAAAATGTTTGTATCTGTGGATTACATTTTGTAGTAATTGGGGTTGGTAAGTGGTAATGGGAATGTTTGAACTTTGTTTCACATGAATAGACAATAAATGGACACTTACAGGTCAGAATGGGTCTCAGCACAAGTCAGCAACCTACACGTCAACCAACATCGATTAGGAAAGACTGGGGTAATTTAACTTTGGGAGGATGTCAGGGAAGCACTGGTTCAAAAAGAGGAACAGGTTCCTTCCTTTATCTGCCTTCCCACACCAATGATGGGGGCAATACATGCTCAGCTTTCTCACTTTAGTGTTTGACTTGATGGAATGTTGGGAGTGACTAACTTGCATAAAGTGGAGTTGTTGTACTGAATGATTCACACACAGGCCAGGATGATATACAGACGTGGACAAAATTGTTGGTACCCTTCATTAAATCAAAGAAAAACTCATAATGGTCACAGAAATAACTTTAATCTGACAAAAGTAATAATAAATAAAAATTATATAAATGTTTAATTAAAAATATTTAAAAAATAAATGCATGAAACAGGCCTGGACAAAAATGATGGTACCCACAACTTAATATTTGGTTGCACAACCTTTTTAGGCAATCACTGCAATTAAATGATTCCTGTAACTGTCAACGAGACTTCTGCACCTCTCAGCAGGTATTTTGGCCCACTCCTCATGAGCAAACTGTTCTAGTTATTTCCGGTTTGAAGGGCGCCTTTTCCAGACAGCACGTTTCAGCTCCTTCCAAAGATGCTCAATAGGATTTAGATCAGGGCTCATAGAAGGCCAGTGTTTTCCTCTTAGCCCTTCTTGGGTGTTTTTAGCTGTGTGTTTTGGGTCATTTTCCTGTTGTAAGACCCGTGACCTGCGACTGAGACCATGCTTTCTGACACTGGCCAGCACATTTCTCTCTAGAATCCCCTGATAGTCTTGAGATTTCATTGTACCCTGCACAGATTCAAGACACCCTGTGTCAGATGCAGCAAATCAGCCCCAGAACATAACCGAGCCTCCCCCATGTTTCACAGTAGGGACCGTGTTCTTTTCTAGATATGCTTCATTTTTCCGTCTGTGAACATAGAGCTGATGTGCCTTGGCAAAAAGTTAAATTTTTGTCTCATCTGTCCACAGGACATTCTCCCAGAAGCTTTGTGGCTCGTCAGCATGTAGTTTGGCATACTCCAGTCTGTTTTTTTTATGATTTGTCCTCTGGCTCAAACAGCGAAGGATGTTCCGATCTGACACTGATGTTCCTTGAGCATAAAGTTCAGCTTGGATCTATTTTGAAGTCTTTCTAGGCTCTTTTGTTACCATTTGGATTATCCGTCTCTTTGATCTGTCATCAATTTTCCTCCTGCAGCCACGTCCAGGGAGGTTGGCTACAGTCCCATGGATCGTACATTACTGAATGACATGTGCAGCTGTAGTCACAGAAAAATCTAGCTGCTTGGAGATGGTCTTATAGCCTTTACAGTTAACATGCTTGTCTATGATTTTCTTTCTCATCTCCTGAGACAACTCTTTCCTTTGCTTCCTCTGGTTTATATTGAGTGTGGTACACACCACGTCACCAAACAACACAGTAACTACCTGGAGTCCTATATATAGGCCCACTGAGTGATTACAGGATTGTAGACACCTGTGATGCTGATTAGTGGAAATACCTTGGATTAACATGTCCCTTTGGTCACATTATTTTCATTCTTTTCTAGGGGTACCATCATTTTTGTCCAGGCCTGTTTCATGCATTTATGTTTTAAATAATTCTGTTGAAGCATGGATGAAAAGCAATGTCTGACTTTCATTGGTCAACATTTATATAATTTTTATTTATTATTACTTTTGTCAGATTAAAGTTATTTCTGTGACAATTATGAGTTTTTCTTTTATTTAATGAAGGGTACCAACAATTTTGTCCACGTCTGTACTTGGTCTGTCTCTCCTTGCTGCAGCAACTAATAAAACTTAGAACTCAGAACTGAATCAACTGTTTTTGTTTAAAGTTAGCTTTAAGAAAAACTGCCATTTCAATATTCTTATCATTCCTAATACCCAGTTATGTGGAACTTTGTGTTGGTCAATCACACAACATCTAAATCAGTGATTTTTATGCGACAAAATATGAAAATGCTCAGGAGTTAAGACTTTTAGAAGGCACATTAACACCATCTTTGTTACGGTTTGCATGGGTTGTGTGTTCTCCTACCTGGTAGCCTTTGACCAGAACCCCCTGCATCTCTTTCAGCAGGTACTGCAGATACCTGCAGCCCAGAGTCTCGATGATCTTCACCAACGTTCCTCTTGCTACGTCACGGATCTCCTGGAAGCGGTTCCTCAGCAGGACACAGACCTTGATCAAGATCCTGGAAAAGTAGAAATGGGCATTATAAATCAATCAAACTTATTGAGAGAACCAAAACATTTATCTAGTTTCTCCATTTCAAAAGATCTGTATTCTAGCTACTCACCCTGGAAGGTTGGCCTCCATGATGTGAGGAGGCAGAGTCTGCATGAGTTTGACCATGGCGAAGGCTATAGGGATCCGCATCACCTCCTCATCCTTCACATCCTTCGACTTCACTGCTTTGTGCTCCTCGTCACGTTTCACCTGAAGGAAAATGATGAACCAAACTTTCACTACTTCTGCTGGTGAGAGTTTTCTGATCCAAATTCAACACTGTGAGTTAGCAGAGGACCTTTGCAGTGAGGCACTTGTTGAGGCGGGGCAACACGCTGTCATTGACAGTCTGGTGGATCGCAACGATCAGAGACTCCAGCTCTTCTCGGCTCTGCGGCAACCCGCTGGCCACAGGGAGGACTTTGGGAGCCGCCTTTCCACTGGTTTTTGATGAGACCACTTGCTCTGGTTTATCTTTGTTTTCGTCTCGAGTAGTAGCATCCGTTTCCATGGGGACACTGGTGGCAGGCATCTTGTTGTTGATCTCCATTGCTTCGTCGTCATCACTGGTATCCAGCTCCTCGGCTTCAGCTTCATCTTCAGCATCAATCGCAACACTCTCAGCTGGGCAGAAATATTTGACACATTCATGATCAACCTTAAATATTGAATGCAACGGGTCAATTTTTGCGAATACAATGATGAATATTGGAAAAAAATACTAGGTAGTTGTACTGAGGAATAGAAGGTCTGAAGGATGGACAGATGGATTGAACCATGCACAAAAAGACAGATACATCTATTAGGCATTAGAAAGTCTAGATAATGAAAATATTTTACCATTTTCTATCATATTTTCTTCCATCCCCATCCAAGCCTAGAAGAGGATTCATAATGTACATATTTGTGATTATGTTTTTTTATACCTTTCTACTTTTGAATCTAAATGTTTGATTCCTTGTTAATTTTATTAAATTGAAAAGTCCTTTATTGTCCCACAAGGAGAAATTCTTTTCAGTAGAGATAGATCAAGAGTGGACAGTCAAACATCATTACAGAAAGACACAGGCCAACTGTGGTAATGGCAGCCGGCGTCAAGCGGCGCTCCATAGGCAGAGTGACAGGATCAACATTAGCTTGGATTGGTCCACAAGGGAGAGAGAAAAAAAAAAACTTTCTTCTTTGTCCTGTTCCTTCTAGGCGTAGATGACCCAGACAATAGAAGAAAAAAAAGCCAACACATTATAGCTACGTACTTAGACATTCACAGTGAGAAACATTAAGTGCGCAGCCTGTAGTTCACTTCACTGTCGCTGAGGTTATTGCAGCTATCATTTGTTGTAACAAGCAGAGAAGAAAATAGAATGTGTTTTACAATTAATTGCAGTATAATTTTATTTTTTTGCATGGTAGAAATCTCGGCATCAGAACTCTGTATTGGCAAGTACTCAGATCAAGTCTCGGTTTGAAAATGTGTTATTGTTCCATCCCTAAAGATAGTTCTATTATACTCTATTCTATGTTCATTTTCTCACCTTCTCTGGCTTTGGCTGCTTCAATTTCTCTGCTGAGGGTCTGATGGTCAAAATGGAAAGCTTCCAGCACAGTGACCAACAAGCTACAACAGGAAACAAACAGGAAAGGGAGAACAGCAACACCGTCATAAATTAATCTATTTAAATGAGCAACAAAACGGGGGAAGAAAGCAATGGTTAATGAAATTGTTTATTTCGGTTCCCAATTATATAAATCCACATCCTAACTCTACCTGACGGCCAGTTTCTGCTCAGCCTGTCCCGTCTGCAGGATGTGAACAAAGTGCTTCAGGTAATACAGGTATTTGGACCATGTCAGCTTGCGGCACACCGCTCCCACCACCTCCACAGATGCTGATGTCATGTTCTCATGCTGCGCCATGAGAAGTGGACAAGGTTAAAAAAAACACAACACACAGACAAAGTGAGGAACAAAACCAAGCCTTTTCTCTCTGACATCCAACAAGCACCTTTAGCATCTTCTCGTCCAGCAGGACAGTCATAGCATACGGCATTATATAATTCTGAAGTGAGCGCGGCGTCATCACCACTGTGCCCTCGGTCAGCTGTTTGGCAAACTTCCTGAGAGCACGAGCTCGACGGTGGATCTGAGCAAAACACACACACACAAACACAGGTTTTTTTGAAGGCCCGTGATGTAGTAGATGTAGGAGGACGATGATGCTGCCTCATACCTGGATGTGCTTCATGTGCTCAAAGAAGTCAGACTCTAAGTCGTTGTAGTCGGTGAGCTGCACCAGGTCTCTGAACTCTTTCTTGATGGGAAAATTCTTCACCAGACAGGCGAGGATGGAGGTGTATTCATGCTGAACGCTCTAGAAAACAACCAGAACTGGATTCAGAGATTTATTTATATCTGTGAATGACCCAGTCAAAGTCCAGGCCAAAATAAAATTAAGAATCTTCTCACAGGAGCAATCTATCCAATCTGACTGAGCCTGAGCTGGTTTAGAAGAATAACAGGCTAAAATGGCAGTGTTAGGGGGACTGAGTCACAATGCATATTTTACATTTTCAGCATTGTTTCAAAAAGGTTAAGCAGGGAATGCCTGTACCTCTGTTTTGCTGCGGAGCCCCTTGTGGACAGCATCCAGGATGGTGTGTTGTATCAGATCTCTGTAGATCTGTTCGCCAGCCCCAACTGCTGCCACCTGGCTGATCACCGCAGACACACACAGGGTGGCGTTGTCTCCCAGCGACATGTCACCGATCTGCATTTAATAAGGGGTAAAAGACGAGAGGGAGTTTTAAACCACCGGACGTTTCAGGTGCAGCTTGTCAGTTCAGACCAAATCACATGATGCACGAACCTCATATGTGTGGAAACAGTTGTATATGAGGGTGCTGATATAGTCCAGGTCCAGAGTTTTCATGTCTCTGATCCGTTTGGTCGCCTCTTGGAAAGCCGATAGACGGATGTCAAAGTAGATCTCGTCCAGGTGTCGGCTGTCAAACGCGTTGAGCTGGAAAGGTTCCCCACAAACAGAAAGCATTTGGAGGATACTGATTACAGAGGTCTATCCCGTGGTATAAAGCTTGATAATACTCTTTAGCTTATAATCACAGGTAAGAAAACTTACTTTTGTGGCTAAATCTGTGATGTACGTGAGTGAGGGGTCCAGATCTGAAAGAGTCTGGTAGCAGAAAAATGAACACGTAAGAAAATGATGTAATCGCTTTTCAGTCAGAGCATTTATACAAATATCACTCAGGCAGTAACATCAGATAATGATTTAATGATATAAGCCCAACTTCATGAAATGCCTGAAAAAGTACCTGGAAAACGCTGGTGAGAGCCTTTCTGGGCAGCTTGTTGTGAATGACAGCGAAGAGTTTTCCGAGTGGTTGCAGGAAGGCGGCGGGCCGAACGCTCTGCCGCAGCAGGTTCTGGATGGTGGCCAGAAGGTCAATCTCTGTCTCCTGGGACAAATACATCAGAAACCTTTCAGCAAAAAAGAAAGAAAAAACTCTACACAAGTAACAGAAGAACCTCTGAGCTTATTCAAATGATAAGTCAAACTTTTCATCCTGTAAGAACCAGGGAAATGGGGCATTTCACAGGAATTTCATGTGACAGAACAACGTACAGAACTGTTAAGAGTCTTTTTCCCGCAGCATGATGGTGCCACCACCAAGAAAAACAAACATCTTTACGGATGTAACATGTCAAAATCCTAAGAATACGTATTAGAGGAACCACATACGATGTAGCGTTATAAGTCTCACCTGAGGGTTGTTGCCTTTCAGGAGGTAGGGAAGCAGCAGGGTGATGAGCACTGAACTCTGCTCCTTGTCGCTTACAAACCGACTCACCCTAATAGCAAGAGAACCATGACCAACCTCAGTTACATTCAACAGAGACCAACTTTATGCGATAAAGGTTTACGAGCAGAGACATTTTGAATGCAGAGACACTGAAAAAGGTTATAACCGCTAAGGGCAGCAGGCGTTAGATTCCTTTAATGCAGCGTTTTTCAACCCTGGTCCTCAAGGCACCTTGCCCTACATGTTTTAGATGTTCCCCTGCATTAACAAACAGTTTTTGCAGGTCAGCAATAACCTGTAAATCAATCTCCAACAGACATCGCATGTGCTGAAGCTGGATAACATCCAAAACTGTGCCTTTGACGAGAAGAATTGGGAAACACTGCTAATGATAACTTTGTTTTTACGTTTTTGTTCCTTTGATCCCACATCAGGCGGGTATTCCACGAAGCGAGCTCAAGAAATCGAGGCTCATTTGAAATATCCTTGCTTGAATTAGCTTAACAGTTCACTCTGGGCTTATTCAGTTCCACCAGTGAAGCTCAGGTTAATTCAATCTAAACTGATTCAATTGAGGCTTAAAAAGCCTCATCATAGCCAATAGGGAAACACCAGCAGTATATAAAAGCTTGTCTGGGTGCACTCTGTTATAATGTAAATTAGGTTATGTTTACGGACGGTAGAGTGTGACACAGGAGCGCTGAGAAGCGCTTCTGTAAACTTCTAAATTCATGTTACTAAATCATATTACGTTGTTGGTTAGGTCGAGATAATCTGGAATATGTTGTGAATTATCAAAACTAAAATATAACATGACAGAAAATAGCTGACAGGTCAAATGTGTTAGAACATGATTTAAGAAAGGATATGAAAACATTCAACAATTAAATAAGAACAGTTTAAAATCTTCAAAATGTAAAGTTACATCAATACAGTATTTTAATTTACGCGCATTTTGTTTTACCAGTTGCAAAGTACTGTAAGGCTATTTTAACACAATTCGACAGGACAGAATGATGATTTTATGGCTCCAACCTAGACAAAAAGTGATTTATTTGAAATTTATTAATAAGTTAAAATTAGCCTTACAACTAGCCGGCCACTGTGTACGTCTAAGAGCATATGTTGGAGAATGTGCTGAGAAATTGAGCCAGGATTTTCAAAGTAAGCCTGGCTTTTGGAATTGCCTCGCTTCGTGGGATACCGCCCAGGAAGCAGGATGCAAACAGCAACATGTTTGTTACTAAAATCAAATACTTTAAGTAGCCTGTATTGTGTTTTCTGCACCCATTTTTTTGCACTGATCATCACCTACGCACATGTAAACATCAATCTGTTTATCTTTTTTAAATTTTTGTATTGTATGCTAAGAAGTGTTTGTCTTTTCGCATGTTTGCACAAAGTACTTCAGCACTTTCAACATTTGGCAATAAACACTTTCTGATTCTAAACTGCAGGTGCTAGATCAGAAAAGTAAAAGATTAAATGCACTCACTTGGAGAGGATGTTGAGCTCCTTGGCCACCTGTGCTCTGAATTTCTTCTTCTTGAGTCTGTCTGTGTTGCGAACAACTCCGCTGAAATAGCGCAACAAGGTGGTGATGTGAGGTAGCAGCAGTCGGGAACCCTGAGGTAAGGATTCTGGAGAAGAATAAAAAGAAAAAGAAAAAAGCTCAGAGAGAATATTGGACTTGCACCTGCAGCATGGATGAGCTTTAAGCTGAAACGGATCCACGGTGGAATGAGAGCGTGAGCTGCGAACCTGCTGTTATGACAGCGCCATCATCAGGATGCGGGAACACACAGCCGTTTACAATGAGCTCTGATTCATCCTCCGAGGCGACGAAATCGTTCGCTGTTGCCAGAGACTCGGTCATGTCCATCACCATGGCGATGGTGGTTGAGGAGACGTTTTTGGCCAACAGGAGGGCAAAGACGTTCAGGAGGATGTCACACTCTGGGTGGTCCGGCCTCTGCTTGGCTAATAGGGGGAAATACCTGTACCACACACAGAACCACACCGGGCTCTCAGATGTTGTTAACATGCCAGATTAACGTCTGAGGGAAATGAAGAGCATGAATGCTGACCTGGGATTTTTACACCACACATGTATGAGCTTCAGTAGAGGGGTTGGGGAATAGGGGCTCTCGGTGGGGAGACGGCACACCTGCACACAAAAGACATCGACACCTGTTAGCGAAACAGCGCCGTCTGGAGTGGAATGAATAAGATGGAAAGTAAAAAAGGGAACAGCACCTGAGGCCAGACGACAGCCTGAAAAACAGCATCGATCTCATCCGGGCTGAAGCTGTAAGAGTCAAACGTATCGAAGAAGTCCTGAATCCTAAGAATACCCAGTCTCCTCAAGTTCTTTAGGGGGTTAACACACCCTGCCCGCAGCTGATGGGAGCAAAGATTCCAGTTTTTAAACGCCTACTGTACAGAAACAAACAAAAAAAAACTAAATAAAGGATCTTTCTTGCCTGGTCTCTTTTTTCCAAGATGGTGGACAGGGATGCATTGACACACAGTAGGATCTGCAGCACTTTGGGCAGGTACATGTGGATGAGGTGGCCCAGCTTGTCCAGCACAATATTGATGATGTTCAGCAGGCTGTGCTGACGGCCCAGAGGAAGGACAGCCGCCAGGTTAGTGTCAGCTGTGGCCTTTTCCACGGCAGCCAGACACGATCCTGAGGACGAAATACTATCTTTACTCCTGTACTTATCTGTACAGTATCTTTTTTATTGCAAGCTATGCTCTGGCTCAGAGCGCATTCCTACTGCTTGAACCTTTTCATGCTGTGACATTACAAAGAAAGACTTCAGCATATTTTATTGGAATTTAATATGAAAAGCCACAAAAAAGAGGTGTGCGTTTGCTGAAGTGGGAAAAAACAATAAGACAAGTTTGCCACATGATGGTATTCAGCTTAACTTGAAATGAGCAACTGCAGTTTGCCACAAACACTCTAGGGGGCACTTTAATCCTCAGACCTTTGGCTTTTCTGCTATTTATAGCAGAAAACTCAAACCCCACACCACCATGTGATGCATGGTGGTGGCAGTATCATCAGCAGGGTAGGGAAATCCTGAAAGAAAACCTGTTGGACACTATAAATTGCTTGAAACTGAGGAGGAAGTTGAGAGTGGTCCAATCAAAGGCCAGATCTAAATCGACATGATATATAAAAATGAATAATCAATTATGCTCTCTGGATTAGGGGAGCTGAATACAAATGGACCCTTTGCACCATTTATAGTTTTCCTTGGGTTGACCAATCACATCAAATCCTTTGAAATTTGTAGTTAGAACATGTATATAAGCACACCTGCAAGGCATTGTATAAAAACTGATGACAAACCTAAAGTACTAGTGTTCTAGTAACAGTAAAAGTGAACAGTAACATGCTGCCAGCAATTTATTCTCACTCCTAGGAGGTCAGACACTTACCTTGGCTGTAGTGGCACAGAGGCTCTAAGAGTAGGTCGATGAACATCCCCAGCTCCTCTGATTGGCTCCCTGCCAGGAAACGTAAAATGATGGAGGACCGAGTGGCAGCGCTGGCCTTTCCTTGGAACTTACTGCCAGCTTTACTGCGCAGGCGTCCGAATAGGATCCTGGTTCATATACACCAAACATAAAATCATCAACAGAGTGCAAAAAACTCCACCGAGGGTGGGGAAAAGTAATGATTATAATAATTAATATTCAAACTGAAGAGAATTTGAAATCTTGCTGATTGTCTTCTGTTATGTGTCATCGGCTTAGTTGTATCTCACATTTAGGCCGTCATAAGCGTGCTTTTATGACGTGTTTTATTTTGTTTTATTCGTAAGGTTCTTTAGTCCTTTACTATATGTTTATCATTTTCTATGCTGTGGGTTTTATTCAGTATATATTTGTTGGAGTAAAACAATACCCCCTCTGTATAAGATCTTTCAACCAGATGTCAATAACTTCAAAAGGAATCCATCTCAGTGGATCTCAGAACACCAACCCTCCCCAACACGTCTAGTACCTCATGAGCAGTGGAATCAGTCGGCCTCTGTGGGAAGCTTCGACTACTCCCGTTTCCTCTGAGATGTTGAAATGGACGATCTCCTCTTTGAAGTGTTTGTCATCCAGCAGTCGTTCCAGATTCTCCCTGTGAAGAAGACGTGCTCAAATTCATAAAGATGCAGAAAGTAATTACGCATCATGAAGCAGGAGCAGCCTAGATAGCTTGTAACAGCTGGGTAAAAGAGCCCCCTCCACCCTTAATCCTCAGGATCTAGTATTACTTTATATTAAAATGAATTAAAAAAAATTTTTAAATTAGAGCCTTCTACTGCTTTTCATCATTCTGGAAGCAGGTGAAGGTTCCTGAACAATCATCTGTACTAGCTCTGATCAGCTCCCCTGTCTGCAGCCTGGCTGAATGTGAGGTAAAAGGATAGTTTGATAAGTGTAGTTCTAGTCGGTATCAGATCGGTCAAAGCGGACATTCCTGCATGAGTAACCGTAGACGCCGATGATGAGAGCAGGGAGCTATCAGAGATGAGGACTATTTCAGGCTGATTAGAGCAGTGTGCCTTACTTGTAGGGGACTATGTTGGGGTCTTTGTAAGTAAGAATGCACTCTAAGGCCGCACGCTGGATCTGCTGGTCCTGATGGCAGAGCAGCTGAGGACAAAAAGACGAGAAGGAGCCATCAGCTCTGTCACGATACAATTGGAAGTGTGCCAGCAACACAAATGAGATCAAAGTTTTTTGCCCAGTTGTTTCCTAGCTGTTGCAATGCTTCTTGGCATTACATTTAATTGCTGGGTAGAGAGGCAACATTTCGTATCGGAAAAGGGGGAGGAGAACTATACACAATTATAAGGGTCTGGAATGTTTTGAAGCAGAAGTTTTCACAAATATACAAGCATTTAACCCCTAATTTTCTCAATGTTTGGAGCAAGTCTGGACAAAGTGTGTTTACCTGGTTGTAGAGCTCACAGAGGCTGCTCTCCAGATAGAGAGCTCGTGGGTTGGTGAATTTGGCAAACACCTTAAAGTGAGTTATAAGCTGTCTGCAAGAGAGAACGCTAATTCGTAAAAGATTCATTTCTGGATTTTAAACTTTCAGCAAATTCTGGGGTCCTACTTTGCAGCAGCTCTCCTTGGAAGAGCTTTCCTCTTATGCTTGTTTCCCTCCTCTTCTTCCTCCTCCTCCTCTTCCATTGATTCTTCATGGACCGCTTCACTTCTTTTCCTCAGGTCCTGAGTCGGGGCGACCAGCGTGTCGGCGGGATAAAACTCGTTCCTGCCGAAGACATACCGAACGTGGTCCGTGATCACAACTGGAGTTTGAGAAATGCTGCGTCGGTCCGGTGCAACACTGACCTGATGAACCTGAGCAGCAGGGGGCTCAGCTCTCTGCTCCGAGGCTCCACCTTGTCGGGGAACTGCGCCATGCCTCGCCACAGCAGGCTGCGGAAGTTGGGGAAGTCGGTCCTCTCGTTGGGGTTGGAGGTCAGCGCGAGCTGATCCAGAAACAGCACCCCGACGTCGCCGCTTTCGATGACATCACAGCCAGACTCGGCTGGTGGGGGGGACTCTTCGTCTTTGCCGTCCTCTTCATCAGTCACATCCAACTCCTTCTCTGTGATGACACACAGAGGAAAGAAAACCAAAAAGTTAAAGTTATTCATGTATTAGAGTGGTCTAGTCAAAGTACAGACGTAAATCCAACAGAGATTCTGCAGTGAAATGGGAAAATTGCAAAAATAAGTAGTTGTCTATTTGGAATAAATACACTCACAGCTGTAACTCCAAGGTCATGACTCTAAAAGGCTGGTGACTTATACAAGACCTATTCTCCAGATTTATATGAGTCAAAACGGTTGAACAACTTCATGCTGATCTATCAGATGAAGTCCTCACCACAGTTACTGGGTTCAGACCTGGATGTTGACTGGACCGTCCTACCACCACAAAATAATCTACCCCCTTCCATTGTAGCTCCCACTGCATGTTTAGGGTTTTAGGGAGCATTTGCACTCTCAGGTGTTTCCAGCCTCTAACAGGTTTTAGCTCCATCCAACATCCCATCAACTCTGACCACCTTCCCTGGCTCTGCTGTAGAAATCCATCCCCGATTGTAGTCTGAATTGAGATTCTCTTAAGATATTTTTTCCCATTTACCAGTGTAGTCAGTTCTACACAAACAGTATATATTCCGTGGTTGAGCTGCATAATAATAATGTTTTAAATTAGGGGAGGCCCTTATTTTTCCTTGAATTGCAATAAAGTTTCATATCTAATTCTTGGCTTTGCTCCTTTCCATATGAATCTTGTTATATTTTTATTCCATTTTATAAACTGCTCCTGGGGGAATTTCTGTGGAAATGCTTGGAAGAGGTAAAGTAACTTCGAGATAATATTCATTTTAAATATTTAAATTCGGAGCACCCCATGTTCAGAGGCCTCGATGCTGCTGTCCCCGGTTCGAGTCCCGTCCAAGGAGACCTTTGCCACACGTCTTCCCCCACCTCTCTCCCCTTTCAAAATGTTACATAAAGGCCAATCTGACCAACAAAAGATTTCAATTCAATTTAAAATCCAAGGACTGTGAAGTCCATCTTTCTGAATATTTTTTGTATCTCATATACAATTTATAAATCACTTAAGAAACTAAATTCACTGTATATAAGCTAAGTGTTTGGCACAAACTATTACAATTATACACAATACAGGAACAAAGTAAAGTTTTAAAATGGACCAACTATGATAAGGTTTTCACCCCCGAAAAGATATGACTCAAAATCAAAAAACTGGACAAACAAAGGGCTCACAACCTGGTGTACAATAGAAGTTGCAGTAAAATGGAAAGTTTTCAAAGTTTGTCCTTAAAATATGATCTAGAACATAATGACTATTACAGATACTTATAAATGGTAAATGGACTGAACTTATATAGCGCTTTTCTAGTCTTCTAGACCACTCAAAGCGCTTTACATTGAAGCCACATTCACCCATTCACACTCGCATTCATTCACCGATAGCCAACATGGCTCAGTAGGACGATGTAGAATTTGGGGGTTAAGTGCCTTGCCCAGGGGCACATCGACATGTGACTGGAGGAAGCTGGAATCGAACCTACGACCTTCCGATTGCAAGCCAACTACTCTACCACTGAGCCACAGTCGCCCATATAAGCCAGAGATTATGTTAGAAGAATTCAGATGGACACCACAGAGGCACAAATTCAATTCAATTCAGTTTATTTATATAGCGCCATTTCACAACAGATGTCATCTCAAGGCACTTTACAAGAAGAGTTATTACAATACAATGTTTAATTTAGAAATTAGAGAACCACAGAAGATTGCGTCGTGTAATTCTCAGCAATCCCTCACACTGAGCAGGCATGAAGCGACAGTGGAAAGGAAAAACTCCCTTTTAACAGGAAGAAACCTCCGGCAAATTAACTGGTGGAAGTTTTCTAAAATGCATCAACCAACAGACATCCACAAGTTGGCAACAAAGAACGCAATCCCATGGAACTGGGGAAGTACTGATGGCCCCAACAAAGGAAAAATATGTGGAAATAGTTGTAGAAATATGCAAAGTGGAAAAGATAACGCATAAGACTACAAGAGAAACAAATGGAAAATAAATAGACAAAATGGACTCAATATAAAATACAGTCTGGCAACATTTGAAACAACTGAAATATAAGGCATTGATAAAACATTGTAATCCCAATCACCTTGGTTTGGTTTTCTCATTTAAGTGTTAGGTAAAAAAAACAACCCATCCCCATAGCATAATGCCACCACCGCTGTGTTTAAGCACAGGGATGGTGGATTTAGGTGTCATTTTATTTCTAATTCTAATTTACAAAAAAAGCTGAAACCTTTTTTTAAATAAAACATGCAGTTACAACCTGGAGAAATATAGAAAAGTTCTAGAAGTATGAACATTTTTCCAAGGGACCCTAAATGCTGCCCACCTCCCCTCCTCACCTGCCAGCTCTGCCACCATCTCCAGATGTTCATGATAAACCCTCCAGAAGTCCTTGTTCTCCATTCCTCTTGCATGACTCCTGAAAAAAAGACAATTTTAGGAAACTCAAATCCATCTAATCAGCGGAGAGGGCTACAGTAACTTAACAGTAAACTTCTGACACGATGCTCAGTTCTGCATGAACAGATTACAATTCTGTGGTATTGAAAAACTTGCTAAATTTGGTCATACTCACACAACAAGTTCAATAACTGCATCCCACAGTGGCCTGAAGTTTACAAACAGCATGGCAATGAGATACCTCAGAGGGACCTGAAGATATTGTGAACATATTGTGTTGTTAATCATAGAAGATTCTAAAGATGTAATAACCAGCGTAGCTACCTTAAAAACAGAAGCAAATCAGCACAAAATGTTTAACCTCACAAGAAGCTAACTTCTTGTAAACACTGATTTTGAAAGTTTAGAATTTCTCCATCTATCAGGAATCCTATAAAATCCTGGGGGACATTTTGACTAGCTTGTAACCTGCTGGAAGGTGGAAGGTGGCCCCCGGGGCAGGCTGCGCTGCACCAGGTCATGCCTCAGCTTCCGGAGGTGAAGCAGCTTCTCCCTGTAGTCCTGTACCGACGCGGGGACCAGCTCGGCCAGCAGGCAGATGGCAAACACCGACTGGGCCTCCACGCTCTCCTCACCCTGGAGAGTGGGGAAAAGTTAGTGCCGGCTTAAGACACATTCGATGAGGCAGCGCTGGTCGATCAGCAGCAATACCTCCGTCTGTGGTGGGAGCTCCGCCTCAAACTGGGAGAAGATCCTCAGGGTCAGCAGGCGGATCTGCAGGTTTAGATGTCAAACGTTTCAAACATAAACCTTCCAGTTAGGAAAGGAAATGCAGGATTTAGTCTTTCATTCAGTGGAAACAAACCTTGGAAACGTTTGAGGAGAGGTTGGAGTCCAGTGTCTCATAGATTTCCAGCAAGGCGCCGTGGGACAGGTGCTCTGATACGCCGCTTAGCGACAGGCGGGTGTGGTACAGGTCACCAAGCAGGAGAGCCGACACATCTGTGGGAAACCTCCTGCGGCATCAATGGCGAGAACATTAAAAAAGGAACACCGTGCAGAAAATTATTTAAACACAGAGACGGTGCTTACCGCAGGACCGCTTGGACTTTGTCCACAGAGACCAGTGAGAGCGGCTGGGCAGAGCTGTCCAGCGAGAGGAGGCAGCTCAGAGCCTGTCTGGCTACAAAAAGGGCAGCTAAAAGGAGAAAACACCATCAGGCTCTGCTGAAAGAAACAGCTCTCTGTGCTAAAGCATAAAATGTATCTCCACTGGGCTCTCGTTTGAAAACCAGTACTAGCAGGACTTCTCCTGATTATACAGCAAGTTAGGGGAGGAAAGCACTGGAACACCCTCATACCTTTTCCCATTTTCTCTGCCACAATTTCTTGGAGGAGGTGATTTACAAAAGCTGCCACAGCGGGGAGAAGTGCAGCCAGGGACAGAGGTCTAAAAAAAGAGCGACATCAGTATGAAAAATGGAGCAATGCGCGAAGATTCTCTTATGGGTTGAAAAATGGATACCACTGGTTGCTTGTGTGAGGCTGGGGTTGATTTACCTGAGGTGCGGCAGCAGAACCAGCGCGGACCAAGGCAGTGACAGATCAGTGATGAAGTGCTCCTCTGGGAGTCTGATCAGAGACAGGACCAGCTCTGGAACCGTCTGCTGCTCCACCTCCTTGATGCTAAACACAAACACACATTAACGTTGCCTCGTATTCATAACAACAACCTTTAATACATTTTATTCAACTTTCATGTGAAAAAAAAAAAACTCTGTTAGAGGCTGCAAAAAGGGGACAAATACTCTCCAAAGCCGATTGGGGGCTTGTGGTAGTAATATCTCACCCTGTGATGTGGCCGGTGAAAAGAAGCGGGTAGGTTTCGAAGGCCATGGAGCCATCGGTGGGGGGCGCGGCTTTGGCGAGGATCAGACTGACCAGCACGCACAGAGCGCTGTGGCGCGACGGGGCGTCTCCGTGTGCGAACAACCTGGCAGTGAAGCGGAGCAGGCTGGGGAGGAAGAGCTGGGAGCGATGCAATTAGTAAGAAAGGGGTCCGAGAAACACAGAGCATACGACTAACTGCTGCTGACCCACCTGCTCAAACTGCTTCATGGTAAACATCTCCTTAGTGAACTCCAGGACCAGATCCTGCTCCAAGCTACTGCTAAATATCTAGAGAACAGACGGAGGGATGAGGCGGCGTTTAGACAGAATGAGGACAGAAATGTTGAGGGTTTGGTTATATAGATGCACCTTTTGGATGGTTTCCTGTACGAGACTGCTGGGAAGGCTGATGTTCTCCCCTAGCATCAGAGAGGAGGTGATCTGGAGGAGAAGACGGGAGCAGGAGGCTGACAGGCAGGAGCTTTCAATCAGCCGCACACACATCTGAAGATTAAAGAGCCCAAAAAATTGGTTTACCTTCAGACGCTGTTTAAGAGACATTTTGAGACCTTACAAGTAGGTATGGATTGACCCACTTTTTTTCGTTTCCGATACAGATATCTGAGGTTCATAATCTGCTGATACTAATCCGATACAGATCCACACAGTACTGAGAAACATAAACTGTGTGCCGTGAGGCAAAGTCACTAGAGATGCAACAACAGAATTTGTTTTAAACTGACACGATACCAATACTAGTACCAATGCAGATACTTCTCCCACACACAAAAAAATGCAATAAATTGGAAGAGAGGTTTTATTTTCTTCTCTGCTTGTTCCAACAGATGATGGAGAGAAAAAAAAAAAAAAACATATATAAAGAAAAAATGGCAGCTAAAGTAAAATTTCAAGTGAAAAATTGAAATTTTTCAGTCTAACTATTGCAGTTTCCACATTTTAAGTATCGGTTCATGATATCGGTTAACTTTAACTGCATGATGCTACGGTACAGTACATAAGAACAGTATCAGCACAGATACCATTTTCAGTATTGGTGCATCCTTACTTATATGCTAAACAATCCAAAACCAATACCTTGCAGACTGTCTCCGGCTTGGTGACTTTAGCTCCGTCTCTGTGGGACACCAGGGTGTGGAGAACAAACAGTATCCTCTCCAGCTGCTCCACTGCCTTACATGCAACCGGATTTGGTTCTGCAGCAGCAACCAACAGTTCCTCCACACTGACCTGCAACAAGACCACATCCAACCACACACCAGCAAGATGAATCACATGTTCACTTAAGAAAAAAAAAAAAAAAAAAAAAAAAAAAAAAAAAAAATCGAAGAAAACGAGTTTGCAGATATCTCTTTACAGCCAGTCTTACATGTAGCGATTCCCACAAGACCAGGAAGTGCTCTTTGTCCACATAGCTGGCCGCTGCTTGGACCATGTGATCCAGAGCGTCCCTGACGGCATCCCAAGGTAGGGAGACCCCTGGGCTGGTTGTGGGACCGAGCTTCCTCCAGGCAACAGGGAGAGCCTAAAGAGAATTAAATAAGACATGTTAATGCTGTGTATAGATCAGATTCCAAAGCTGACAGATGCTAAAAGTCAGAAGAACATTTATTACAAGGTATTATATGTTGTGTAAACCTATTAAAAGTTCCCACATTTTATCACAATAAAGCCTTCACACAGCATGATGTTGCCACAATTGTGTTACACCACACAATGACAACCAGTGCTCAGAGTCACTGCAACTGCATTTTTTCAGGGGGCTGAATACAAATGCATGCCACACTTTTTGGGTTTCATATGCCAGAACAGTTTAAAACTACCTCTCTTTTTTCACTTTCACTTCAAAGAAAAGTACAGATAAAATCCAATGAGGTGTGTGAACAACCTGCTAAATCGTGAAAACTATTAAGGAGCATAAATACTTTTTTAATGTACAGAAAAATAAAAAGGTTGATACAACTCAAGGAGTATGTTTATTCCACCTCTAGAGAGAAACCGGTTCTGGAAAAACGTTTGAGTTTTAACATGATGCCAAATTGGAAATACATCAGCAATGATCTTTGAGAAGCAGTAGTTGCATCTGACCAACCTGAGAAGCGTCTTATGTGGTGTTCTTTTTAAAGAGAGAAACATTTTAAACAGATTAAAAACATGTAAGAAAGTCAGGAGTGGATATCCCACGTAATGAACTGCAATATTTAGAGACGGTTTTAGGAGAAATTGCAAAAAAACTCAATGACTCTCTCAAAGTCTGCAGAACAAACAGACACAGAAACCCTCAACTTTCTAAAAAGGAATATGGTAGCAGGATAGCTTTGCAAAGATGAATCTGAATGCACCAAAAGACGCCTGGAGTAATGTCATTTGGATAGATGAGATTGTTGCCAAGGACCAGCTGTCATGCTCAGTTAAAGAAGGGTGATGATCTGGGCTTACTAAGCACTTTAATCAACAGTGAACCCCTCTTTGCAAAAAAGCTTTATTGTAGCACCAAACATGAGGCTAAATGTCCACCAGATGGAGCATGTAGGAATTTGCTTTAAAAAGGCCTAGTCACAATTCCAGTCAGGAATCTTATTGATTCGACTGTGGCAGGATGTGAGAGGATCAATAAATACCAGCAAACCAACTGAGAAGAGTAGGTGCAGTTTCCTCCATATTGAAATGGCAGACAGGTAAGGTTCTTTAAACCAGCAATTGTAAGCCTAGATTATACTTCTCCGTCTACGTTGAAACGGATTGACGCAACAGACGGAGTAGAGCTCCACTTTATAACTATCCGTCTGCATCTAAGGAGAGCGTATGCCTGTAATTGGTCGGCTCAGCAACAGCCAGAGATCGTTTCACTAGAATGGTGCTCTATAGTCACTGTAATCAGTAGTCAAGACAGCGTTCAGGCACTACATGCTTTATATTGAAAGGACAAGTGATCTAAGATAGTCTTTTGGCAATTTTCAACACAATTAGATGTAGAGAAACAAAAAAAATGAATGCTGTATTTTTTTCCTTGCGTTTTTAAAGTATTCTATGAGCTGCTCTTTTAGTAGAAAGCTTTACAGCTTCATCAAAATATACTTTCTGTCGTCAATGCTCCTTGAGGTGGGAATGCGTTCACAAAATGAAGAAAATAAACTCTAGTTAACCAGAAAAGACACTGCAATGCTAGGCAGACCCGGCATGAAAAGTTGGCACCGCCTGCTGTCATGTTAGGGAATTGCTATGCAAAGCTGAAAAAAAAAAATCACAGGAGAACTATAAACAAAAAGCGTCTCTGTCATTATGCATGCGTCTGGTTGCGAACTTGCTGACGGATAAGTCTAAACTAGGCTTTTGTTTTTCAGAAACTTTAAAACTTAAGATTCACCTTTAATTGATAAATATTCGGGAAATAATTTTAGTGTGCTTTTATCTAATAACAGATTTAATCACTTACATTGGAGGTCAGGATGCAGAAAACTAAAATGTCTGAAAAGGAACGATGAGGCCATCAAATACATCCCTTTAAGTGGTTTTAAAAGGATAATTTCTCTCAAATTTGAATTACCCCTTGCCTCATATGCAAGAAATGACACATCTAATGGGACTTACAGTTGCAGCACAGGAATGAAACATTTTCCGGACCCCTTTGCACATCTCGAACAGCAGCTGACCTGCACCCTCCACCTTGTCGGGATGCAGCTCCAGGTCTGAGAAAACGTGATTGAGCAAAGCATCGAGATCTGGAACCTGCAAGAAACATAGAGTGCGAAAATACTGACAAAAATCATTTAAAGAATTTTAAAAATTATAATTAGTAAGCTTAAAAGTTACCCACCTTTCTCATCAAGAAAGAGAAGCTTTCAGCTGCAAAGTTACGGATGTGCTCTTTTTTGTGTGCCAACAGTGTGCTGTACAGACTGTAGACAGAAGGTATTGCTTCAAAACAAAAAGATCAACTACATGCAAGTTGAAAATATAGTTTTTATAGGGTGCTGCAAAAACACACACATACACACACTCCTTTAACATTAAAGTAAACTGAATTTCCGCTTCTGGGACAATAAATTAATTATATATATAATTAATTCAATTCCATTCAAAAGGTGATAAAATAGAAAACTCTGGAGCATGATCTAAAGCTGGTCATTTTATTTTGGCCTAACCTGTAAATGTTGGTCATGTCTTTCACCATGAGCCTCCACAGGTACTTATACAGATAGGAGAGGCAGGTGAAAGCCCACTCCAGCACCTCTGTATCCTTTGTGTCCAGCAGGGAGGTGATGAGGAGGAAAAAGTCAGGGAAGTGGGGATAAAAGTCCGTCTGAAGGTCTCTGGCCAGCTGCACCACCAGACTGTAGGGAAGGAAAATGGGAAATAAACGCTGATGTGTGAAATTTCAATACACCCAATAAAATATTGGATTGTGTGTGAAAAACTTACTCCAGCAGGGGTTGGTAGGCCAAACTGTTCTTGACTGCCAGATGAGTTTTCAGACTTTCCACAATAGACTTCTGATGGAAAACCAGCATGTTGAAGGACTGGCTCTTGTTGGCCACTTCTTTCAAAAATGTAGCTGAGAAAAGAAGACACATGAGAAGCAAACGTTCATTTTTCCTGAGCCTTCACAGTGAGACCGATTGAAAAAGTTTCCATAGGCCATGGGAAAATGAGGATGCTGCGGCCACTGTGTTTCAGCGTGGCTTTTGCCTCCATTTTTGACATACAACCAAAATAAAATGCATTGAAGTTTGTGTGTGAAGCAAAAACAGCGTATACAAAATTGGAAAAAAATGGGATGTGGATACTTTTGCAAAGAGGAGAAGTTAAGTGGAATTTGTTACTCACTGAAATGCTCTGTTAAGTTGAGGTCTCTCCATTTTGTCAGTCCCTCTGAGAAGTAGGTCTCTACCTCCTGTGTTGAGAGCAAAAGTAATGTGCGGTCAGAAACAAACAGTGGAGCAGCCAGTTGGACAGACAGAGAAGAACTGTTGGAATCGAACCTCAGTGTAAGATCCGGTTCTGTCGATTCGATGGATGACATCAATGTTTACACTGGCGAGTCTTTCAGCAAATGTGAGAAACTGAAAAGAGACGAAACATATCAAATTAAAACTGCTATAATCAAGGATAAAAAAGCTATGCAGTGTTAGCATCATGCTACATTCTTTTCCCAGCCGCTCACCCTATAGGTGTTCTCAGATTTGTGATACGAGGACTTAGATTTTATCTTCATTTTTGAAGGAATGTATTCCGGAACCAGATAGAAGACTTAACTCTGTCATACAGTCCGTAGTTTTTCTATTTTGCTGCAGGTAATTTTACAACTGTTTACACACACGCCGACACATGGACGCAGCCATGATGGACAAAGGATTGTGGGTAGACTTTTTAATCGAATCAAGCGCTCCTCGTGGCGGAAGCAAAGACTACAAAAGAGAAAGCACAACTTAAGCACTACCGGCTTCGGTCGGAGCTTGGCGTCTGTTCGTTTTTTAACTTTAGATATTACGAATACTTATTAGTTTGAGTGCTTTCAATAATTTCTATTCGTGATTTATATGTCACTTGTATGTCGAGTTGGTTCTTTATATCAAAATGCAAACACTTTTTTTCAGAAAGTTTCGCGTGTGGGAAAACGCGAGTTTTCTGGCGTTTTGTGAGGGGTTAAAGTAGTCTTAAAGTATGTTTTACCTTATTATGTATATTCAGGCGAAACACTAGCATTCCCAAAAGCCAATCTTGTGAACATTTTACAGCAAACCTCAAGGCTGGCCCAAGGTTGTGTATGGCCTCAGGCAAAAATTGATTTGGGGCCCCTTTTCCAGTTAAAAAGTTTACCAAAAATGGATGGCATTTTAATATAGAGAGGCACCAGGCTTAAACTGAATGAGTTATAAAGCCATCATGGACGATTATGATCGAATGAGATGTATTTGCGAACAAATTAAGCACAAATCCAAAGGCAACTCATAGATAGATAGATAGATTCATAAATACATCTTAGATTGGGAAAAGATAAATAAAACAATTTAGAAAACATCTTGGATGTCTTGGTTGAATAGTCTCATGGCAGCAAGAACAAACATTTCACTGCAGGTGCTTCTCTCCACTCCAGTTTCTGATCCAGAACCACCCGCAAGTATCTGTAGGATACATCCATGTAGAAAGGCTGTCTTGGTGGTTTAAATCTCCTGAAGTCCACCACCAGCTACTTTGTCTTAGTGGTGTTCAGAAGAAGGCAGTTTTTTGTCTTGATTTTTAGTATTGTAGCTATGTTAACATAAACACAATCAAACATGAATAATATTAGTTGCACTTTCACAAAGTAAACTTAAAAATTAATTGAAATATTAAATTATGATTTGAACATTTTTATTTTTTATCCCAATTGCAAAACCCAAGCTTTTAATCAGAAACCTTTTTCACAAAATATTTTCATCATAAACCTGTGAAAACAGAGCTGGTCTATGCCTTGTTCTTTTTACACAGGCACATGCAAAAGGCAACTCATGCCCCATTCCCACTAGGGCCAGAACGGTGCAAAATGGAACGGGTCAGTACAGCCTGGAACGGGTAAGAACTGTAGTGGGCGAGGACGTGGACGGGCTTAGCTTAACAAAAGCTCCAGAAAAATGCAGTCACAACAAAAGCTCCAGCAAAAAGCATATCTTTTCTGTTGAAGATTTAATTTTTTGAAAATTGATTTTTTAAACCAATGTACTACTTAGACTTCCATAGTTCAATCTACCCATCTTGTTTTACAAGGATACTTTTGCAGCTTGTTTTTAGTTGGACATTAAATTCAAGTCAGCTCCAGGACAGGGTGATTGCAATAAAAGCAGTTAAAAAAATATCACTTGCAATTTCTTTTTACGAATCAGGTATGAGACACACAAAAAAAATAGAAGATATACTGAATTGAAAAATCTAAAATTAAAGGTATTGGTCTGCCATTAATACTGTGTTTTTGGTTTCATTTATTGAAATACAAAACCTTAAACTATTTAAAAACAAAATACAAATACTAATTTTAAAAAATCTAGAAAAGTATTTTTCTGAAACCTGGAGGAATGTCAGTGAACCTACTGTGCAAAAGACTTTAAGCACTGCAGTAGCAGGTAATGAACCTAGCCCTACCAAACAGGAGTCACCAACTCTAACCATTCAGACAACATGATGAAATGCACAGATTCAATGGCATATATACTAATAAGATCCCCACATTGTTTAAAACTTAAATAATTCGCGACTCACACCAATTTCTTTTTAATTTTAGGCTGCCTGCAGTTAACTGCAGTGTGCTGCCTATCTGAAACTTTAAACTATAGCTTACTCTGAGACAAACAACTCTAGACCAATCAGCGGCTACCGCTGCTGTGTAGGAGTGAGACAAATCAGACCATTGGTGGGCGTTTTGGGTCGCTTCGGCACACTTGGAACCAAGGCAGAGGTAGTCCGCAAAGGGATGCAGGTAATGGAAACACGCCAAAGTGTCCCGTTCTGTACCGTACTGGCACTAGTGGAAATGGGGCAATGATTACATCATGAAAAGGGTTTATGTCAGCCTACTCTAGAATGCTCCCCAGGAATGACATCAGATTGATAGTGTGTATTGATGTCAGAGGCTTATGGCAGGATTTTCTTCTTCAAGAGTCTTAAAAAAATGGTTGGAGTTAAAGGTTTACACAAATAGGCCTACATCAAGCTGTTCAAGCAAACCACCCTAGACCATCACCTCCCCACAATAATGCTAGACTGATGAATTTTATTTTTCTAAAACAGCCACTTAGATCATTTCCACTTAAGGCTCCAAAGCCCAAAAAAATTATTCTACAAAATAGGAGTAGTAATCAAGAGATAATTTTGGGCAAATATGAAAGCTATTTGTTTTGTCAGTGGCTTTGGCCTTGTAACTCCCCCAGTCTCATTCCTATTGTTGAATCATGAAAATTGATCTCAGCTGATGTAACTGAGGTAGGCAGTGCTTTGCATGTTGCTTTGGGTTCCTTTGTGAGCCTCCAGTTGACTCACTGATATGCTGGAGTACCGGTAATCTTGGTTGTCCAGTCACCACTGGACAATGCTCACCACTGTTCCATGTTTTCTTCATTTGTGGATGATGGCTCTCACTGCGGTTCTCTGGAGCAGCTTTGTAACCCTTTCTTTACAGATCGATGTCAGTTGTTTTTTCTCCTGTTTTTACATTTTGTTAGATAGGAGTATGATGTCTATATTTTTTAGAGATTATTTTAAGTCTACGTCATGTCATCAGACAAGTTCTAAAAATGTACTTAATCCCAGGTAATTAATCATTTAACAAGAGAAGTACTTACTTTTTTCTTATACCGCACTGATCACAGCATTTAACAATATGATTTTGGAAAATGGTAAAAGTGTGAACAATGAAGTTTATTGTCTCAGGCATCTTCCAGGATCTGAAGGAAACAACAGCAATATCTAAGCGTAAGTTAAATAATGGTAAGTGGTTGCAGAAAGACAATATGGGGAAACTGTGTTTTTGAATTAAATTTGGAGGAGGGTAGTTGAAACATATACAGTAGGGAAAAAAAGTATTTGGCAGCCACGGATTGTACAAGTTGTCCATTTTAGAAATATGACAAAGGTGTCTACTTACACTGTTGCTGGTATTTTGGCCCATTATTCCATGCAGATTCCACAGATTCTCTATTGGACTGAGGTCTGGAGACTGGCTAGGCCACTCCATGAAATACTTTTAAGCCTTTTGTAGCCTCTCTTTCGTTGGCTGAGCAGTGTGTGAAGAATCATTGTCATGCTGGATGATCCAGATGCATTTTATCTTCAGTGCTCTCACTGATCGAAGAAGGTTTTTGACCAAAATCTCATTATACATATCCCCATTCATCCCCTCCTTAACACAGATCAGTCATCCTTTCCCCTTTGCAGAAAGGTAGCCTATTACATAATGTTTCCTCCTCTATGCTTCTCCAAGGATATGGTGTTCTTGGGATGCATCTCAACATTCTTTCCCCTCCAAACACAGCAAGTGGTGCTTATGCCAAAGAGTCTCCTCTGACTACAGTACATTCTCCCAGTACTCCTCTGGATCATCCAGATGGTCTCTGGCAAACTTTAGACAGGGCTGGACATGTGTGGGCTTAATAAGGGGGACTTTTCGTGTGCTGAAGGATTTTAATCCATGACAACGTAGTGTGCTACTGATAATCATCTTTGTTACTGTGGTCCCAGCTGTCCTCAGGTCATTGACCAGTTCTCCCCGTGTAATTCTGGGCTGTCTGCTGTCTGTTGTAGATTGACTCATCCCAGTCTTGTGCAGATATATAATCTTGTCCCTGGTGTCCTTAGACATACCTCTGGTCTTGGTTATGGTGGAGGTTGGAGTCCGACTGTTTGAAGGTGTGGACGGGTGTATTTTACACAGATAAGTTCAAAAAGGTTCCATTAATACAGGTAATGAGTGAAGGATATAAGAGCTTCTTAAAAAACAAGTGACACGTGTTTGAAGGCCAGAATTCTTGCTTGTTTGTAGGTGGTAAATATCTATTTTCTTTACCATGATACAAAAAGAAAAATAACACAATTTGATTTCCTGGATTTTTTACACGCTGTCTTTCAAAGGTGAAGTGTACCTATGATGAAAATGACTGACCTCTCATCTTTTTAAGTGGGACAGGTTTCACAATCGGTAACAGCTAAATACTTTTTTGTCCAGCTACATTCTAATTGTCTAATTGTCTGGGGGAAGCACTAAAACCTTTAAGCAGTGAAAAAAGTCAAATAAAATCATAGCACGGTGCACAGTTAAAGAGGAGAGGAGAGGTTGTACTGTCCTCAATGTCTGCTTGATCATGCTCTATGAAACATGTCATCTTTGAACTTTTGACACAGGATACATCCTGTCATGCCCTATGCCCTTGCACCCCCGCAGAAATGGCTAACTACTGGTTGTTTTTATTTATTTTTATCATTCTCTTTTTTGAAATTTGAATAGTTTTTATTTCGGCATCAGGCGAATAATTATTTTATTATTACAGTGAAATGAATTTAAGCTTTAGACTACAGCTTACTTCAGTTAAAACTGAATATACTGTATATATGCAAAGTTTCAGTGCCTTGCTAAGGCATTCACACCTCTTGACTTTAGCACATTGTGTCATATCACAACCACAGACTTCAGTGTGTTTTATTAGGATTTCACGTGAAAGGAACAAACAGAAGTGTAAAGCAGAAAGAAAAGGATGTATAGTTCTGTAAAATGTTTACATACACAAAACTAAATAGTATGGCATGCTTTTGTATTCAGCTGTTCTATCTTGTAGAATGCTACTGAAGAAAAGCATCACCACAGCATTGTGCTGCCACTGCCATGTTTTAGGTTAGGGATTTTGTGTTTGGGGTCATGTGCAGTGTTAGTTTGTGTTGATTTATCGGATAAAGTCCATTAAATACATTAAGATTTGGTGCTGATACAGGACATAATAAAAAAATTGAAGGAGTATGCAATATTTATATGCATACTTTGTATGCATTTCTGTACTATTTTTTTTTTTTTGGCACTGAATGGGACACCTTTGGATTTTTTTTCAGATCAGGTTATTCAGATACACATGAACCATATGAAATAATATTTGCACTTACATTTTTATCAAAGTGCCAGTTTTTTGGAAACACTGGGTTTTCCAGTAATTAACCAGCTTGATTCTGAATACCACACAAAATCCAGTTTTGCACATTCCAAAACTTCATTCTCTGTTCATAAACTTATCTGCAGAAATCATAGTTTACTCAACCACCTGGCTAAACTGTCTAAATCCAGAAGGGGGGTTCCTTATCAGTTGCTACTGGGTACACCGCGTTCTGTTACACAGGATAAAACCTTACAATGAAGCCTGATTTAGTATGATTTGAGAAGAAAATAGATTGAAAATAGCATAATTGCTTTAAATCTGAAACATATTTTATACCCAAATAACTGTGTTTTTGTCATTTTATTGAGGAAAAAGTGCATTTTATAAAATTAAATAAAGTTAGAAAGGTTAAGATAAATATTTGAACTTTGATTTTTTTTATTGAGATTTGATGTCACAAATATTTCTTGGCCTATAGGCCACACATGAACTCTTTTTCACTCCCCCTCTTATCCACACACACACCTTTACTAAGACTCGCATAAAAGGTTTCGGTCTGTTGTCCTGCTCCCAGTTCTGTGTTGAGTGAGCAGGTGATGTGCCAGGACTTCCATTTGTTCACAGAGTACTGCCTGTCTCTGATAATCAAACACATGGGAGGATCTAGGTTGCTTTCTTGGTAGATTATTTAAAAAGATAAAGCACTTTTTTTCAAACAAAAAAATGTCAGGGGGCTCAGTAGTTGGTTCCTTTGCCATATCAGATTATGTGGTTTTTGCTCTCATGCTGCTGGTTTCTGCGGCTGTTGGGGTCTACTTCGCCTGGACTGACAGGAGTCAGAGAAGTTCCGGGGACTTCCTGACCGGGGGTCGCAGACTGACTGCCCTGCCTGTCTCCATGTCCCTGACAGCCAGCTTCATGTCGGCCATCACAGTGCTGGCAAACCCAGCTGAGGTAAGACAGATAGATCTATGAAATCCTAAAGGTTAACACGAGTATCCTGTCCTCTTGCTTCCGGCTTTACACACAGGATTGTTCTTACAGTTGTAACAGATTAAAAATCCTTAACAGGTTTACCGCTATGGAGCCAGCATTGGATTTTATGCTGTCTCGTATGTATTCACAATGCTGATAACCTCTGAAGTCTTTCTCCCGGTCTTCTACAAGCTGAACATCACGAGTACATATGAGGTCAGTGTGGTTAAAGGAGTTATTCAACAATGCAGACTTGCATCAAGTGTGTAGATTTCCTAGATTTTGCACTTCTTTATTACCCAGTGATCGTAGTAGTGTATTATGACTAATGGTTCATAAATTGTGGTTTTTAAATTTGTCTTAGGTTGATCATAAGAAAGCGAAGCACTATTTCCACAAACAGAATAATAGCTTTATTAGTATCAAACTACATTTGAAAGAATCTCTGTTGAAATTTGTTTTGGGTCCTGATTTAGAAACAATGCACCCCAGACTTTTCTTTAAAGAGCACCTAAAAGGCAGTCACACAAGCAATTCAAGTTGGCGGAGGCTCCTTCAATATA
This sequence comes from Apricaphanius iberus, assembly GCA_028564705.1. NCBI lineage: Eukaryota > Metazoa > Chordata > Actinopteri > Cyprinodontiformes > Aphaniidae > Apricaphanius > Apricaphanius iberus. The sequence goes on from JAPXFQ010000510.1 coordinate 83,268, forward strand.
TATTTTTTTCTTCTCTGGGCTTTCTTTTTAATTGGACGTCTGCTTTTTCAAGTTTCTGTTTGGAATAACAAATAGAGAACCCCACAGATTAAGAATTGTGACTGGGAATATTGAAGCTCGCTAAAGGGTTCAGTACCCAACAAGGCTAAAGAATTTATTAGGACTTCTGTTGATTTTTTTTACTATCAAATTAATTGGACTGTAAGATATTTTCTTTCCTTTGTGTTCAAAAGCAAAAATTCGAGAGAACTACATTGTATAGCAAATTGTAGCTGAGCTACCACAATTAGCAAATTCCTTACGTTTTTGGTCATGCAGTCATAGATTGTTCCACTTGGGTGCAAAATTATTCCCACATCAAAGCTGCATCTTTAGGGACAAACTAAACAGTTCAAAATATTCTTGCTGTATCATTGTCAGTCCAACAGGAGTCAAGAACTACTTCACCTTGTACTAACTACGGTAAGGCTGGCAAAGAAATAAAAAATTAGATATTTTTAAACAGCCTCTGTGTCAGAGTACAAAATATGTGTTTCAAGCAGAACACATATTGTTATTATTTGGCTAACAGTACTTTCTAGCACTAAATTAGATTATTGGTTGTCTCTGCATAAATGTTGGTATATGAAAAATATTACCTTTCTTTTGGGTGTGTTTCTATCAAGTACCTGGAGTTGCGTTTCAACAGAGTGACCCGTCTGCTGGGAACCATGCTTTTCATTGTTCAGACAGTGAGTGTTCGACCAGTAAGCACATAATTACAGGTCAACCTGTGGGTAAAAGCACAAATCTGCCTCCTGTTGGGGTTTTTGTCCTACTTTTTTGTTATAGATTCTTTATACTGGGATTGTCATCTATGCTCCAGCTCTTGCTTTAAACCAAGGTATGTGGTCAGATTCATGAGTCATTCTTCTGTAAAGGGCACTTAACCCTTCTCAGCTTTGTCCAGATGACTGATCACAGTTTAAAAGCTTACCTCTCTCCCACTGCAGTGACTGGTATGGATCTGTGGGGCGCTGTAGTTTCAACTGGAGTGGTCTGTACTTTTTACTGTACAATGGTGAGTATAGGAAACCTTACTGTATAAGTCAACACAAAACATTTGAACATCACAAAAGTGGGCCCACAGCTAATTTAGGAATCTGCTTGTGCTTTTCACTGTTGCAGGGTGGTCTAAAGGCAGTGGTGTGGACAGATGTAATTCAGGTTGTAATTTGCCTACACTAATAATACGATAATACGTCATAGGCTTTGCTGGGTTTTGTACCTCAACTATTAGCTGAGATGCAGTCCCTGAGTCCTGGACTCTGACTCAGGGTCTGACTCGAGTCACATTTAAGGGACTTGTGACTTGATTAAAGTGCCATGTTGATGACTTGCATTTGGATTTGGACTTGCAACATTAGAACTTGAACTTAGACTTGGACATAAAAAATGGTTATTGTTAGACTTAGCACGAAGCGAATGCTAATATAAGCATTGGCTGCATTATATTAGGTCAGATTACAGTTCAAATTTAATTAAAAATTCCCAAAACCATTGTAAGTGTTTGGATGACATTTTGATTATTTTTTGTTTTCAATTTTTTTAGCATATTTTATTATTTTGCACATGCTACTGTGTTAGCTTGTTGATAGTGTGGGGGCATTAGGTTCCGTACAATTTTATCTTAAAGTAAACACCATGGCTGTTACTATGCTAGTCTTAAAATCTTAACCCTGCTCTCTTATTTTTATTTAATATAATTTTGGGGGCTTGGACTCATACTTGGGCATAGGATGAAGTGACTTGACTTGGACTCCACTTGGGCTAATCCTGTGTGACTTGGATTTGCACTTGGATTCAAACACTAAGAGCTCAAGTGTGACTTGGACTTCAAAGTTGGTGAATTGACTACAAATTCTTACCATTGGACAGTTCAGTTAAAGACTATGTCAAAACCACTTAAGGAAATATATGCTACAAATATGTTAGGGAAATGCTATATTTTTAGTACTGCATTTAAAATGGAAGAACAAATCAAACTGGGACAAGATTAATGACTAAGAAATGAAAGTAGTGTTTGCAACTGATGTTGCAAAAGGTAAGTAAAAATGTCAACTCTGACCAGCTCCTTACAGAAAAAGATATCCCCACAGCATGAAGTTGCCACAACTGTTATCCCTGTAAAGATGTTTTAGTTTTCCAACCCACAGAGTTTTTCTCATGAACATTATAGTTTGGTCGTATTTGAGCAGAGCCCCTTCTTCCATATTTGTTACGTCATCTATCTCTTGCGACAAACTTAGCACACGACTTACTGTTTCTTTTGTGTTTCTACTTTTCCATGAGTTCTAATTAATGGAGAACACCATCATGTCATACTTTGTGATGGTCATCCATGTAAAATCCTGATAAAATACAATGAAGTTTGGCATTGTAATGCAACAAAATGGGGAAAAAAGTGCTAAGGGTAGAAATATATTGAAAAGAAATTTATAACAGGCCTTTCTCCATCTACAGCTTGGCGTCATGCTTGCAGGGTTCCTCACCGTCATCATCCAGTCTGTAGTCATACAAGGTGGAGTTATCCCCATCATCTCTGACTCAAAACGTGGAGGAAGACTAAATCTTTCAGAGTGAGTATGAGAAAATATTTTAAAAAGTTACACTTCCGAGTTACACTCAGAAGTTACACTTCTTGAGAATTCAGATTAAATTGGTGGGAGGTGGATTATAATAATGTTTGAATTATGGGTTAGTATACCTCACCAGGGTCTGTGTTTAAACTTGAAGCATCCAAAATGATTGCTGGGTCTTTTCTTTTCAATGAATCTACAAATTACATGCTGGGAGTAGTATGGAATAAACAAACTTTAATACTATTGAATAATTAGGTTTTTAGTTGAGATTTTCTGGTTTTGCATGAGGATCATTCATCAAACTGGCCGAAGAAAATCTGTTTAATGACTCACCTCTAGTGGTCATTTCATTCACTTAGCATCTTATTTACCAGTTTTTCGTCGTATAATCCCGAGATCTTGCCCCAGAAACCCTTAACACCCACCAACACGTTAACCTATTCAGCCATGACTGTTGACACACCTGAAGGCCAGGTGGATTAACAATATTTGAACTGACAGAACCTCAGGGTCCAGATAATAAAAGAAGAAGTTTACTACATACTCAAAGTCCAAGGTTAGCGAGGAGATTGTTCCATAACTTTTGTTCCTTCACGATTGTATTTTACTTGTTTGTGCTATTTTAAAGATTTGTTTGGAAAGCATCATGTGGATGATTTAAATTTTCCTTTCCTCTATGTGTTGTGGTATGGGGCGCCAAGTATAAAATTTTCGTTATTTAGTAGAAATGCACGTTTTTTTAACATTTAGCTTAATTTTTACACATTTAGCACACTTTCATACATTTAGGAAGAAAATGTTTCTAAAATTCAACATTTACCAGCATATTTACATTTTAAACATCTAAATTCTAAATATTATTTCGAAATGTAACATGTTAAATCTAAATGTTAAATCTAAATGTTAAATCTAAATCTGAATGTTAAATCTAAATGTTAAATCTAAATGTTAAATCTAAATCTAAATGTTAAATCTAAATCTAAATGTTAAATCTAAATCTAAATGTTAAATCTAATTCTAAATATTAAATCTAAATCTAAATGTTAAATCTAAATCTGAATAGTTAAATCTAAATCTAAATGTTAAATCTGTAAAAATGAAGCTAAATGTTCAAAAAAAGTGCATTTCTACTAAATAATGAAAATTTTACACTTGGCGCCCAATATTGTGGTGTAATAAAATGAGCTTTAATTAGATCCCTACATGTTTAAAGAAACTTCACCCTGAATTTACTTTAATTCCTGAACTTGGAGAACAGAACATCCTCACATACTGTTACTTCATTGAGTATCATCTGCAAAAACATACAGCTCCATTTTACTTACAATGGCCCTAAAGCAGAAAATTTAACACTGAAAACCTACAATATGCACAGGAGTATCAGTATCAGGATGCTTCACATATTGTGGACCATCTGTGTTAATTGTGACAATCATTTGATTCCCAATCCAAACGATTAAAAAACTCAATCAACTGACCAACTCTAAACTTTGAAAGATCCAAACTACTGTCATTCCTACTTTTCATCAGCTTTGATCCAAATCCATTAAGAAGACACACGTTTTGGACTATTTCTATTGGAGGGACATTTATTTGGCTCAGTGTCTATGGAATCAACCAAGCCCAGGTTCAAAGATACATCTCCTGCAAGAGCATGACTCATGCCAGACTGTAAGTTCAAGTCTGCAATTATGTGACATCACTGGAGCAGGTTGTTCAAGCTTTCATGTGTTCTGTTTCTTCATTCTAGTTCCTTGTACATCAACTTGCTGGGTCTTTGGTCCATTTTACTAAGCTCAGTGTTTGCAGGAATGTGTCTGTTCTCAGTCTATAAAAGTTGTGATCCCTGGACCACTGGACTTATTTCTGCTCCTGATCAGGTACACTTTCATTAATTAACTGATTTCTTTGTGTATGTGTGTGAAGCTTTCAACTACACTGGATCGTTTTAATTACCCCCGGGTGTCATGTCCTCCCTAGTTGATGCCATATTTGGTGATGGACATCTTAGGAGACTATCCTGGCCTTCCTGGACTGTTTGTTGCAGCAGCTTATAGTGGCTCTCTGAGGTTCAACACAAAAAAATGTTTGCATCTTGGCTGAACCCATTTCAGAAGCTGCTACGAAGATAATCAAATAAATCTTCGTAGCAGCTCCTGAAATGGGTTCAGCCAAGATGCAAATTTTTTTCTTGTGTTTACTACAGCTTCTTTTTTGCAGTTTGTCCTTTATGTGCAGAATACTTTTCTGATATCTTTTTGATTTGACGATTGCTTGTATCCTCAGCACAGTGTCTTCCAGCATCAATGCTCTAGCCGCAGTGACAGTGGAAGACATTATAAGACCATGCACCAACTTTTCAGAAAAGCACCTATCCTTGATATCAAAGGGAATGAGTGAGTGGATCTTTGGGCCTGCCCATCATACTAATATAATAAGTTGCAAATTGAAAACTTTGATCACAAACATCAAATGCTCTCACATTGTTGTTTGCAGCTCTTTTCTATGGCGTTTTATGTATTGGGATGGCTGGACTGGCTTCTCTCATGGGAGGAATTTTGCAGGTATGAATATACTTAAGCAGCTTACTTGGGATTAATTACACCAACACATGTCTCATGGTTTATAAAGAAATCTCAGTCACCAAGTCAGAAACATACTGTCCTTTAAACAGGCAACAATCAGTATTTTTGGGATCATTGGAGGTCCTTTACTTGGCTTGTTCACACTGGGGATCGTGTGTCCACTGGCCAACTCTAAAGTAAGTCTGCTTTCGTGTAGATTGAGCATTTTTATCTTATAGTTTTAGTGACTCATTGGTCTGAATAAATATTTTTTGTAAATGGCATCATCTTGACCATTTTTTTTTGCACATAGTTCCTCTTGTTCGAAAGGTCACTTTGCTGTTGTCTTCCAGGGAGCTTTATCAGGGCTTGTGTCTGGTCTGGTGTTTGCTCTTTGGGTTGGCATTGGAGCTCAGATATACCCTCCACCGCCTGACATGAGTAAACCTCTACCGCTGTCTACTGATGCATGTAATTTCACTACAGCCCATGGCTTGAACTTGACCTCCAGTGCCTTGCCAATCCAGAACTCCACTGCAGTGGCTCCAATCCACAAGGATGACAAGTAGGTGTTTGAAAATGTTGAGTCTCTCCTATTCTACAATTCTTCCCAATTTCCTGTCCTGTCCTTACATTTATGTAAATTATTCTCCCATCAGCAGGCCCATGCTGGCTGATTTGTACTCTTTGTCTTACCTTTACTTCAGTCCATTGGGAACCATAGTAACGATGGGTGTTGGACTGATAGTCAGCATCTTGACAGGTAACTAAATTTCTCCCTAAATTAGATTACATGCAACGTTTTCCCTTTCAATTAGCCTTTTTCGATGCTCATGTTTGTTTTTGTGATTTCAAGGAGGTTGCAAGCTCAAAGTGGAGCCAAGGCTTATGTTAAAGAAGGAAGACACAACCTTTTATTATTTTATCAAGATGTTTAAAGGCAGAGTGAGTACTGCTGCACTAAAATAATATACCTAATGTCTTATGAGATAATGAACCTCTGTGTTATACTTAGATCAAGAGTCGAAGTGGACATCTTGACCTGAAGAAGGAAAGAGAGATGACATTTGGCAATGCAAACCCTGCTTTTACCAATTCTGAGCTGGATCTTGCCAAAAGCGGTGTTTCTTGAGGTTAAGAAACCAATGTTCGGTCAACCATTTGGAGTGTTGAATCAGTTTTGTCTGGTCTGGTACCAAGTAATACCAATGAGGAATGCAATAATACACAGAATTGTCTGCAATAGAATTAATAGACCATAATTATTTTGGCTGTAAGCCTTGGTGTGTATTAGGCAGTCTTAGACCTACCGTTTGTGCAAAATGTACATAATTAAAGTACTTTTTCATAGAGTGGCAAAAGTGTAAGACCATAGATAGTCATCATCACTAAGATAGCATGTTTTGTGAAACAGTCCCCATTGGTCTCCATGTTTGCTCAATGTACCTGTCAGGAATGCTAAGAAAACGTACAAAAACACAAAGCTGGACAGCTTGTTTCCTTCTAGACCAGCTCAGAGAAGGTTCTGTACACAACAGGGACTTCTAGTGAGATAAGACGATTGTGTAAATGAATAGTTTTAACAAATGATAGCTTTGCTTTTTCTCTTATTTCCTGCCAAGTGAGAGATTGGCTGAGAACTGATGCTGATTGCGACCTGGCTGAGGGAAAAAACCGACATTGAGAGCATTGCACAAACTGTCCAACATGTTTCCAAGTCATTCTTACAATCCACACCACCTATTACAATGTGTCCAGCTCTCTATAGTAAAGTGGCAGGTCAGTTCTTCCATTACCCAATGAAACTGCCCGCCCAGGTACATTTTCATGATTCCTCGATGGTGATTTGAGACATCTCCAATGCAAATGCAGTACTGTGCAAATGTTTTAGGAAGGTATGAAGAAAAAACAAGGAATGCTGTCAAAAATGGAAGTGTTAAGCATTTATTTTCAATCAACGAATCAATATTTGAGGGCTGCACGGTGCTTCAGTGGTTAGCACTGTTGCAGCAAGAAGGTTGTGGGTTTGTATCCCAGCCCAGGGCCTTTCTGCATGGAGTTTGCATGTTCTCCCCGTGCATGTGTGGGTTCCCTCCGGGTACTCCTGCTTCCTCCCACAGTCCAAAAACATGACTGTCGGGTTAATTGATCACTCTAAATTTTCCTTAGGTGTGGGTGTGTGCGTGCATGGTTTTTTGTCCTGTCTGTCTCTATGTGGCCCTGTGATGGACTGGCAACCTATCCAGGGTGTACCCCGCCTCTTGCCCATTGACAGCTGGAGATAGGCACCAGCCCCCCCGCGACCCCTGGAGGACTAAGCGGTTCAGAAAATGGATGGATGGAAATCAATATTTGGTGTGACCACACTGCCTTTAAAACAGTATCAATTCTTCTAGGTACAATTGTGCAGTTTTTGAAGGAACTTGGCTGGTAGGTTGCTCCAAATATCTTGGAGAACTAACCACATATCTTCTTTGGATGTAGGCTTTCTCACAGCCTTTCTTTTTCTTCATGTAATCCTAAACACTAGATGGTCAGGGCTCTGTGGGGAGCATAGAATCATTTCCAGAACTTCTTGTTGTTCATACTGAAGACAGTACTTAAATACTTTGGCTGTATGTTTGCTGCAAATTATTTTGGGGCCAATCATATGCCTCCCTGATAGTATTGCATGATGGATAAGTATTTGCATGTATTTCTTAACATTTAGAGCATAATTAATCCTGACAAAATGTCCAACTTCATTTGCAGGAATACTGTCCCAAATGTTCATGGAACATCCACCATGCTTCCTTTGCGTCTGTAGAAACCCGTACTGTTCTCCAGCCCTTTAACAAAAATCTTTCTTTTACAAGCAAATATTAAACATTTTGACTCATCATTCTAGGGCACCTGCTGCCATTTTTCTGGAGTTCCTATATGCTCTTGCTTACTTGATTCGCTACGCCTTGTTTCCACATCGGAGGTATAGCCATTTGGCTGCAACGCTTCCATGAAGACCACTTCTGGCCGAAATTCTTCGGCCAGTAGATGGGTCCCAATAGTTTCTACCAGTTGAACGGTAATAGGCTTAAAGTTTCTTTCATCTGCTGCACTAAGTTTCCTTGGCAGACCACTACTTCTACAATCAATATTGCACATTTCTTTGTTATTCTTTAAAAGAGCTTCCATAGCACATCTTGAAACCCCAATCCACTTTTAGATCTTTGTCTGGGAGAGACTTTGCAGATGCAGCATAACTACATCGTGTCTTGTTGCTGTGCTCAATCTTGCAATAACATGAAGCCATCTTCCACAAGCTCACCTTGTGTTTAATTTTCCTCACCTAGTTTTAAGCCTCCTACACAGTCGTTTCCATTTCAGTTGATGACCATTTCAACTTACATATGACATTGATGATCATTAGCACCTGTTTTGTATGATTTGTTAATCTGACTATAATCTTATGAAATCTTACTTTGCGCAAATGTACCTATAAGAATTGATGCTAGTTTAAAAGCAAAAGGTAGTAACACCAAATATTGATTTTAGATTTTTCCTCTTGCTTACTCACTTTGCATTTTAAGAAAAAATGTATCATTTATATTTATGAATGCGTCTTATTCCACACCAGTCTACAACTTTTGAGTAGTACTGTAAATTTAATGACACAATTCTGGTTATTCCATTAAGGTTTGAGAAGTAGCGTGTTGCCTTTTTATAGGTTTAAAGAACGTTGGAATTATTCATGTGCTGCTAATCAGACTCAATTCATTAATCAATATGAAGAAACAACTCTACAACAGCGGGAGTGTACATATGTGTTTTATCACAAAGCCAAATCAGAGAAAAAGCGTAGAACCAAATTCACTGCAAGATCATACTTGAGTGATTAGAAATTTAAAAACCGCAAATGACAGTCCACAGGTCTCAGCTTGTTGAATGATGACAGTAACATTAGAAAAAGGCTGGAAAGGTTGGAATTGAGTGTGAAGTAGATTTACGAAGCTGCATTTGAATGCAGATAAAACCAGATATTTACATATTCTGTGTAAAAAGATGTACTCTTCACAGGTTTAACTTTCTGGCTGAGCCCTTGAAATGCTGCTTAGGTTTTTCAACATGTTTATTTTCCTCATAAGCAAAACACTCCGAAATATGATTCTTCCTCCCACCCCCTACACTTTTTGGTACTTCTTTCCGATTTACTAGCTCCCCCCTCCTAAATGTAACCATGATCATTATGGTCAAGCACTTAAGCTTTACTAAAGTTTGCTGTTATTTCTGAGTGGCCTTTCAGCCCATGTTGGTATAAAATAAATGTTCACTGTAAGCAACACTCTTGCCATGTTCAACCAGCTTTTTATGTTATTTTCCTTTTGTTCTGACTCTTTTTGCTCCAAAACAAATTCATAAATGTCATTTTGAGATTCACTACTGCATTTATACTTGTCCTGATCATTGTTTTAGCAGACAATCTTTATAATGTATACCCATGACTGATATTAAAGGTACCTAAATAAGAAAAACTAATCCATTTAAGGATCATTCATACCTGGGAAGATTCAATTAATGCAACAGCAATAATGACTTCTATGAAGAGTGACAATACAAACCGTAGCAGCCATATCTATGTTTTTGCTGTTTTCTGCATTGCATATATAATCATTTTATTCATACTGCTTTTACAAATTGTGATAGAGATGAAATAAAGTGAATGAACAGCACCATCTGCTGAAGGAAAACTCCTTTGCAATGACCAAATGTCCTAAATAATTGTTTTAACTACTTAACACATCTATCCATGCCATGTGCACAGGAAGCAGTTGCCACAAGCACCATAGCTGTTTACTTGATTCATATAGGTTGTACCCTTATCCTTGACTAGTTGTACACCAGATAGTTTGGAATAACATTTCTAAAAAAAATGACTATCTTGTTTCTCTTAATCTAAATATTGACCCAGAAACAGTTTCCTTGATAGTGACCCTGCTTCTTGAAATATAATTTCCTTCCATTTAAATACCCAGTTTTTTCTCATTTCTAGATTTAACCATGAACGCTCCCAAATTCTTTGACTTTTTGGCTTTTTAAATAATGTGGCTCATATTGCAAATAATTTGCCCAGGGTGTATTTGAGAAAATAAATTCTGGGATCCAAAAGGACTGAGGGTTAATTTTCTACAGACAAAATAACTTTTCTGGGACATATCTTTAGTAATTTAGTCCGTTACAATAACTCTGTGCGCTTGCTTTGGTTTTTTGGTACCAATTTCTTAAACACTTTTTTTTCAGATTAAACGCTAATAAATCCTGCATCTTGTATCATATTTCCTCGATGGAGAAGAACAAGATTGATCGGTTTGTGCCTCAACTGGAGCAATCTCTTGCGGAGGTGGATTAACAAACCTGGTTTTTAGAAAGCCATGCTCAACTATAGGATCACCCACACAAGTCAGCATCACACAGTCTGCATCCTTTAGCATATTCATTTTACACTGGTGCCAAAAGATATAGGAATTCAGTTATTTTTCTTGTATTGTTCAGAATAGCATACTTCTTAATACAGGCAACATGTCGATCACAAGATTGGAGAAATGGTCTGCGTCTTCACTAATGCTGCATGAACCCCTCAGAATGGTAATACTGATCGTCTGGAACTCGCTGTCCATAAAAGGAACTGTACAGCTACATTACACTCTCCGAAGCCAAATGTGATTTTGCAAATCTGACAATACACATTTTTTCTCTCCAAAGCAAAAAATGTTCTGTGTGCTTCATCTTTTTTTTTTTCACAACCCAACCACAGAACATGCTGCCTACGAGTTCATCTTTGCATCATTTCTTGCTTTATCATGGACCATGTGGAATGTGTAATGGGAAATTGAGTATTTATCTTTTTACATATTCAGAACTATGAGGCATACAAATACTGTACTGCTAACCCTCCTGGATGACATTTATTACCAGCAACATATCAAGTTTATTTTAATAATTCTGCATTGGCACCACAGTTATCTGGTCTTTATTTAGTTACATTTTTGTTTTTAATTTACCTCAGCGTGGTAGGGGAAAGGGATATCTCCTTTTTCAACTAAAGAAGAACATTAACATGTAATTTTAGGAAAAGCTGTTTTCAAAAATTAGAGGCTGGGTAATAGTTTCTTGTAAAAGTAGTCATCCTCCTCAAGGTTTTTTACATAAAAGAAAATAAAGTCCATTATATTTTATAAGGTTTTTACATGATAAATGAAAACTTGGAAGCTGAAGAAGCTTAGAGTTGGTTTTGGTTATAGAAAATATTTATCCGAAGCGCTGAATATCTAGCAAAGCTCTACTTAATCCATCAACTGAACATGGCAACAATATTCAATGCAAACTTAAGAAATGGTCATACAAGGGCAATGAGTGAATTTTTCGGAGAAGCTGCCATGAGGCCCATAATTAGAGCAGATGAAGAGGATAGACATATCAGGAGGAGATAATCTGCCAAACAGTCACCAGACCCCCTGATTTATTTATAAATTGTTATACTTGGCTAATGCACTAGTAAATGTATAAATGTTAAATTGGGGTCAATGCAGAACACACTTTGTTGTATAATATGCTACTTTATTTGTGCAAAGATCCATGCATCCTCTTTGGAACATACAAAAGTGTAATAAATTGAAAACTGTGGGAACCACAGGAAGAATTTGAGTAAAAAGAAAGTTGGTGTTCAAACTAAAAAAGAAAAAAAGTTTCTATTAAATCTGTTACAGTTATACCACCAGTCAAGACTTAACTGTAACAGTTTAGCTTAAGTAAAAAGATCCATCTCTTTCCACTCAAAGCTAGCAAGCTTATATGCATTTCAACAAGTCAAATAAACTTATCAGTGTTTTTATAGTTTAGTTTATATGAAAGATATAGCCGAATCAATGGCTATATTCTATAACCAGAACATTGAATAAAAACCTATTAAAACAAGTGGTCTTCTCATATTAAGCTAATGAAATGTGCTTAACACACTTATTGAACTGTGAGTAGAACACACAAAAATTATCAGTGCTATCATTCCTTTATGTGCCATAATTGGTCAGTGCTTTGTCAGCTCTTTTCAAAAGATCCTGATTTTACTGATGTCATGATCAGCAGTTTCCAACAGCACTGATAACATCTTCATGTTTTCAGTTGTTAGGTTACACAGCAAAGCACACTGGTCAGCACAACCTTTCCTGTAAACAGAGATGAGCAGAAACACAGACTAATTTTGCAAATGTGATCTGATACATAAAATCATCTATAGGGTTAACCATCCCCCAAGGCCTGGCCTGTTAGTGCAAGTCTTCCTACAGGAATATTCAGGCACCAGTAAAGATCCAATGAGCCTCTGCTCAGGATTGGCATTATGTCTTTGTCATCACCATGGTTGTGCAAAGAGAGACTCTGCTATTGGCTGATGGGCTAGAAACGCCCGCCTCACAGTACATGATCTAGACAGGTGGTTGTCCATTATGCCGAAGCCCTGTGTAAGGCCACAGCAGCTGCTGGATGGTCATCCAGGAGTCTCCTGTCCCCACGGGTGCTGCATCGACTGCTGGCTGCATCACCAAACTGGCCAGGATTGCAAGGAGGCCTATGTAGAGGGTTTGACAGTAGATTACCTTACAGTTTTTTTTGTTTATATCTTTAGTTTACTCCCAACTAAGTTTCAGGAGCTGGGTTTAATTGAAGTTGGTCAGATAACAAAAGCATCAACAAGGTTGAACTTGTTTTAAATGTTGAAGCCATTTATCAATGCAATTATGCACAACATTGTTGGAGTATAATTTTAACTACATACATAAAATCATACAATAAAAAGAGAATTTACTTTTTTTGTAGCATTACAAAGCATTTAAAACAACTCTTCAAGTAGCTATAAGCTAGTACCAGATTGCTTGTGGTACAAAAAATGAAAACAGAAAATATATAGTGAGGCAATTATTCATATTGGAGCAAATTATCCTATTTTTCTTTTCACTTTGTCAAAGATAGAAGTTTATAGAACAGTTTCAAGAAAGAAGTCCTGGTTGGTTTCACTTTTAGTGTACGTCTCATAAGAAAAGTATATCATGCAAGTAGAAGATTATGTGCTTACCTGCTAGCACAATTATGATAGCCAACCAAAGCCAGAGCCCTCGGCTTCCTTTGGCTCCTGCTGCAGCAGCAGTCCTGGAACTGGTCAGGTTATGGGACAGAGACAGAGATATTCCTGGATCTGTAGTTGTGGGGCTGGATGAAGGACTTGGACTGAAGGAACGAGAAGGAAATGTTAGTGTAGGAAACTAAAAACATGCTTCGAGGGATAATTGACCAAAAGGAAAAACAAAATGGCTATTTAAAGCAATTGAGCCAATTTAACAAAAATGAACCATGATAGGGCTTGATAGGCCACCAAAAGATGTTTCATTTATGATAAATTGTGCAATGCAAGTAATTTGCTAGCAAATTAGCCTTAAATGGAATCTAAAGTTAGATCAAAAATTTGTAGCCACCAGTTCTGCACAGTTGAAAAGACGCACAAGCATTTACATTAATATTATAATGGACAGCAGAATGCAAAAGCTGTAAAAAGTTCTCAAGCATTTTGGGTGGTAAGTGGGTTAGAGCAGGAAGTTGTTAGATGCTCTTCACTTACAGCATGACAAAGAGTTCATCCTGACTCCTGATATAATTGTAAGGAGAGAGGGAAAGATAAATATAGCACATTACAGACACACGAGAAACAGTTGCCCCACAGTAGATTAGGTCCAACAAAAGTAGATTGCACAAATTATTAATAAAACACAGGAATGAGTAAATATTAGACAGAAAAAAAAGTTTGGTGAAGATGAACAAGAAATAGATACTTTGCAAAAATGAGTACAAGCCAGTTCTTCTTGCAGAAGCCACATACCAGATTCCCCAACTCTGTTATCACATTGATCAAGTAAAAAAAATGGTCTCAAAAGTTTAAGAGCAAACAATAAGAGCATTTTGTTAACATGATTTGAAGCCAATGAGCACAGAAAGTAAAGAAGTTGGTCCAACTTTATCCCATTAAAGGAAAAGGTTTCATCACTCAGAGACTCCTTAAGAAATCCTTTAAATATAACATTTTCTCCTAATAATAACAATTTCAGCTAAATGATTCAGCCAAAGGTTTTGTGAAGCAGTAAACATCTGAGAACACTGAATACTGAACACTGAGTGGTGTTATGCAGTGATAGTTATACATACCGGTACAAAATAACTGATGAAAATAGGACTGCTCTCAAGTCTAAATTGAACATGCATGATAAGTAAAGTGGCTTAAAGTGATTTAGACATTACATTTAAAAAAAGGACAAAAGATAAACCAATAACACCACAGGTCAGGACTATAGGAATCTCATTGAAACCAAGTGATGAACTCTTTCAATATGCATGAAGCCTTTTGAATTTTGCTTGCAGATAGTGGTGCTGCAGGACGTTGGTGATGGGCTTTTGGTTTCACTAACGTCTTTAGGGGCAGAAGGAGGGAGGTGAGTTTGTTGCCAAGCTCAGTGAGACTGGACCTCCGCCTTTCTTCCAATACCTCCTCCTTCGGTTCGTCGTCCGACTGGCAGTCTGTGCTGCTGCAGGATGGCCTGTGGGCATGCATGGTCATGCATTCACAAACAATGTTCAGTTGCTTGTTCACACAAAAGTGAGGCTACAAAACCACAATACTTGGTGAGCGCGCACACACACACACAAGGCACAAATGTCATGCGTTTGCAGTAAAAAAAGGCTGGTAAAGCGATGCACCATAATCACAATATTAAAAAGATTTAAAATGAGAACAGATCACATTTTAGTTAATTATAATGCATTTTAAGTAAGGAAATTTACAGCATTTTGAAAAATCTTCATACCTCTTGATTTTTTTAAAAACATTTTGTTCACAAACTTCAATCAATTTTATTTAGGCTTGTCTTGATAGACCATATATTTCTCCGCAAAATCTTGTATTCAGCCTTCACTGAGCCAATTCTTCATTGCCTCCAAGGCTTTTAGGGTACGTCTCTAAAAGCTTTTGAGCATTTTTACAAAAGAGGAAAACTTCCGTCAATTTTCAAGTCTTGTCACAGTTGTTTAACTTGATTGTAATTTGGTCATTGGGTGATTCAACATATGGTTTAAAAACATTGGAGCACTGGCTGTATATTTAGGGCTCTTGTTCTGTGGGAACACCACAATAACCACAGTCTCTTACGTATTCTATCAGTTTTTTTTTCCCTGGAATTAGTCCCACTGATCTTTTCCTCAAATTTCTGCAGAATCCCTCTCACTGTCATGTTTCAAGAGGTGATAAGGGTGTTCAGGGTGCTTCCATTGTTTATTTGCTTCTACTACACAGTGTTTTTTTTATGTAGGTCAAAATGTTTAGTTTTATTCTCATCTGACCAGAACGCTACCTTGCATGTGTTTGTGTCAATCCACATTGCAGTGAACAGCAAATGGGACTTTGAAGTTTGTGTTTATAAAGTGACAAAATGTGAAACATTTCCAGGGGTATGAAAATTTGAGCAAGGCAATGTAGACGTTTCAAAACCAGAGCATTAAGCCATGAAGCAAATTCACACCCTTTACAGATATCAAATATAAATTTTGTAAGCAAATACTAGACAGCATATTGGATGGTGTCAACAACCAATTAAGACCCGTCTCTGTGCTTAAGTACAGATAACACATAAGGTCTTAGTGGGTTTATAGCAGCCACAAAGACCATTAAAACAGCTGATGTACCGAACACTTCTCACAGACACTTCCCCATGCAAAGGACTTCATGCATACAAGATAGCCTCCATGTGGTTTGGTGTCATATCTGCTCTTTTGTTGACCGGCTTCATTCTGTTCTTCTAACTACTTGGTCAAAATCTGCTCACTCAAAATGAAAAAATAAATAGATTTCCTCATTTCATAGGAAAAAAAAAAATATTTTTTTGTCGAAAAATTTAACACGTGTCGGAAGGAAAATTAGAATTTTGAATCTAAAAGCTGCCATCTTTATGCATGAGTGTTTGCTTTGAAAAGACCAGGGTGACACACCCAGAGCGACATCCATCTCCTTACCCCTTTGTCATGTCAGGGGGATCTTCAGTGTCAACCCAGGCCGCAGAGCTAACAAACCGTTTTAGTGGGGGCCGGGTCTTCCCTGCCACATTCCTGGAAACCATCATTATCACATAGGGGCATAACAAAACAACCCTTCAAGCAATAGCACATCTTGGAGAAAAATAAAACCAGCAACAACAGAAGGAACATCCAACTTAACTGAAGAATTAGGCACTTTAGTCCATTTGGCCTCAAGGCAATGACAATTTCCTCAATATTTACTCCATTACTTTCATGTAATACAGAAACTTGAGAAGAAGAGGATTTCTTTCCTCTACTTACCATGGAGATCTCCTGGTTAATCTCTCTGCTTCAGCCTCTGGGCCATCCTGACCCACTTTGGTCTGTAATTGAAAACAAAAACATTTGTATAAAAAAAAAATTGGTTAATGATCATTATCATTTCTCTTTGTGTTAAATATATCAAATTTTGCTAACAACATATGTATGAAGACATGATCTTATGTGCATACATGTATTTGTAGTTCAACCACAAACCCAGTGGCCAATCCTTATAGTTTATGAGTACTATAAGTATTCATAAGCAATATTGTCTTGTAAAGATATTCACACCTCTTTTTACATTTCGTGACACAAC
The DNA here is from genome assembly GCA_028564705.1 of Apricaphanius iberus. Taxonomy (NCBI): domain Eukaryota; kingdom Metazoa; phylum Chordata; class Actinopteri; order Cyprinodontiformes; family Aphaniidae; genus Apricaphanius; species Apricaphanius iberus. Next base: position 100,172 of record JAPXFQ010000510.1, read on the forward strand.
CACAAATATAAACTTCCTTTTTTAGTAATTTTCTGTAATAGAACACCATCAACTAGGGCATTTGCTTGAAGGAATGAGAATAGCTTTTGTTTAAAAAAAAAAATCTAGTGTTTGCATCTCAATCATCTTGGACTAATTGGTTAGAATGAGAGAAGAATGTAACTGCATAATATTTGTGTGTGGTGGCTCTTACCATGTCAAAGTGGATGTTTCCACCAACACCACGAGGAATAGTTGCTATGCTGACTCTCCTGGCTCTCTCCTGCCGTGAGATAGTACATTTAAAAATAAGAAGAAAAAAAAAACAACTATGAAAACGTAATCACAATTCATTCAAATAATTGGTGCATAAGTAACAAACCGTGTATTTTGATGGCAGCTTCTTGCCCCGGAAATCATCTGTCATATAGAAAACAATGAATATTTAAAATGGGCAAAAAGGTGAAAGCAATGATTTGAGAAATGCACTGTTACAAACCTTTTTCGGTTTGTGATCCAAACGACCTCTCGCTTAACATGAGCGCCTCTCTCAGCTCGAGGAGCTCAGCATGCTCCTTAGTGTATGTCCTCCTCAGGTTCTCAACATGCTGTATCATCACCTCCACAGCTTTACCAATACGATTCTCCTGTTGTCCAAACATAAATCTCCACTGAATAATTCCATGTAAAATACTCAATGTAATAAGATGCAAAAAAGATAAAAAAATCTAGTTGATGCTGCAGACATATAGAATGTCAGTTTTAAGATGACCTGGTGAATAGCTCCAAGCATTTCAGAGCGACTGGACACTCTGGTCATGGATTGGATGAGAATATCTAGGTTTTTCTGAAGCCTCTGGATGATCTCCACTGATTGGTTGTCATCTTCACACAAAGGAGTTAGAGCCTAAGAGTGAGGTAAAAGGAAAATGGCAAATTACAGATGGCAGCTGAACCAGATTGATTTTAAATATCAAAAATGCCCCATCTTTGCTTTCAATGTTGAGTCTTTTTCTCCTGGTAATGTTCTTGTCACATTCATCGTTTTTCAGATAACATAGAAATATTGGTGAGGAATAAAATTGTATGTATTAAAATAGTTTCTGGTCATTCCTTTTTACTGGAGTAAACAAACAAAGGTAGCAAACAGTAAAACAATAGGGGGACCTGTTTTAAATGATTAATCTTAAGCAATTCATTTTGGTTATATCAGACTTGCCCAAGTGAAGACCTTGACATGTACTATCCTGCTATGTTTAACTGTGTTACCAGCCTCTTTCACAAGACAATGCTGGCATTGGTGCCAGTAGGGCTGTGCAATATGACAAAATATATCATCAGGACGATAGAAAATGTCGATCATTTTATATGAATCTGTATCATTTTAAGCCATGATTAGGGTTTTATGGCAGTAAATTACGTCACGATTTGCCTTATGGCATTCCTGTTCATGCTGCAATACATGAAAAAAACAGAGAGGAAGACGACAACCAACACGTATCAGACTAGGGATCTAAAGATTGTCAGACAACCCAAAGTTGGTCTCCCCGCATTTCTCCCCTCCCCAACGCACAGTTTGAAAAGAAAAAAAGCGTCTCACCCGGCTCTAAAAACCGCTTCGTTCACTAGCAACACATCAGTGGTGTGCTATAGCATAGATGTGTCTGGAGTTTATCAGAGCTACGCCACGACTTGACGCTGCTTTTGCTCATTGACACTGTATTCGTTGTTGTGGTTCTTCATGCAGCTGATAAAATAAATGTGTAGTGTGGGAGTCCGTTGGTCAGACCGGGATGTTGGTCAACTTTACAAAAAACAGTCGTCTGATCGGCGTCAGTCTTCTTATATTCAAATAGCAATAATAACCATAACTTGATTATTTTCTTAATCCTACTATTCGGGAACCAGTGCCTAAACCAAATGTGATCCATCTGTTTAACATTTACGAGCAGCAGCCGCCTCTCGTGTGGGTGGAGCCATAACACATCTTGAAGGAAACGCAAATCTACAGAACACCCGTCTTTTACATAGGAGATACGCAGATAGTGAAACAAATAAAAATGAGTGGGTGCATGAGGAGAGAGGAAGAAAAAAAAAACGCTACTGCCAAAACATGCTGTAAAGTTAAGAAAATGACAGCAGGTATCACGACAAAATTTGGATGCTTTTCAAATAATATGCTTAATTCAAAGGCAGAGTGTAGAGCTGAGCTGCGTCCCTAAAATATCACTGATATTCATAGCTCCCGCAGATTGAAGGAGATCAGTACATGATGTTTGGGTGGTGTTATTGTCATCGATTTAAAACTGCATTTCCATGTTGTACATTTTTAAAAACTATTCATGAAATAAATTAACAGAAAAATTGGTATATCGTGAAGTATATCGTTATTGGGATATAAACTGATCTATATTGGGATATGAAAGATTTTGCAATATCGCCCAGCCCTGGATGCCAGCATCACTGAGCCTTTTGGTCAGTAAGAAATGGTCAGGCTGTGGCGGTAATTTGCCGCCATCAGGTGCTTTATCCCTTTATCCCATGCCAGGATAGAGGGGGTTATGTGTGTGATGTCCATACTGGGATCTGCAGGGTTGTGTATAAAGCATGAGACAGAAGAGTCTGTGGACAAAACATGTTTTTTATCCAGATGGAAGCCCAGCTCTTTACGTCTTTTGCGAGCCACTCCAAAAGGTGGCTGTCCTTCCGAGCTCCCCGTGAACTGTCAATCCACTCTTCAGTTATTAAGAAGCTCCCGGACCTTTGCATCACTCCAGTTTACCATCTCAGCTGATACGGTTTACAAATGCTAAATGAACACCCCATGTTTAATTGCATTTAAATAGTGTTGCCAGCAATCGCTCAGTGCACAATCAACACATCATAACATCTGTTGCGGCTTCTTTCATAAGACCAGCATTGTAGGAAGGTTGCGCTAATATTATTACCAAGCTTCTGGCACAAATGCCGCAACGCCAAGCTGCCACAACGCGTTAATGAAACAGAGTGCCGGGAATATTACCCCAATATGCCGCCACGGTGTGTCTTGTGAAAACACTTCCTGCTTCTACATGTCTGAATCAAATAACCAGCTTGCTACCAGGCCTCTGCAGAATTAAAATATGCTGATGGTAGTGATTCATGTGTCTTGGAAAAGGGAGGGTTCTAAAGGACAGGACTTGGGCACCACTGCATTTGATGTTAGCATGGGGACATGAGATTGCTTACCCCCTTTTTGGGTTGAAATAATCATAAATAATGCTAAGTGTTTTTAAAGTATTTATCTAGACATGCTCAAAAACACCAATTCCACTTCTTAAGGCGCAGTGGCCTGCTTGGCTTAGAAAAATGTCCTGACCCAGAAACAAATGATGCTTAATTTCACATGTCATTAATTTCAGCAGAGACCTCTTGATAAACCAACATTTGATTCAGTCGTGTTGAACCAGGTTAAACATGCAGGACAACAATTGTACGGTCAGAAAGGCAAAGTGAATCTTTCATACACAGAAAGTAAAATTTTTTTATCTGGACCTGCAGCAAGCCTTGGCAGCTGGAAACTTCCCTGCGAACATTTTCTTCTGCAAGGTCACGTGACCTCTCCTCTAGTCGGAGCCTCTTCTCCAGGGTGAACATATCACACTTGAATCCCAGTGCGAGGCGCTGGAACTCTGCCTGAAGAAGTGCAATTGATTTTAAAACATTACACTATGGACATAATTATTAATGATATCTATGGAACTTTGTGGGAGAAAAATGTTTATGTTCTCCATGATCTATCAGATATGATGTGTATTCACAGATTTCCTAAAATAATTCTAACCAAGCCAATTCTGCACATATTCCTGGGTTAGCTCTGCTTACCTCAATCTCCTTATCTGTAGGTGAAGAACTTAAAAAAAAAAAAAAAAAAAGATAGGATAAGTTTGAGAGAATAATTTTTTTAGGTACACAAATAAGGACTCATTTATAAAATGAGTCACAAGTGTCTGATATCTTACCTGCCCCTGTCCTCTTTGAATACATCATTGCAATCAGAGATCACAGATGAATCCGCTAGAAAATAAGCCGGTACAAGTTTTAGATCAAGCAAAAAATGAAATTAATGCAATTCAGAGAGTGAAATCACTATATTCAGTACCGCTCAACTAATGTGTTTTTACTTACATTCTCTCCTAGTAACCATGCTCATCTCACTTGGTTCATTCTGAATATGGTTCTTCCCCACAGCATCTAAGACATGCGCCAGACCCTGCAAAGTTTGTATAAAATGTTTTGTCTCTTCCTCCTTTATTTGTATTTCCTGCTGCATTGTCTGCTCTGGTCCTTCCATTTTAGCAATCTCTTCACCTACTAGTTAACTGTTAATTTTCCTTTTTAATACTTCCCTATCCTTACAGAAGAAAGAGAAATGTAAGAAGCATAGCAACTGACTGGACTCAGGTTCGTTCTGAATCAAAAAAGACTAACTTTATTAAAAAAACAATCTAACAATGCACTCTCTACTTCCCTCTCTCTCTTTGTTACAAAGCAAGAAAGACAACAATTTTTTCTAGTACATGTTCAGGCTGCACAACACCAATGTACAGTCTTGTTGTGTGTGAAGGAATTTTATCTTCATCTTGCAATCGATACCCAGCATTTCAGCACTTGGATTTAGGTTATTTTAGGACATTTTCAAATAAGGTTCCCAAACAGTGGTGAATGCACAACTGGTGGCCCTTTGTTTTCACCTAATTGTACTAAGAACGATTTTTTGCTTTCAATCTTACAATCTAGAGGCAAAGCTAACTGACTGGAAGAGCTGTCAAGCACATTGGGATCGTGTTAGTCATGGTGGGCGTGGCTTTGCACTGCAGCTTTAAAGCTGTGCTTTGGATCCCTGCCTGCCATGATCATGGTGGCCCCTGAGGTAACTCTGCTGTGACTTCCAGTGTGGACGGATCTCCCTAAAATAGTTACTGTTTAAGAAAAAAGATTTTCCCCTTATGTGGGACAGTAAAGGCATTAAACAATTTACGAGTGTTTATTTTTATTGTATGTTCACCTAAAGAGATAGGAACGTTTTGAGAAGTGTTTTTGCAGTGAAGGCGTGGCGGACAGGGTGTGTGTGTGTGTGTGTGTGTGTTGTGTGAGATTGATTTTGCTTTAAATATGTTTTTGTCCAGTTTTTATCATGTAAAGCACTTTGGGCTGATTTTACCATGAAAAAGCTCCACGTATAAAATTTGATTGATTGATGTATTAATATTGTTATAGGAAAACTATTTTAAGATTAGTTCCATTTAGTGATTAGTAATAATCAGCCAGGGAATATGGCATAATGCTTGTGACTCAGTGAAGTGAAGACTTCTTACGTTTCACCTACTCTGGTTTAACTGAAGGACTCCTCTATTATTGTTATGTCTGTAGAGCAGCTCACGCTGATATAGGCTCTGAAACCTTACACAGTCAGGGAGACACACCATGTTAAGGAGAGAGTGTGTTGGCCCGAGAGGGCTTCCTGTACCATTGTAAGAAATATGTTAAAATGCCAATGGAGACTGAATCATCCTTATCTCTTTGTCTATGGAATTCTGCCAAAACAATTTGTAGACAATATTAAGCTTGAAGGAAGACTTCAAATTCAATTTAACCAGGTTCTTACTGGAAATCGGAAAAACATTGGAAAAAGTTAGCTTGCTTTGCAAAGAACAAATCAATGCAAGTAATAGAAGTTAAACACTTTTAAGTATTCCAAAGAGGCTTTTAAGTAACAGAGCCTAAATGTAACTATTTGGGTGAAGGATTTACTATAATGAAAACCAGCACAAGAAGGATAGAACAGTTTAATCTGATAGTTGTTGCAATGTTTTTAAAAAAGCAGCGGGATTTTAAGGAGAGGATTAGTGGTAAATTCACACAACTTGGCTACCTGACTTCAGTGGGTTTTTTTGTGGTTTGTTCATAAGTTTTGGCGTAAACAAATTTTAATATCAGAAAAATAAGATGACCATCTGACGTGCAAAAAAAAAATCCATCTTTAGGATTTGGAAAGATCCTTTGGAAAAATATGAACTAATGGAAGTGAAACTTTTTAAAGGAGTGCATCCTTATGCATCTGGTGTAAAACAGCATAAAAACAACGCATGCTAGCAGTCAACCACGATAATAGTTATGATCTTGGGCTGCTTTGCAACTTCATATTCCAACCTACTTGCTTTAATTGACAGAACCATGAATTCTGCCCTTAATCGGAACATTCTCAAGGAAAATGTCAGGTCATCAGTTTGTGCCCTTAAGCTAAAGTGCACCCATGTAATATGTTATGCAACAGGAAAACCAAACTACAAGATCCATCTCTGAATAGCTAAAAAATATATGGTTTTGGAGTGGCTTAGTCAAAGTCTGGACTTTAATCCAGACTTTAATTTAATTGTATTACATTACTGGTTGAAAATCCTCTAACTTAGTGGAATTAGAAAATTTTTACAAAAAAAAGTGTGGCCCTAAATTCCTCCAGAGTGACTTAAAAGACTTACTGCCAGTTATAAACACTTGATTAAAACAGTTTCCAAAAAAATCAAGGGTTGTTAGTCTTTTTACTCAGATTTTGTCAGATGTGAAAATGAATCTGAATCGCTTATATGTGAAAGAAAGAGCAAGAATAGATTTGCAAAAAGGGAAAAATACAGCTTCTCACATCACTATATGTAGTTTTAGAGCAATTGAATGTATTCCTGCATTATTTTGAAATCTTATTTTTTTTTATTTGTTGAGAACCTGTCTTCAATTATTGTACTGTAGGCATAAATCTAAAAATAAATCCTTATAGCAATGTTTCTAAAATAATAAATCCACTTGCACTACCTATTCTATGCTATCAGTTACCTGTGGACCACTGGAATGGGGGGATGTGCTGCTCATTCCACCTCTTGACTCGCTGTTTGGTAAAACAGATGATTCTGATTGAGTAGAGCCACTCTCAGAAGTGTTTGGCCCATTGCGTGTGAGCTGGTCCATCTCTGAAAAGAACAATAAGTGAGTAGCTGGTAAAATTTGCTCATTGTTCCATCTTTCATTCATACAGATTTTATCTTGTTTGTTATTTTTACCTGCCACACTGGTTGAAATTGTTGAACCATCAGCTGTACTATCCTGTACAGTCTCTTCTTCCTCCAACAGTACAGGTAACGGACTTGTGTTGCTAAAGAACAAACTTCACAGGTAAACCAACAAAATCTGAAGCTTAATCAAACAGTAACAGAAAATCACTTACCTGTCCTCAGCTGCTGATTTATCTGCTGACAGGTCACGACTAAGGCTCTGTAACAATCAGCAGAAAAGGCATAAAGAGTTTAAATAGCTTTCCCCCTCTTACTAGTCCCAAATAATTTGTTATAAAAAGAAAAAACACAGAGTGTACCTGTCCTATGGCAGGGTAATGCCATCTAAGCTCTACAGATTGTGGAAGAGAGATTGGGCTGACTTCTTATATAATGTGAAAGTCATGCACACAGAGAGCTTTGCAGCTTTTAAGAGTGTGTATATGTGGCTGGAAATGGTAAATGGTACCAAGTTGATGAAGGCAAAATACTAAGTGGTGGAGGCGGACTGCCTGGAAACAGTGTGAACACACAATGGAGTGAGGTGAGAGCTCAGATCAGTGCAATGCCATCTTGTGTAATGAGTGTACATGATATCCGTTGTGACGCAGCTTGGAGTGAAAAGGCCTTTTCACTCCAAAGCAACCAATCAATCTGTCAGCTACCAAATTACCCAGAACCATTTTAACCATAATAAAAGTAAAAAAAAAAAATTATACTCAGTGATTTCTAACATGACATTAACAATGTACAATAACTTTGAATTATCTTACTATAGCCACATTTTTAAGTAAGGCTTGAAATTTTAGGTTATTAAAGTTTTAAAATGAAGTCAAAAGAACAAAACAACTGGACAAGGACCAACCCATTTTGCAGAAGTTAAAAAAAAAAAAACTTCTTCTTTGTAGCCATATTTGTGAACTTGTTCTGACTAAAGTACATATTATAAATGATTAAAAACAAATTTAAAAATATGCATTTTCTGACTGTAAATTCAAAATCTTCTGATTTTGTTTAAAATAAAAAAGGGCAGCAATAGGGGAACCACAATATATACTGAATGTTGGTAGGAAAGCTCCTCTAGGCCCGGTACTTTAGGCAAAGCATTCTGCTGCAGACAGAATTTCACATTTGGGTACAAACTGTCGACAAAAACTGCAATGATAGCAAATGGTGATGGAATCAGCAGATACAGCCTGAACATATTACAGCCCCATTGGTGTATTTTATTGTTTGGTCTTAGTCTTGAACCTCTTAACATGCAAAATCTGGAAATGTTGGAACCCTTTTGGAAATCTCAGAGTCAAGCTTTTATTTTTGATTAAATTTAGAGACAGAAACAAGGGGTGCAGACCATGTCTTCATTCATTCATTCATTCATTCATTCACATACCAAAAATGTAAATGCAACACTTTTGTTTTTGCTTCCATTTTTTATGAAATGAACTCAAAGATCTGAAACGTTTGTACTTCTTTGCCGAGATCATCCATCCAACCTCACAGGTGTGCCATATCTAGATGCTGATTAGACAGCATGATTATTGAACAGGTGTGCCTAAAGGTATATTCGGACCGCCCTTTGCTGGCAGGCAGCAGACCAGCTAGATTACATGCAAAGTCTATGGTACCTACACAGCATGGGCACGTCAGTGCAGCTGCCATAAGCGCAACCACACGGCAGCGGTTCACCAAGGCACCTGCTGGGTGAAATTGGAAAAATGTAACTTTTGGCCAGCAAACGCGGGGCAACAACCAATCAGCGACAAGATTCGACTGGAGATAGTCTTTTTTTTGTGCAAAACATTATTTAAAGCTTGCATTTGTTACAAATTAGGCACAGACCCGGACAACAAAATGCTTTTAATTTTAAAGCGTCAACTTTCGTCCCTTTGAGCCCTGTGCGGCCATGCAGCTCAAGTTGGGTTATGACGACGAACTGGAGTCAGGTCGAGACCCCAATGACAACGGCGAGCATGCAAATGAGCTTCCCTGAGACGCTTTCTGAAGGTTAATGTAGACGTTCTTTGATTATACAAACAGATTGTTTCATCAGCTGTCCGTGTGACTGGTTTAGATGATCTTGGAAGTGAAGATGCTGATGTTGGATGTGGAGGTCCTGGGCTGGTGTGGTTAAACATGGTCTGTGGTTATCAGGGACCAAGTGGGAGCAAAGCCAAAAGTGCTGCATTTATATTTTTGATCAGTGTGTATATCTCTCTCTCTCCATCTGTCAAGAGAATTTCTTTTATTTTGCAACTTCACCTGTCGCCTTAAATGACCAAGAGTCATCGGATGTGAAACTATTAGATAAAATGAATATTTTATTAAACCTAAAGGCAAATCTAAATGTTGTAACTCATTGCATGCAATCTGGTCCACAGAGTCATTTTAGACCGTGATGACCGATGGCAGAAGGATCACATGTAATAATGTGTATAACAGTGAAACTGAGGAAGCATATGACTCAAAAAGAGGTCATGCTTTTTTGTCTGTCATTTTGACCTGCAGGGTAAAAAAAAAGCTAGTGATAATCTACTTTTACCTGTCAATTTTAATTTCTATGCTGGGGATGGTTATCTCCAGCAATTGTCTGATGAATTAAAACCAAGGGGTAAACTCTGCCCGCACAATGTGAAGCCAACCAGGAAGTGGCAAAAATTGCAGTTCAGCCCTCATCCGCTGGGGGCTGGCTCCAATAAGGAGCAATTTCCCATTGACTCCCATGTTAAAAAGACCAATTTTACAGCAAAAATAAACATGTTTACAGCCTTTTATTCCAACTTCTCCGTTGACTTGTAATTTAATCTTGAAATTATGAATAATTAGGGGCGTGTCCTTTTGATTGACCTAGGCTAACACTGGTGGCTAACTGTAGCTAATAGCTAACTTCATAGTCTGTTGTCCCCCTCTGCTTGCGGGGAAGCTCTTCACAGCCTGGGACTAACTTAAAGACTTCAGTCATTTGGTGTTTCTGAACTCCACTATCAGTTGCCTCTGCAGATTTTATTTGGTTTTGGATAATAATCTGCAATTATTGGACAAAGACTGCTTGTTGTGGTGTTGATTACAGTAACAGAGCAGTGGAGGTGGCAGAGTCACGCCTGAGACAAAAAGGCACTGGTGGGGAGTGTGGCAATAGGCAGAGCAGGGTTGGGTTACATCCCGAAGACGCTGGTCGGCCAGGCCCGTGGCAAGGAAAGACACCATCTACTCCAGGAAGAGGTCCGAGCAGGCGTAGAGGAAGAGCGAGTGAGCAGGGCTGTGAGACTCCGGCAGCAGGGAGCATGGACAAGGTGGGAGACTACACTGCAGCATAGGATCACCTGGAAAAACATCCTTCAGGCAGATTTCCATCGGGTCCGTTTCCTGGTACAGGCTGTCTACGATGCCCTGCCAAGCCCAGGTAACTTCCATGTCTGGGGATAGAGTGAAACACCTTCCTGCTTTCTGTGCTCTGGAAGAGGTTCCCTAGAACATCTCAGCAGCTGCCCAAAGGCTCTGGCTGATGGCCGCTATCGCTGGCGCCATGACCAGGTGCTTAAGGCAATTGCTGAGAGTGTAGCCTCAGCCATCAGCACTAGCAAACACCATCATGCTCCAAAAAACGAAGTCCCCTTAATCAAAGCTGGAGAGAAACCCCTGGCACGCCCACAATTAACAACAGGCCTCCTCCACACAGCTTCTGACTGGCAGCTGCAGGTCGACCTCGGAAGACAGCTGCGGTTCCCTCAGCATGTTGCAACCACAATTCTCCGCCCAGACATGATAATTTCCTCCGAGGCTTCCAAACATCTGATCATGCTGGAATTTACGGTGCCATGGGAAGAGCGTATTGAGGAAGCCAATGAGAGGAAACGCGCCAAGTACCAGGAACTGCTGGAGGAGTGCAGGGAGACAGGCTGGAAAACATTCTATGACCCTATAGAAGTCGGCTGTAGAGGCTTTGCAGGGCGTTCACTTTGCAAAATCCTCAGCCTTTTGGGTGTGTCAGGGGCGGCCAAGAAGAGGGCAATTCAATCTGCAAGCGAAGCCGCAGAAAAAGCCACAAGGTGGCTTTGGATTAAGAGGGCGGATCCGTGGTTTGCTACTGGGACGCTAGTTGGGGCTTGATCAACCCTGGCTTGGTCACCTGGGCGAGGGTGTATGATGTTACGAGACTTTGTGACTTCTTGCTGGATGTGTTGTTAAGATAAGCCGTCCATGTCCTCACACTCCATCGATGGTAATGGAAATAACACAATTTTAGGCCGTATTGATTCGACCTATTTTGGTCTTATTATATCGATATGTTTTCTCTACTCGAGATGTTTCTGCATCTAAAGTGATCCTAGTTGAAAAACGAGGCAAAAGTCTCTCAACCGCGGTCTTCTGGCTAAAACCGGCTGCAGCCTACGTTAGTTTCAATTAGCTCCCGACTAGCTTGTAGCTATTTCGGCTTGGAGTGTCAACCCTCCGCCCCAACCTCACAGAGACACTCTCAGTTCCACCTCTTTGCCCATTTTTGGAGTTTCTGAGAGTGACGAGGCGAGTGACGCGGACAAGATGGCGGCTGTGGGAACGGCCCAGTTGGCTTCATTTTTGAAAACCTATGGGTGACATCAACGAGGGTTTGTCTATCTATATATACAGTCTATGGTTAAACCCATAACTAATACCATTCGATCGTGTTCGTTTTTTATTCATAAACTAAGCGATTGCACTGATTACAGAAATACCTGCTGGGTTTCCTGTCCGGCACGGAAATGAAATCCTCACCCATTTGTTGGTAATCAAATAGTGCAGAGGTTTTTGTAATAAGTTTTTGGATTTTTGCCTCTGTCATAGGATTTCTCATAGGGGGTTAGATGTTGGTCTGAAGGCAGAATCCTCCCTCTACTGCAGCTCTGGAGACTACAATTAAGTTACACAGCAAAAGTTTTAAAAAGACCTGTAAAGCATTGGAGAGGCTACAGTTAAAGCATCAGCAGGTGCCACACGAAACCCGTCTTTGGTACACATTGGGCTCTTTGGAGAGCATCTAACCAGCCGCACCAGCAAAATTGCACACCAGAGCCTCAGTAACTTTTCAATATGCAGTCAGCTCCCAGTCAGCAAGATGCATTGGATACAGTGCCTGGTAATATTTCCTTTAATTTATTTAACTTGCAATTGACTGGCAACCTGTCCAAGGTGTACCCCGCCTGTTGCCCAATGATCACTGGAGATATGCATCCGCCCACCCAGAGTGTGGAATAGACAATGGATGGAATGAATTTACCTGGACTCTGCGTGTAGAGTTGAAAAAAATCTGTGCATTTCCTTCAAGTTGTCAGAGGTGTGAATAGTAATCTGTAAAAATGACCGTCAGCCTTCAGAATTTTACGTCACATTCTAAAAAAATGTTGCTTTATAGTCCCCTTTCAGACAGGCCATGAAAAACTAATTTTCCAGACTTCATCGGTTTCACTTTTGAGTCTAAAAGCAACCTTTGCCAGTAATTTTGCGGCTGAAGACCTGGTAACAAGAGCAGACTTTTCACAGTAGGGCTTTTGCTTTCAGAATGTCAGGTTAATGTTCTGGAAAAGCTGGAGACGTGTGGGCAGGGAGAGGTGTGGGCAGGGAAAGCTGTGAGCACACACACTGAAGACATGCATATCCCTCATCCCTCGTTTATTGCAGGGTTATAAATAATCCTGAAGAAGATACACATCATAATATATATATATATATATATATATATATATATATATATATATAAACATTAGCGATCAGCTAAGATGAAGCTGTGGGCTTGTGAGCAAAGGTTTCTGCTTATGTGTGATGACCACTTCATATCGGGTACATAAACCAATGTTTCCTCAACTTTATGTAGTATTTATTTTACGTGCTTTTATTAAGCATCTTAGTGGACTTCCTAAAGTTATCTTGCGGTGGACTTTTCGGTCTTTTGCTCACATAAGTAAACATCAGGTAAAACTTTGCAGAATCAATCTTTGTGATGTCTGCATGCTGCTGTTTACATGTCTTGTGATCATAACGAGGAACAGACTATGGTGTAATTTATTTTTTTGAAGCGATGATTGATTAATAGTGCGATATTGACATACATAAGATAGCTGCTCATTGCTCATGATAGCTAAAATGAGAACAAGTTTCCACTTACCCTCCTGTCACGGCAGAAAATATGTCCTTTGCAAGAAAATTTCAGATCTGGATCTCGATAAACTCAGATTGTGTCCTTTTATATCCCTCCAGGTAGGGGTGGGCAGTATGGCAAAATTTTACTATCACGGTATTTTTAAAAAACATAATGGTATTATGGTATTTAACTGTATTTTTTTTGCCATACAAGACCGTTCATATCCACATTATCTTATGTGAATATAAAAATGTGCTTTAAATAGCCCATTTTACTGCCATATGGACTGCATCATATTGTTTTTTCCAGACCCAGGTGAATGATATGAAAATAATTAAAATGATTATGATTCTAGTAGGCATTCTTGATGTTCTTAGGCCGAATGTATAATTTTTTAAAAACCTCACGTTGGCGCAAACAACAAATTGAATCTTCTAAGGGCACGGTCATACCTACGTTCTACCCGGGACCGAACAGCAGGGGGTAACCTGTGTCACGGTTAAATTTCAGTGTGACCGCGGGCCCCAGCACGGATCCTCTGGCCTGAGCGCGGATCCTTGGCCCGACTCTGGAGGTTGTTCTGAGCGCGGTTGCGTCAGCTCAGCTAACCCCACTCACGTGAAGATGACACAATGAAAGTATGAATGTGCGCCGCCCACGTGGAAGCCCTGTCCACCGCGGACGTATTTATACAGCGTCTGCAACCCTGAAAGCATAACAAAAAAACAGAAGGAGGAGATGGCTTCAAGCAAAGGCTCCGTAGTGCTCTGGCATTTTCAGATTTATGTCTTTCTTCCTCCACGAGCACTGCGTAAATCTGTCTGATTTTAAAAAGCAAAGGCAGAAACTGCGCGTTGCTGTTATTCTCCATGTCGAAATTTGGAATGCCACTGTTTTTCTCTCTTTTTTTATCAGGTGTGCGATCACATCAACCAAAAACAACTATTGGCGCTACCCACCGGACTGCAGTGAAGCAGACGCTTTTTAATTGCGTCAACAATATGTAAATGGTTCCTATTACTCGGCCACAGAGTGGCGCGTTTCCTACATGGCTGGTGTGACCGCAGGCCGTCTCCTCCTAGACCTTTCGAGCCCGGTTGCGTTTAACCCGGTTTACCTGGTGTGACCGCAGCCTAATAGCTTCACATGTAGTACTGAAGAATCCCGCTAGGGAGTATAGACTGAGTATAGACTCGGATTTTGCCAAAGAAGAAGTAGAATAAATATGGCGACCGTAGGAGATTATTAGCTGGTTAATATTCAGATAACAGAAAAAAAGACGGCAGAAGCATCGTAGATGGTATGTAAAACATATTTACCGCTATTTTTGATTTCTTTTCTACTGGTTTTGCCACCGTTGACCGTGTTTACCTACAGACGGTCAACTAGCGCTGAACACTTCCCCCTACTGGTTCTCGTTCTCGGTTCTCGTTTGACATTTTAAAGCCAATAAACTTTTTAAACTATTGACAAGGCTCCTTTCTTTGGGAATTACATCATCAAAATTGGGTGCTTCACTCCTGCCAGCAGCTGCACTTAGTTAAAATTGTTATTTTCTACACTGTGTTGAAGAGCATGTAGCAGTGAAATCGGTCCTGGCTGTAACCCTTCCCCGCATTAAACGTTCCAGAAGTTGTTTTAGCATATCATAACGAAAATAAACACCGGTTTTCAATATGAACCGATATACCACCCAGGCCTACCTCCAGGCTTTTATATGGTTTAAGCAATGCTCCGGCGTTGGACGAAGGAAAATTGATCAGGAAATAGTAAGTCTGTGTATCTCAGCTCTGGTAAATGTCCGCTTCGACAGTTTCAAAAGTTACTAAAAGTATTGCAGGGGGATAGTAAGGGTCAGAGATGTTAAATCATTTTAATTTCTCGGTTTATATAATAATATCTTTGGTTTTAAAGTGGGGAGTCAACTCCGATGAAGTAAAATCCCAGCCCGCAACGTTCATTTTGATTATGTTCCTGCCTGCCAGAATCGCGCCAAAGCTAGAGTGATATGATGTCTGGAGCTCTATAGCCATTTTTTCATTCTGGTATTGTACATGATTACTGCATTTTATTAATTGTAATCCATGAAGATTAGCCACTATGGAAGTAACTAATGAGGATCCACAAAGGTCATAACTCAGAGTGCACTCAGAGCGTCTTCCCAAGGTGGAGGTCAATATTTACATAACGGTCGGATTGATAGCCATTAAAGTGTTCATTACTATCATGTTAGAATGTGTATGAATGACATTTTTTGTTTGTCATTAATAAACTTATGTTGAATGTGGTGTCGCAAAGTTAAGAAATGTCTTTCAGAAGAGCTAAAAATAGGATATTAAAATAGCGCTAGTTTTAACAAGTACAAACCATTGATAAATAAGACCTAATGCCTGTTAGTACCCTGTAAAGAAAGCATTTAAAATTGTATTAAAAAATTTGTGAAACAGCGAGGGTGAACCTAGTTATAGTGAGGGACAGCTGCACGTCAAAGGCTGCTTCACAGGCCTTTTGTTTTGCTTCAATTTTCCATTCAGCTTTGTCTTTTAAGCTTATGTGGGCATAATTGCACACAAAGATGAGCACTGTGAGGAGTTCTGCTGTTTCGTCAGCCCTCTTGCAAAAATTACTTTGTTGGGGGAAATGAGCAGCTTTTTTTTCATTGTAAAGAAGCAAATAATCATAACTACTCACTCTTTTTGACTTTAGACCAACTGTTGGTGTCTGTAATAACAAATAATTGAAGGTTATTGAGGTTTTGATTGAAATGTTTCAGTTTTTATCCAGTTTTGGATGTTAATCTGCAATCATTGGATTAAGACGGCTTGCTGTGGTGTTGATTATAGTAACAGACCGTCCAAGAAGTATCTGCTTTGGGGGGAGGATTTATACCGGCTGATGCTTCACCAGCTGTGGGCACATTCATCTTACCTTTGACTACAATGTAGGGCTGGGCGGTGTATCGAAACCGATACTGAAATTTATGACTGTTACCAACGTCATTTTGCCTGTGCCGGTAAATTCAGTATAAAAAAAAAAAATGAAAAGATGTAGTCCTGCCCCTTTAAGAAATGAGCATTGCCTTGAGTCACATGATTACGAACATTCATGTGACATCTAGAGGGAAACAGCACTGCTAATGCAGCAACTGTATGGCTATATTTAGCAAGTGTTGAGACTCATCTAATTACTTTTTCAGAAAAATGCGACCAGCGACAAATAAAGTTACTATTTATGGTGTTACTGGATACTCTATCATGGAGCACGTATGTTTGTTACTGTAGCAACGGGGCCGCAGCCAAACCAGAGAGTTTCTAGCCCAACAGCTCCGCCCATCCAGGTCCTGCTCAGTCAGAGCAGATATTGTTCAAGGCCTGTAATTACCTACGGTAAAGGGAGAAATGGGGTCTCTTCTCTGCCATCCACCATAGGTAAAGAGAGGCTAAATGGAGCGTAGCGGCCAAACGACATATCAGTTCGACCTGTTTGCTCAGGGCGCTGAGTCAGCGCTGCCTGTAGCCAGGAAAACGTATAGTAGCAAACAAGCACAGAGAGCCTAGCGCTAGCATGGATGCTAAGTAGCTTCGGCTGGAACTACCTCAGCTTTTGTTTCCTTATTCACGGTGGGTTTAAAACATATAGGTTATAACTTATGGCTTTAAACCACTTCGACGTTGTGGTCCTCCAAAGTGCGATAAATGGATTTCAGCTTCCTCTGTTTCTCTTGGAATGCTTCTATGTGCCCACATAGCACCATAGATTGTAGCCCACAAGATGAGCTCGACTCGCCACAGGGCGAGTGTGTGTAAGAGAGAGAGGGCGTCTCTGTGAGATTTGGGGGGGGGGGGGGATCTGTCAGGTGGCCGAGAGGAATGCTGTTCTGGTTGGAGCTTTAATCTCTTTCTACACGCGAGTTGGAGCAGGCGATCGGTCGGGTAACAGCAGAACAGCAAAGTCGGCAGGACCGATAAACCGCAGCAACCAGAGCGGGAGACGGCTAGATCAGGCTGGAAGACTACAGAGTTGGACTCTAGACAGACTGGATGATCGCTGGTTATATCAGTACTGGTGTGAGGAACACAGCTGGAGGCATGAACTAATGGATGAGATGTGACGTGAGTCAAAAGCCTTTCATTTTTTTGAGAGGATCTGAGTTTTCATGATGACGTTGTGCCTGTTTTTTGCTGGATGTTTTGAGCCCTTCTATGTCCTCACCCTCCACCGATGGCAATTGAAATAACACCGTATTAAGAAGTATTGACCCGACCCATTTGGGTCTTATTATATAGATGTTTTCTATACTCGAGATGTTTCTGGGTCTAAAGTGATTGCTTTTGAAAAAACGGGGTAAAAGTCTCTGAACTGCGGTCTTCTGGCTGAAACCGGCTGCAGCCTACGTTGGTTTCAGTTAGCTCCCGACTAGCTTCTGACTAGCTTCTAGCTATGTCGGCTCGGAGCGCTAATCCCAATGGCCGCTGGCTGCTCTGCTTTGTGACCGCATACCATGGAGGCCGCCATTGCTCCTCCATTGCTGTAGTACCTCCATTTGGCCGCTAGGCCCCCATTGAAAAGCATTGGACTTTAGACAAGTTAAAAACAACTTTAATGCCTGGTGCCCATTTTAAAAAAAACTTTCTATGGCTACATATTCTTCCTGAGATAACGCAGGGCTCATAAAAAACCTGGGCACCAGGCTGGTTTTCGTAAGATAATTTTTTTTTAAATCTTGCATAATTAATGAGGGGGCCGAGCCAAGTTTAGCATCAGAGCTAAAGACGCGGGAGCAGAATGGGCGCGATTACGACCGAACTACACGCCCATACACGTCCCGCGAGGGCAGAGTCTATGGAGTTTCTGAGAGTGATGAGGCGAGTGACACGGACAAGATGGCGGCGGTGGGAACCGCCCAGTTGGCTTCATTTTTGCTCCTCAGAAACCTATGGGTGACGTCAATGAAGGTTTGTCTATACAGTCTATGGTAAAAACACATTTATACAGTTTATAAGCAGAAACAAAAGTGGTTTTGGGGTTCAGTTACACTTTAACCATAAGCCTAAAAATCTTTGAAGTCAGGGGTGTCTTTAAAAAGCAGGGTATCATCAAATAAACCCTTTTTTTTGCTGATAAAATAAATAAATGTATCTGTTAGTGCGGCCTACATGTGTAGTCCTTATTTTGGAATTTTAGGGCAAAAAAAAATTCTGCCTCAAACCATCAGTGCACACTCTTCAGGTTAAAAGTCTGCATTTCATTTGAATTTGAATCTGCCAACCCTATTTGCCAAGCAGTGATATATGACATCAGCTGGGATGTGTCATGTCAGCTGCACTGCTGCTGTGGGATGTACGAGCTGAGTGTTGGCCTCGCCTCCAGAGTGAGTTGGAATAGCAAGTGTTTACACAGAGCCCTCTCCCCCCATCCGACCCTCAGTCTGTCAGGCAATTACTCCTTTTTGCTAATTTTTCAAACAGGAAAATTTGATCATGTAAGGCTCAGGTAGGGCTGTGACTACCATCCTGCAACTTCTAGATCCATTCCTGCTTTATCACACGTTATGTGACAGAATTCCATCATCAGAATGCCATTCAGCTCTGCAGAGGCCTGGTAACAAGCAGTTCATTTGCATAGCAGTATACCCGTACATTTTTGTTTGAGTACTAATCTTGCAACTCTTCTTAAAGCTTGAAGCTATAATAAATCAACCAGCATCAACTACCAGCTTCTAAAAAAGCGTTCTTGCTTGTAGACTGTAGACCGTCTCAGAGTAATTACTGAACTAGGGGACATAAAAAGAAGGAACAGAATTTTGAATAAATCTGTTTACTCAAATGCTAATCATCTGTTGGCCAAAAAAAGCATTTCAATGTTCATAATTTTAAACTGATTTTTATGGATCAAGATTTGTTTTATTGTTCTTCTAAATGTATTTGACACACTTCTTAAAAACTTGAAACATTTAAAAATGGACTTGAGGAAAAAAACAAATTCTTATTCCTGATGAGGATGAGCTATATACGGTTGAAACCAAAAGTTTACATACACTATGTGGAAACGCACGTATCCTTTTTTTCTCACTGTCCAACATGAAATCGGAATAAACCTATCCTATTCTAGGTCAATTACAATTAATACAATTATTTCTATTTACTAAATGTCAAAATAAAAAGGAGGATTTTTTTCTATTTTTCATTTCTAATCACTTTTTTCAAAGTCAGAAGTTTACATACACTAAGATCACTATGCCTTTAAACTATTTGGGAAAGCCAATATAATGATGCCATCTCTTTGGAAGCTTCTGATTGGTTAATTGACCTCATTTGAGTTAATTAGAGACACACCTGTGGATGTATTTAATGACACATTTGAAACACACTGCTTTCTTGTGAATCATCATGGGAAATCAATGGAAAAATCAAAATAAATCAGTCAAGAGATCAGGAAGAGAATTGTGGACTTGCACAAGTCTGGTTCATCCTTGGGTGCAATTTCCAGATGCCTGCAGGTGCCACGCTCATCTGTTCAGACAATTACACGCAAGTACAAGCAAGATGGGAACATCCAACCATCATATTGCTCTGGAAGGAGACGGATTCTGGGTCGCAGCGATGAACGCATTTTGGTCCGATGTGTCCAGAACAACCCAAGGACTACAGCAAAAGACCTTGTGAAGATACTGGCTGAAGGTAAAAGTGTTTCATTATCCACAGTGAAACGAGTACTGTACAGAAGAGGGCTGAAAAGCTGCTCTGCAAGAAAGAAGCCTTTACTCCAAAGGAAACAAAAAAGCCAGACTAAAGTTTTTTGTCGAATCATGTCCTGTGGTCTGATTAGACTAAGATTGAACTGTTTGGCCACAATGACCATCGTTATGTTTGGAGGAAAAAGGGCGAAGCTTGCAGGCCTCAGAGAACCATCCCAACTGTGAAACCTGGGAGTGGTAGCATTATGTTGTGGGGTTGTTTTGCAGCAGGGGGGACTTGTGCACTTCACAAAATAAGTGGTATTATGAAGAAGGAACACTATGTGGAAATATTGAAGCAACATCTGAAGACATCTGCCAGGAAGTTGAAGCTTGGGCGCAAATGGGTCTTTCAAATGGACAATGATCCAAGCATACTGCCAAACTGGTTTATTAAGTGGCTTAAGGATAACAAAGTCAATGTTTTGGAGTGGCCATCACAGAGCCCAGATCTAAATCCCATTGAAAATTTATGGGCAGAACTGAAAAGAAGTGTACGAGCAAGGTGACCTATAAACTTGGCTCAGTTATCCCAGTTCTGTCAGGTAGAATGGGCCAAAATCCCCACAAACTATTGTGAGAAGTTTGTGGAAAGATATCCAAAACGTTTCACCCACGTCATACAGTTTAAAGGCAATAGTACCAAATACTAATGAAATGTATGTAAACTTCTGACTTTGAAAAAAGTGATTAAAAAATGTCTGAAAAAAATCTTCCTCTTTTTATTTTGACATTTAGTAAATACAAATAATTGTATTAATTGTAATTGACCTAGAATAGGAAAAGTTTATTCCGATTTCATGTTGGACAGTGAGAAAAAAAAAAAAAGATATGTGCGTTTCCACATAGTGTATGTAAACCTTTGGTTTCGACTGTACAAGGATCATTTAAACACATTCAGGGAGTTGGAAACCATCTTGATTATTACATTTTTGCTAAGCTCAGTACTACTCTGTGCTCTAAACAAAGGTCTGTTTGCCAAAGCCAACTGAAAAACATCCTTTCACTGTAATAATGACAGAT
This sequence comes from Apricaphanius iberus, assembly GCA_028564705.1. NCBI lineage: Eukaryota > Metazoa > Chordata > Actinopteri > Cyprinodontiformes > Aphaniidae > Apricaphanius > Apricaphanius iberus. Next base: position 121,113 of record JAPXFQ010000510.1, read on the forward strand.
GTTGACCAAACGGACAGACTGCTGAAAAGAGGAAGGGGAAGCATCGGCAAGAGGGTGCTAAAGAGAAGAGAGTAAACTGGATTCCCTTGTGTATTAAAATACTTCCTCTCTGTTACTAACCTTATGCCGGTTCATGTCTGCCACACTTGTCTCTAGTTCGACTTCTTTTGCCTCTTCTTGCTTTTGATCCTCACTGGTTGGCAGGATGCTGGCCAAAATGAAAGTTCAAAATCCAAGTGTCAGACACTCTGTATTTTTTGATTCTCTATATGAAATTAGACCACAACAAATTTGATCTGATCAGACAGCTGCTGCAGAATGACAGAGAAAGCTTTAGTCTGTTTGGAGGTGGACTTTGTCTATGCAAAGCCTGGTCACAGAGATACCAATTCAACTAGGAGCTCCTCCTACACAGAAAAACACGCATTTGACTAACAAATATGGTCAAAGTCATAGGGAAATAAAGAAACTCTGTAAAATGCCAACTACACTTGCATCTGGTGGGACTGATAATAAAACTCATCAAATTTACTAAAATAAACATCAGCGGGATACTGCAAAAGGATGCATGACAATGCTGTAATATAAAGGTGTAATTTTCATGCACCATCTGAAAAGCTGTGTGCAGCCCTGTCTTGGGAGAAAATAAGGACTTAGAAAACACAGGTTTTTCTCTTTTCTAATTTGCATATCAACCAAAGTATTTTTTTTAGATATGCTGTCAACTGTGTATGTTAAGGAGCAGCAACAGGTTAAACCATCCGTAAGAAGCAATATTCAAGATTCAAGAGATTTGTCTTTTCACACAATAATTACAAGAATTTCAGAGGTTGAAATGAGATATTTCTCACCAGCTCACTATTAGCGCAAATAGCCTTAATGAAGTAGTGAGTTGGGTCACTATTACAGTAGCAACATAAAAGGCAAAATAAAGAACACTATATAAAAAGCTATAATCACTATGGGGATGGCTAGCGTGACTAACATTACTTCCGTGTCCAAACTGTCGCTGCTTCTAATGTCCAGTCACTTTTTAAAATTAATAATTAGAATTATAGCAGTGTGTGCAGTCTGTGATGTTTGTGCAGCAATCGTTCCAACAATTCAGCTTTTAATGGAGGTGTGAGATGGAAACGCAGCAGCACAGTCAGGCTCGCAGGGACCCGTAGTCGCTCAAACTTAAAGGAAAAGTTTGGGTTTTTTATTCAACCTAGACCGTATTTTTAGCAAATATTACGTTCATTTACTCACCCAGACAAATTTGGAGCTACTTCGAGCCCTTCAGCAGGAGTTTACATCGAGTCGCGATCAGCATATGCCCATATTGCTACTGCAGGCATTAATATGTTTTGCGTTTGTATGTTTCTAAATTGCACTAACCAAACGACCAATTGGACTAAGTTCAGCTTCCAGAGGCTCCCTTTCCGCAACCTACTCAGACTACAGCTGTAATGGCGGCAGGTACATCATTGAAATCCCAGGTTAGTGCAAGTTGGAATTGGTTACATTAAAAACCTGTAAAACCCCAGATGCTAATACCTTTGTACCTCAGAGACATTCCAAACTCACAGGGGAATATTGCTAACTATTCATAACTAAACATGGCTAAATAAAGGCATTTTGGGGCAGATGATGCCTTATTAGAGGCAGCAAATTCCTGCCCTGAGGTGGATGTATGCTGATTGAGACTAGATATAAACTCCAGCTGAAGGACTCCAAGTAGCTCCAAACTTGTCTAGGTGAGTAAATAAACATAATATTTGTTAAAAATAACGTCTAAATTGAAAAAAAAAAAAAAAAAAAATTCCACTGCACTTCTTACTAGTTATACGTCCACTGGGAGGAGGAAATTAGCTTCCATTTCCAGGACACACTTTCTGCTGGGGGTGAGTAGCCTTTGAAAAAAATATTAGTATTTTATAGCAGGACAGAGTAAATACATTTTGTTATAACCACTGCTGGCTTTTAATCTCCTAAATTCTAACTTTAATTCTCATAAATGAGGCTACTTTATTTTTGTAAATAAATTTAATAAACTATTACTTTGTATAAACAACAAGCCAATTGATTCTTATAAATAAATTTAAACTCAATTACATTACACTAGTAAATAAATGAAAACTTTATTATTGTAAATATTAACTTTAATCTCTTATTTCATGTAGCCCTATTCCATCGTAACAGCAACAGGTAACGTTATCACGTGAAACGTTTAGTGAAAATACTGGCGCTAGCCCACACTTAAATGTATTTTTCATGATTAGAGGTCCAGCTTAGCGTTTAAGCCATCTCCTATTCTCGTTTTTGTCCAGAGGAGAGCGCTAGTGACATATCGTTTTTTTCCCGTTTTTTTTTTATGGCATAATTTATGTTATTGCAACTTGGGACACAGCACCATTGCTACTTTGGTTCGGACCCGGAAGTTGCTACAATGACGTAGCCATTAGCCATCCCCATAGTTTACCATGTCACAGCAGAAATTGTCCTCAATTAGCAGCAACATTTTTATAGAGAGAGGAATATAAAGGGAGCGTGTTGTGGCTTTTTTTATTATGGAAGGGTGGAGGTTTGATCTGGGCCGTCACCCTGTGTGGGGCGGTCAGTAGTGGGGGTGTTCAGCTTTCTGTCTGTTCAACAGTCTTATAGCCTGTCCAAAGAAGCTTTTGAGCATCCTGATGGTTCTGATGCTGAACCTCTTGTACCTCTGCCCAGATGGTAGGAGGGTAAGTAGAGAATGAGAGAAGTGGGAAGTATCTTATGATGTTAGCATTTCTGCATGTGCAGCAATGCTCATACATTTCATCCAGTCTTCGGAGAGCAGACCCTACTATGTAGCTGCCATTTTTAACAATCCTGTTCAACTGTCTCTTCTCGTGGGTTTTGCAGTTGCCAAACCAGGATGTGAAGCTGTGTGTCTTAAAGTTCTCAATGGTGCCTGACCTATTTCCTAGATGTTTTACAACAGTTTTTATCTGGGACAATCCCGTTTTATTCATGACATATTAGCATGCAAATATAAAGTAGCGGTTAACCTATGTAAATAACAAGTTCATCATACTTCTTTTAATATCTAAGATTAACTAAAAATGGTTCAAGTATTACATACAGAAACATACTACATCTAGCCAACATTTATTCTATATTGAACTTCATTTTATGTATTAAAAACAATATTACAAAGGTTGTGTTTTACAGGTCATAAATGTTGTTATAACCTTAATCAATAGGTCCATATGAGTTTGTTAAAATTTCAATTAAAATTTATTTCATTTACGACAGTCAAAGGGTACAGTAGGGCAAAACAAGTATGCGGCAGGCGTCTAATATGCAAGATGTCCCACTTAAAAAGATGAGGGAGGTCTGTAAATTTCATCATAGGTACACTTCATCTGAGAGACTGAATGTACACTCACTGACCACTGACTTTATTAGGTACACCTTGCTGGTACCAGTTTGGACCCCCTTTTGCTTTCAGAACTGCCTTAATCCTTCGTGGCATAGTTTCAACAAGGTACTGGAAACTTTCCTCAGAGTTTTGGTTCCAGATTCGACATGATAGCATCACACAGTTGCAGCAGATTTGCTGGCTGCACATCCATCACGTTCCACCACATCCCAAAGATGCTCTATTGGATTGAATCTGGTGACTGTGGAGGCCATTTGAGTACAGTATACTCATTGTCATGCTCAATAAAACCAGTCTGAGATGATTAGAGCTTTATTATATGGTGTATTATCCTGCTGGAAGTATCCATCAGAAGATGGGTACACTGTGGTCATAAAGGGATGGACATGGTCAACAACAATACTCAGGTAGGCTGTAGCATTGCAACGATGATCAATTGGTACTGAAGGGCCCGAAGTGTGCCAAGAAAATGTCCCCCACACCATTACACCACCAGCCTGAACAGTTGATACAGGGCAGGATGGATCTATGTTTTCATATTGACGCCAAATTCTGTCCCTACCATCCAAATGTTGCAGCAGAAATTCAGACTCATCAGACCAGGCATCTTTTTTCCAGTCTTCTATTGTCCAATTCTGGTGAGCCAGTGCAAACTGTAGCCTCAGTTTCCTGTTATTAGCTGACAGGAGTTGCACGGGGTGTGGTCTTCTGCTGCTGTAGCCCATCTGCCTCAAGGTTCAACGTGTTGTGCTCTTCAGCATACCTTGGTTGTAACGACTGGATATTTGAGTTACCGCTGCCTTTTTATCGGCTCCAACCAGTCTGGCCATTCTCTTCTAACCTCTGGATTCAACAAGGCATTATCTTCCACAGAACTACCACTCACTGGATATTTTCCCTTTTTCAGATCATTCTTGGTAAACCCTAGAGATAGCTGTGCGTGAAAATCCCAGTAGACCAGCCCATCTGGACCAAACAATCACACCCCGTTCTAAGTCACTTAAATTCCCTTTTTTCCCCAGTCTGATGCTCTGAACTGCAGCAAATCACCATGTCTAAATGCCTAAATGCATTGAGTGACCGCCATGTGATTGGCTGATTAGAAATTTGCATTAACGAGCAGTTGGCAGGCGTGCCTAATAAAGTGGTCAGTGAGTGTATATCTCAGTGTTTAATCAATAATTATGAGATCGATTTTAGTGCAAATAATAATTAACCTAATGATTTTCCAATTTAGTAAAAAATACCTCTATATTCCATCATTTTAACAATAGTAAGAATATTTGTTTTTTAGTTTTAAATAGAAGCAATCAGATAATGCAATTCAAGTTTGATGACACCACAGTATCTTACTCACTGGCCCTTTCATTATGTCTTTAGAGTACTTTTTATGTATGCCTGTCTGTAAAGTATTTCGACTAAGCAAAAATGGAGAAAATAATTGGCGTCCTCCAGTGGTACAGCCAAATATTGCACTGAGCTTGAACGGCAGACTATTTTCTCTTAACATAAACTAACCTGTCACTCGGAGGAATCTCCTCATCTGGTCCAGGTGATGTACCGTTTGCAGACGCCATATCTGTTCCTGCAATGGGTTTGTTAAGAGGCTTGACGTTAGGGTCCTGTTCAGTCTGTGAGCTCAGAGTTTGAGCTGGATGGATGGAGTTCAACTCTGGAACCTCAATTGCCTCTTCACCTGCTGAGGAAAAAATACACAGTTTGAAAATAAAACTCCTATTTCAAAGTTTTTCACAAAGTTATTATTAATCACAATATTCTACTTTAAGTTAAAAAGCACTAAAAGAAAGATTGATGATTTAACCAGATTTTGAAAAGCTTTTTCTGCTCTAAACAAATAGCATATATTAGTCACACATCGGTTGAGTTTTAAATATTATCAGTACACATGTAGTCTAGGTGACATTAGAAGCAGCAGAGAGCAAAACAGAAAAAGAGAGGAGGAAAAAGTCTCACTGTTTTCTGAGTGGGACAGATCAGGGAAAGCAACCGCCTCTGGGTGTGTTATTCCAACAGCTTGTGAGTGGGCGCTCAGTGGTACTGCTGCCACCTCCTGAAAAACATGCATGCGGCAAAAAAAACTATAAAGATTCATAACAGGAATGGGGTAAGAAGATCAAACAAGTAACGCACGTTAAACACATGCCAAACAGCTGGCATAATGCCAGTCAGCAGAAAGTTTTTCAGATGAGAAAGTCTTGCATAAGTCAGAATTGATAGCATAAGCCTGCTAATTTGTTATGGGATGCTTGCAAGAGCCTTACTTAGTTTTACATCACCTTCAGTGCACACAGTTGACAGCATGAATTATGCACAAACAATATATTTATGTTTTATAAACCTCTTGGGCATTAATTCTTTTCAGCAGGTGAAGAAAATGCAAAACATCCATGTTCAGATATTGTCTAGCTCCAAATCACTCCTTTCAACTCACCGTGATCTTAGGGTTTCATCATTGCTGTTCTATATTAGGAAGCAGACAGCTTTATTACAAATATGGAGCCTGCTGCCTCAGAGCAGACGCAGTGAATCATGATATGTGAAGAACTATTTGGTAGGCAAATGACAGAAGGAGATGAATAAATGCTGTATAAATAGTACAAAGGATCAGAAAATGTAAAAACCTTATTCATCTTAGGAGATGCGCCCTATGTAAGATGGACATGTTCTGATGTTTCTGGTATTGAAAAGCTAAGGTAAAAGTGATCTGAAGGTATAATCAAAGATACAGCAGAAGACATTTCTATCTAGTAAGCCACTTATTTTTTTGCCCAGCCAGTCAGTAATTCTGCCTATTTGGAGGAAAACAAACTGCATCTGGTAGAACATCATAAGTGCGTTTAAAACTTTTTAGTTTATTCTAAAAGTTGAGTAAATGGTTCCTGTAACACAGCAACAGGAAATGTCATATCTGACTGCAGAACCATGCAAGTGTGACTCAAAACCTGTGAGAAGTGTGAAAACTGCATTAACCAGATGAGCAGTTACTCAATCTGCCAGTTTAAGACTTTTACAAGTAAGTGACTTTTACAAGCAAGTTTCATCCATATGTATATATACTTTTTCTATTAAGCACAACAGATATTAAGCTTTAAAATATAGGAAGGTTGTGAAAATGTACCACTGCATATGAACAGTAAGATTATAGGATGATCAATAAAGTTTTGAAACAAACTTAAAACTAGAAAACCACAAATTTCTTCGCCTTATAGAGGAAACCATCTGAAAAAAGGATAATTGTATTCACATTGGTTTTCATGAAAAAAACAAAACACATTAGAGGATGATTTAAAAAAGGAGATGAAAAACCAATAAAGAAATTTGTAAGGGGACACTATCAACTGTTACAGTATATTACCTCTCAACCCAATTTTGCGCTTCCCATTACTGTTTAAATTCATTTTGAAGGTTATATTACCTGCAAAGGTTGACAAATATCCTCCTGTTCTGATTCTGTGCAGGGTGCAAGATCTGTAACAAAGAAAAAACAAGAAAATGACCATTTGTAATTAAGGGAAGTTAAATACCATTAAAAAGTGAAAAAAACTAAAACAATCAAGAACCCCGGGTTTTGTCAAAATAAGTAAACGGTAAAGTACTATAATAATGCAGCCTCCGTATAAAAGCAGGGGTAAATGACATGTATTAAGTGGCATTATAACTATATTCCCTCTGTTCTGTTTCTCTGCCTGCCAGCCACTCATGCAGGGAGAGGTATGGGGATTACCAAGCTCACTTCACGGGCTCAGACCACTCGCACACCTGGCCATAGAAGGAACTTGGGCAAGCCAAGAATTTAGGAGCTGTGTTGATACACTCACATACACTTTGTCTCTCTCACACAATGTTCAAAAGATCAGAGCTACAACCACCATAGAAGGCAGGGATCTTTTTCCAGGGGCCACAGAATGTGTGCATCCATATAATGATGGTGTTTGTACCGTGCACTAGTGCTCTGAAGGTATGAGCACCCAATGATCCTAAGGACCATGGAGTTATCATATGCACAAATACAAAAGACAAATAAGAATCTGTAGGTATCTTTAGATTTTGAGGGAATCAAGTCCCAGACAATGCTAGAGCATGATATGGTCTATATAGATTTAATGAACGGAAAAGAACTGGAATATTGTTGATGTACAGTAGTGGCCAACAGCTTTGAAAATGACAATATATTAGTTTTCACAAAGTTTGCTGCTAAACTGCTTTTAGATCTTTGTTTCAGTTGTTTCTGTGATGTACTGAGATCATTAATGTCAGGCTAAGTGGGTTAGGATGGCAGAATTAATATGTTAAAAAGAGGGTGATGCTTGAAATCATTGTTCTTCCATTGTTAACCATGGTGACCTGCAAAGAAATGCGTAAAGCCATCATTGCATTGCATAAAAATGGCTTCACAGGCAAGGATATTAAGGCTACTAAGATTGCACCTAAATCAATAATTTATAATATTATCACGAACTTCAAGGAAATAGGTACAATTCTTGTTAAGAAGGCTTCAGGGCGTCCAAGAAAGTCCAGCAAGTGCCAAGATCATCTCCAAAAGAGAATTCAGCAGCAGGATCGGAGTGCCCCCCCAGTGCAGAGCTTGCTCAGGAATGGCAGCAGGCAGGTGTGAGTGCATCTGCACACACAGTGAGGCGAAGACTTTTGGAAGATGGCCTGGTATCAAAAAACCTCAGGGACAGATTGATCTTCTACAGAAAGTATGGTGAATGGACTGCTGAAGACTGAGCAAAGTCAAATTCTCCGATGAAGCCTTTTTCTGATTGTTTGGGGCATCTGGAAAAAGGCTTGTCCAGAGAAGAAAAGGTGAGCGCTACAATCAGTCCTGTGTCATGCCAACAGTAAACCACCCTGGGACCATTCATGTGTGGGGTTGCTTCTCATCCAAGAGAGTGGGCTCACTTACATTTTAGTCCAAAAACACAGCCATGAATAAAGAATTGTACCAAAACACTCTCCAACAATCCAACAACAGTTAGGTGAAGAACAATGCATTTTCCACCAAAAGTGATAACAAAGTGGCTCGAGAACCAAAACCTTGAAATTTTGGGCAGATGGCAGGATCTTTGGTCTTACTTTGTGATTTTTGGAAAGCTATGATGTAACCTGTGGAAACAATGAATTTGTTTTTTGCTTTTGTTTTCCAAATGGAAGGAGCTGATTAGCTTCTCAAATGCTCAAATAAAACAGTTGAAAATAAGGTTTTATGGATGCAGAGCAGAGCCAAAGAGCAGAGAGAGAAAGAGGAAGTTCAAACCATCTATTCTGTTGGTCATAATGGGTAAGGATCATATTCCTGACTCTGCCTGGTTGTATGGTTGGAGAGCATGACAGAGAAACAGATTTAAAGAGCAGCAGCAAAGGGAAATGAAGAAGATCAGTAGTGCTTGCCAACGTCTGATGGTGTCATTCGGAACATGTTACTGTGGAATATTGTCTATGCTGCCTGGATATTGAGCTGTTAGCATGTCATGACAACCATGAGACTGTCTTACAGCGGCAGTCTTCTTTTAAAGGCCTTTTCAGATTTATTGCAAGACTGACTGCTACCCAAGATCCTTTCTGCCCACAATATAACAATTCACAACAACTCTTTGTAGATACTTGGATGATGTAATCTCACTTTGAGAGTATTTTTAAATGTAATGGAACACCTGAAGTGAACAGTCCAAATAAAACTATAATCTAACCTTAATATATTGTTGTGTTCACATGTGATTGTTTACATAAAAAAGAGGAACAGCACGTACACCTGAAGCAAAGGTGTCATGGAGCCTACACATTTTTCATTTCAAAACTCCCTACCTTTACACACTATTTGCGGATATCGCAATCAATTGAAGGTCCAAAAATAAAGTGTAGAAGTTCACCGTAAAGTTATATGACATTTCTACACTGGTCAGAACTCAATTATAGAACCTGCAAAAACTGAAAAAGCCAAAAAGAAAAGCTAGGACAGATGATAAAAATAGATCAATAGATGGTTTGGAAAAAGTGTAATAATGACCAGAAGGACATAAGTACACACAGGCTGGATATATGGTTGGACGGAGATTAATCTGATAAAGGATGAACAGATTGACATAATGACATGGATGTATGAATGAATGCATCAATTGAAAAATAAATACAGAATGAAGGAATTAACGGAAATAGGGTTTGCTGTGACTGGAGCCATTTACTTTGAGAATGTATATAGTGTTTGACTCTATGATAAACTTAAATACAACTAGCTACTCTTGTGCATTGTTGGAACCCTTTGCTGTATTCAGGGTTTTTCACTGTCTGTATAGCAATATCTGGTGCTGGCAAGCAAATATATTTCAGAGTAGATGATGGATCTTACCGGAGATGAGACTAAAATGGTAATAGTAGCAATAAAGACAACTGCCCCTGCTCAAATAGCATAAAATTTGGCAACAACGGAGAATTTATAGTGGCTGGTGTAAAGACGGTGACTGAGGGAGTAATTCATTTCTGACAGATCCAGACAGCTATTGCTCCCCTGTTCTTCATGAAGACCCTATCTTGTCAAATCTGTGGCTTCATGACTGATTGTTAAGATATGGAATGTTTCTCAAAACAATGATGCCAATGCTCATCACTAGCTGTTAAAAGGGGTCACACAAGCTTTCCCTAAAAAAACACCTCAAAATAAGGTGTTTAAACAATTTAAAGATCTGTACCAAAGAATACCAACACATTTATCATGCATTGGGTAATGCAAGCAGGTTATTCTGGCAGCTGCCTACCTTGTTTTTCTTCAGTTGTGCTCTGCTCAGGTAGAACCTCTGTACAGACAGATGAAAGAGGAGTTGACGTATCTCTCTCTTCTCCTTCCCCAGGTGTATCCACTACTGTCCATCTCTTCTCCTCATCTTCAAACTTTTCTGTTGAATTGTTTGTTTTTTCCTCAGGACTGCAGTCTCTTCTTCCATCCTTGACCCAGCAGTTCCTCTCTGCTAGTTCATTTTTCAAGAAGTCCTGTAGCGCAAACTCTTCATCCCAGTCCAAGTCAGGCTAAAAGAGTAATATAGAAAACAGGACAAATCATATTGATGAAAATGCTGGAGGTAATGAACGCAAAGTTGTTAAATGTATATTGTTCCATTCCACCACCAACTTGAAACCTTTAAATTTTAAATGTGTGAAAGTACAATAACGAATGTGTGTTCATTCTGATATGAACAATAATTGTAACAAATTTAAATAATATAATTAATCAAAAAGCAACTTATAAAAAGGGCTTTGGGTAATTCAACCCTCTGTGCAACAGCACTGGTTCTTAAATGACATGTTGCTAACATCAGAGCTTGGCTGATTGAATGATTTAAAACTAGGAAATGCAGTACAGACGAATAACCTAGTCCGTTTGTAAATCTATCATCATAACAACAGTGCTGCTATAATGCTCAAGTACAAAGTGCGAAGCACAACATTCTGAGTTTTAAAAAGTGTGTAGGTGTGTGGCCTTATTAATTTTTTTTGTGTGTATGTGTGTGGGTGCACACGTCCACTTTACTCGCCGACTCACTCAGCTTGTCTCTACCAGATGCTCCAGCAGTCTACATACAAAACAAGCTATATCAGTGCTCTCTTCAAAGGATTAAATGTATATGCCTGATGCCATTTAGATTGGGTATTTAAAATATTAAAAATCATAATGTAAACCAATAACACTCAAACCCTTATATGACATCGCTGTGAATTAACAGTTAGATAATGTGTTGCAGGCCTCAACATATATAACACAGTTATGATTTACAGAGCAATACATTCTACAATAATCTCCCTTTCCCCTCCTCTCAGACCTCCTCCTCTGGTGCAGGTGTTTGGCATGAGGCCTCTCTGCTGTCTTGAGATATCTTTAGTTGCTCAAGTTCCTCACACAGCTGCCGCTTCTGGTTCTCTTGTTCCTGCACCCTACAAGACAAAATTGTCTCAATTAGATTTTCAAACATATCACAATACAGGTGCATAGACTTCAAAAAGCAGCTGTAGCGATCTGAATGGAACCATTTGCACAGAGCTCCTGGATGAAGGTAGACATACGATACCCAATCCGCAGGCCCATGCAGTGTCCCATTCTGTTGCCCAGGGTGACCAGCGCCAGTTCTTCCACAGGCACTGTATTGATTTCTTCACTTTATTTTTGTAGATCTAGCCTTTAAGACTACAGTAACAGAGTGTATAGGCAGAACCCTGTTCCTGTTTTTAGAGGTCAGTCCAGTCACCCTACCTGGACAACCAACTCACTCTCCCTCTCTGCTCTAATATCACACTGGCCTAGCCCTTTTATATATCTGAAGGGGATGGCTGTCTCCATAAATACACATCCAAACACAGAGAAGCTTGCAGAACATGGCAAATTCTCTCTCTCCCACACACACACACACGCTTACACACGAGTCAGTAAAATCCAGGAATGGCCCAAAGTTAGTGAGGCAAGCCTTTTGGGGTCGCTGTGGTCGGGATAATTAAGAGTTTTCCTCTTTTTAGAGCAACTGACCAGCCAACTGAGACGAAGAACAAGCAAAAACTGTTCTGAGAGACTTGGTTGCCAATAGCTGCCATTAACTTTTTGACGACAGAATTAAACAAAGCAAGGCTCCTACATATTTTATGTTGAAATTGCATAGGTTTTCAGACTGAATTTCACAGAGTTGCGAGTCCTTTTATGCCAATTTTACAACAGAAACCTAACTTTACCTTTAATTTATTGATAAAAGATAAATGGATGAAGGCATAGAAAAGCAATGGCAAAAAACTTGCAAAAACAAATGATGAAACGACAAATGAAAGTTTAACCAGATGGATGGACAAAAAGATGAGCAGATTGACAAATGGACAGAGGGACAAACAGACAAAAGTTGGCTTAGCTTTTCCAGATGGATGATTGGAAAGACAGACTGATTAAGTGAGTGAGACTGATTTACAGAAAACAAAAAAGGAATATTAGATGAATGGACAATAGGATAGTGTATAACTAGAAAACAGGAGTGAGTAATGGACAGTTCCCTGGATGGATTGACATACAAAAGGATATATGGATGATCGGATGGACAAACGGCCAAATGGAAGGGTGAGTATAAAGTCTGTTAGAAAAGTGAAAAAAATATTTGGATAAGCTCCTTGGGACAGTTTTAGGCTTTCTCAGAACTCAAAGATGATCAAATTTAAACTGATCCTTTTAACGCTTAACAGCTAATGTTTAAAATGGTGGATGTCAATGAAACAAAATATTATTCATCCGTTTGTAGAGCCCATTAAAAAGTCTCTTAGAGAATGTCAGCTCTTAAAAAAAAGAAAAGATAACTCAAGCTCCACCTACAAGTTTGACTCAACCAATTAGATCACTCTTCATCTAATCTCCTCCTGTTCTCATACCAAATATTCACAAAATCCTTGCATCCAGAAGCCAAGAGTCAGTTCAGCCAACAAAAATGCACTTACCTTACTGAAAGGTGGAGGATCTCAGTGCGGGATCTTCTCATGTTACTGGCCATTTTGATCAGCTCCTTTTCTAATGAATCTGTGTACTGGGCCAGCTGGTCCAAGCTGACAGCCCAGTCTGCCCTCCTAGCATCTAGCTCAGCCTGCACCGTCTGTGGGTAGACGACGCAAACGGTCACCCTCCCGAATGGCTAAATACTACAGGCGGAGTACCCTGTAGTATTTTGTTTTAAAAACGTCAATTTTACCCATCATACTGAAATACCATAAAACAAAACTTGTACCACTTTCAGCTCAGGTACACTAATGCCTTCTGTCTCATAGGGTATGCTTTTTGCTGTTTCACAGTACAAGGCTAATAAATGCAGAGTGGCAACAACACAGAAGGAGATGGGAAAGAAAAAACACAGAGGAAGGGAGGGGGGTGGGGAGTGGGTTGTGATCATGGTTCAACACTGAATAAACAGCACTGCTAGGATGGGGCCTGTTACACAGTTATATAAGTGAGATCTCTAGAGGAAAATCATTGTGTGGGAAGGAGAGAGTGTATTCCAGCGATAACAAACAACATGATGTGAAGGAAAGGAAGATCGAGAACATAGAACTTTATGACTCATTATGTGTTAAAATAGCTTGTAGCACACTTAAAGGCAAAACATGTAGACTATTATCAAAGTATTTCAACAAACATTCAGCAACAAAGTCGTCTCATTTAGCTTGGTTTTTGTGTCAAGATTTGGAAGATGGAGAAAAATAGACTGGTCAATTAGGGAATAGATGTAATAAAAAACTTCAGTATTTTTCTATACCTGTGCTCTACATCATTTATTTTTGTGCTAAAAAAACAACACAAAAAGATTAACAAACTCGAAGCATTCAAGCATACATTAATTTAAAAAAAATCCACCAATTTAGGTACTTTTAAAAACGTGCATGATGTGAGAGCACACAATTGTGAAAGTGTTCTGAAGCATGTTTATCGTCTACTAGTTACGAAGTACACAACTGAAGTTAATTCACTTTCCTTAAGTAACACTCTTGTAAATATGAAGTTGTTTTAAGGAACTTCTTATGTCATTGCTATATTAATTGCTTAACCACGTCAATTTTGAATTATTATTTTTACCAACGTATTAGCATCTGTTTGCCACATCTTAGATCGTACTAGGAATTAAAACACCAAGAAGCAGCTCACATTTCTGAGTCTTTTACTCCAACAGAATACCAATGGTACTATTTCGCAAACTGATATAAAAAAAGCCAACATCAAAAACAGTTTATATGGCTTTTTAAATGAAGATTAATTTAATTTTGAAATAAATTAAAGTGCCACATAATCATAGTAAACTAGAACAATTCAATTTATAGTGATTCAGGGAGGCATAGTTAAGAATTTTAAATTGACTGGAATGCTTCTGACCTGAAGACCAGGATGGCCGCTACCGTCCAGCTTTGTTTCATTATCCATAATGTTTTGAACTGCGAATAAGATACAGTTGGTTTCCTCTTTGAAATCTTTTTTCTGGGAAATAAGACAGAGCATAATATTAAAGACAACAATTTAAAAAGACAAAAAAGGAAGTCTAATGAAGATAAAATCCCTGAAACAACTACTGACCTTCACCAAAAATTCTGCTCTCTAAATATTACTCCTTGTAAAGTCTTTGCACTACAATTTTCAATAACCTATTCTTTTGTTTAATTATTATGCCTTAAAGTGTCCTGTATTCAGAGATGCTTGTAAATACACGTACTGTTACAAACACGATATTGTGTTCCTTTGCATCATGTTTCTTTACTCCTTGGAACAAGATGGGTTATAATTATTCAATATTTAACAGATTTCCTAGAAGTGCAGGTCATGATTTTAAATGTAATCCTACTAGATTACCATTTTGTTTAAGAGACTCCTGAATTCAAGAGCCACATGTTCCGTGTTGGGTCCCTGCATCAGCAGCAAAACCTCTCTGTCCAGTGTCTCATCCAGCGTGGAGGCAGTGGCCATTGTGGTTGACAAATAGTCCACTCCAGGAGCAGACTGGAATCATAGGAAATATTATCAATAAGCAAAAATTACTCCACCAAGGTTTGCTATGCTAGATTTCACAGTTTTACAAATCAGAATTTTATAATTTATCCGTTTTCTTTTAGTTATATTGAGTTTGACTGCAAGTTGTTGGATTTGGAGCTGAATCAGACTGTTTCATTTAAATGTAACTGATTGAAATTAAATTAACTGAATAGAGTATATTTGCCAGAATTCACAATCATGGCAACAAGCTATGCCCTCATGTGGCTAATTCTGTAACATTTAAATGATTGAATTTTACCAAGTTCTAAAATTATTCAAATATGAGAATAGCTGTTCAGAACTACCCCATACTCTTATTGCAGAACTTGAACGTTTTGGAAAAATTAAAGACACCCAAATACCCCATAACCTGACTATATCCTTCAATCTGTGGACACCATACCAATCAAGCATAACAAAGACCTGCCAACCTTGTCAAAATATTTTGAGTACCACTTGTTTTGTGCACCTTTTTTTCACAGATGTTTTTTTTGCAACTCCATTACTTTGCATGCAGCAATTTTAACAATCACAGACTGGAAATTGGTTATAAAAATTTTAGATTACAATATTTTTAATAAGGAATATATAAACATTTTGTACTGGCCACGATCTTTAAATGTTTTTTGACCTTCACGTGTTGTAAGTCTTCAAAAACACGTGATAAAACATTTTCTTGTACAATTTGACTTAACTAAAATATCTTCACTGCACTGGACATTTTAATATTGAACAATAAAACAAAAGATTTCTCCTTGCTTTGATTATATGTGTGCTTATACAAAAGGATAGCCACCAGTTAATTGCATTTAATTATGTAATACTTATTTGATCAAAATTAATCAAAAAATGTAATATGCATTTATTTAAAATGGTTATTTTATATGCTTAAATTGTTTCTTGTTTTTAAGCATGTAATAATTACATTGGTTTACAGCAGATATGCACATGTCATCGGGGGCAATTTATACATTACCTGTAGCTACACATGACTACACATAGGTATCGTTTTGACATGTCCCCTGCATTTTTTATGATTGACAGGTTTGTCCCCACCAAACCTAAAGCCTGGTTCACACCAGATGTGAAGCACAGTGGACCTCCTCGGCTGCTTCACGTTGTGAAGAGTTCGTTTTAGTGTCGGACCTATTTTTTGCACCAGCTGCGATTGTGGCAAGAAGTCACAGCAAGACACATGAAACAATCCGGTCAATTGTGAAAATAAAGGGAAATTTCTCTAAATAAAAAACTGCAGATGACAAATGCGATCATATTTTAGGATCTAAACAGTCTATAGACAGAGAGCTCTCCTCCGATCTACGCACACTGGGAAACAGGAAAATATATATATTTTATAATTTTTTTATAAATGTGAAGAGTAGATAAACTAATAGCCTATGTGTATTTCAAATGTATATCTACACTACTGCTCTCTACCACACACACACACTCTCTGGCTGTGTGTGTGTCTCGACAATGGATAAATTAAAGTGTACAAACTTCCTCTTCACAGAAAAATGGTGTAATTATTTATTTAGTTTATTTACTTACACATTGTGAAAAAATAGCTCTGAACAAACAGCTGAGCAGAAGCGCTTGTCGAGTGCCGCAGAGAAAAATGCATCTGGTGTGAACAGGTGTGGCAGTGGACAGAGCGGGATTGATGTCAGAGAAGCTTGTGTGAACCAGGCTTTACCAGAACCGATCTAACAGCCACTTGTGCTCCACAATTTCCAAATAGCCGATCTGAACGGACTCTGATCCACTTCCTTATGCAATCTTTCTGCTGCTGCCAATATATTTAAAGACTTCTAGTCCGCTTCAAATACATTCTGCAATGTCGGAGTTACTATTTCAAAATGGATAAAAATTATGTAATCTAAATGTAATGGGTCTGGCAAAAGTTTTACTCTGGATGGGCGAAAAAAAATATGAATGTAATATTTTTGGTTGTTTAAAACTCCTAAATAGAATCTTTCCACTGTGTTTGTGGGGAGAGCATGTCAGGAAATCCTTCTGGGGAAATTCTTCTGGGGAGAATACATATCTGCCATCATTGTTCTATATGTGGGTTTTGTTTTATATGTGGATTTTAATGTCTGCCGTTTTTGGCAGACATCAGGTTTATGGTTATTGTCCCCAGCACTTTTAAAAACAAACTGATGCCTTTGTGTCCACATCATGATTGCAAACTGTGCAAAATACAATATAATAACTATATATATATATATATATATATATATATAGTTATATATAAATATATATAATGATGATGAACTTTAGAGGGTTGAAAACATGGCCACTGTTCTTGATATTTATTCAAAAAAATTTGAGAGACATGGACCCTTTTCTTTTTGGCAGGCCTGCTGCTGAACATGATTGATAGATCTGCTAAGAAAAAACAACTCGCTTGTCTTCATTTTTCTTTTTTCACTTAGACTTCGGCTGTTTCCACAGCGAAAGTAACATTACGTGTAACGGTTCACAGTTACCAAAAGATAAAAGTCCGCTGACAAACAAAAGTAGTTTATCTGTTTGAGCGCCAGCTGTAGCAAGCTAAATGTTGAAAGACATGAGTAGGCTACCGCACATGCACATTCAGCACAGAACTCACATGTCCGCAGTTTTTTTCATTGTTTATAGGGTTGAGTCGTACCAGCGACAGATGTCGAATTGCATACTTGCTACACAAATTGGGTACAGGTTGGCAGGTTTGATAACATTATGACTAGGTCAAGTAAATAAAATTTCTGTCTTGTGGCACCCTTTGGCCATTTTAGTGACCTACATGCAACAAAAAGAACTAAAAGTATTGTGCACAAAATCAGTAATCAAAGAAAAACTAAAAGACAATTAAAGAATAAAAGAAAAAAAAAAACATAGGTTTTATTCACAGATGAACACCACAGATCTTCAGAAAAAAATAGCTTAAGAGAAATTAGGCTAAATGTCTTTCAGATTTTTCATAAATCCACTCTGGTATAAAAGTGTTGTTAAATCATAGGTTATGTAATAAAAGGGAACAGCTATGGTCGGGCATCATTGTAAAACAGAACATAACTCAAAAAGTAGTGGCGAAATCAAAATGTTTCCTTAACAGCAGAACATGAATGGGAATTGAGGCACCGTGATGGCTGCTTTGAAGTTGATACGAAAAACACACTCCAATGTACAATTCTGCTAAGTCAATAGAAAGACTACAGGTCAGCAGAAATGGAGATGAAATGGCAACATGCAGACAATGCTTGAGGAGATTTACCAGCACTAATACAATATTTTGACACAGAAAAAACGGGATGTTTTTTGTAAAATGAAAAATGAGAGATGTTTGCAACAATGTTCTGAGTAAATGTTGGGACATTTACATTTTTAATCATTTAGCCTGTACACAGAACTTCACATCAGTTTAAACTTTAATCTGTAACAGAAACCGGATTTCTTCTGGCAACAAGTGTGCTGTCATATATTAGGCAAGTGTAAAATGTGTGTTTGAGATGGAGTTTTGATGTATATTAAGTCTTTTTTTCATTTTTTAGTGGATAGTTAAAGCATTCAAAGAAGACTGAAGAGAGAGAGAGAGAGAATGAGTGAGTGATTGTGGAGGGGTGCTGACCTCAAGTGGTGACTGTGCCAGAGCCAGTTCTGTGTGGAGGGATCCTAGGCTGCTCTGGTTTAATCTGTAAGCCACTGACAAAGCCAGACTAGCCCTGTAAGGCAGACAGGATAACGGACATAGGGGAGGAAATCAATTGAAATAATTATTTTCCTCTGAAAAAGGTGGCAAAACATAAAATAAAACTGTACTACTGGAAATACTTACCCAGCAAGATCTGGAAGAATCATTTGCATGTGGGTCTCAAGCTTGTTTTTATCCTTCCTCAGCATCTTGATAAGATAAAATGAGAAGTAAAAAAAGTGACTCCTATAGTTTTATTTAAATTTGTAAAGCACTGCGTAGAATCCTTACAAAAACCACATAAAGCTTGGCAAAAAAAAAACAAAATTGTTATGCAAAGCAACTTTCTGATCATAAAAATTTGAGTATGCAAGCAATTTCCACTTTATAAATCTTACTCTCTCTCTAGAAATGTGCTCAAGTGTTTTTGGATCATATCCCACCTCCTAAAGGGTTAACAACATGACAACTCTGAAGGGGCAAATATTATTTATTCCTCATCTGTTTAGATGTAATTTAAGATTCAAATTATGAAGGATAAAGGGTATGTTCTTTTAATTGATAGGTCTCAGATGAGCCGTTAGTACTAGCGCTGCTGGCCAGCAGCTTGCCCCCCAGTTTGCTCCAGGGAAGCCGCAGCATCACACTAACAGTCTAGGGGATTTGGTTCTTCTGAACTAGACTATCAGTTGCGTCCATAATGTTAATTTGTGTTTGGATGTTCATCATGCATTTAAAATTTCTGCTGTGCATTCAAGATAACGCTGCTTGGTTGAAAATTTGTAGAAACGGTCATTTCTCTTTTTTACTTTAAATGTTGATTATTAAAAGTTGTTTTAATTAAAACTCACAGGAGCTTATTTATCAAGATTCCAGATAATGACTGCAAACTTGGGTGCGGTGCTAAAAATTTGCATGAGTGGGTTGTCCTTAATTTGCGGGTTACTTACTAAGATTGCGTGAGCAATTCTTAACAGGCGTAAGAAGCAGTATTCAAATTAGGAGGTTGCGGCCGCTAATGTGAGCTGCACCACGGCTAGAGAGGAGAAATAATGCGCAACAATCCATTTTGCGTCTTTGGCACAAAAAATAGGCTAAAATGCTGTGAATTCTGTTTTTCGTTTGTCAGTAATAAATGTAATTCATGCAGTGTACATGCACTACTCTGCTGCATGCACACATTGTATTGCAGGGTTAAAAAGGATTAAAACTGCAGCATGTCTCAATTTTGTTTTTAAAATGTCATATATAATGCCAATTATTAATGTGGTATTGTATATGATTACTAGATTTTATTAACTGGACTCTAGGAAGATTAACCACTACGTGAGAAACTAATGAGGATCCACTAGGATCATGTGCGCCCAGCGCATCTTTACCAGGTAAGAGACTGATGAGCAAGCAGTGAGTTATGATGCATCTTTGGGGGAAAAACAGGTACATATTTAAATAGCTTTCAGGTTGATCACCATTACAGTGTTAATTACTCTTAGTTTATATTGTGTGTGAATGAAATTTTTTGTTAGTCAAAAATAGACTCATGGTGAATGAGGTAGCGCAAAATTAAGACATGCTTTTCAGAAGTGCTAAAAGTAGACGCTAAAATATCCATCGCAAACTTTTTTTATGCTTAGTAAATCACACTGCGCCTGGAACGCCTACTTCTTTGTCTATTCTCCTCCCATATTTTGTGTCTTCTTACAGAAACGCCCAGATTGCATATTCATCAAGGGCAAAGGCGCTAAATGGATTATGTGCATATGGCTGTGGGTTTAAGAGGCGCAATGCGTTTGCTCCTTGTTGATAGATCAGTCGGAGCCTATTTTTGCGATGCTGTGTGGTTTGCGCAGGTTTTAACAAGCGTAAAAAAGTCGATACATCAGGCCCACACAATTTTAGTAAAAGTTATTAACCAACAATGCTCTATGCTTTTATTTGATAAATGTATTGAATCTGCCAAGAAGGCAGAGGGCTAGCAGATATTCTCAACCACGGTTTTCTGGCTAAAGCGCCTGCTAACCTCTGTTAGCTCTGAGTTACCCACGTTTGCTCAGAGCTACATTTGCTCAGTGTCAATCATCCACCTCATCCTCAAGCCTCACTCTCAGGTCCGCCTCTCTGCACATTTAAAAAAAATTTCCTGGGTATGATGAGGTGCATGACTGAGCAAAGATATTGGTGGTGGGAACCACCCCTTTGGCTTCCATTCAGCTCTTCAGAAACCTACAGATGATGTCACCATCTTATATGCAGTCTATAGGCGTTTTATGGGTAACCCTGGCTACTGAGAGTCGGTGAAAGCGCAATTCCACTGTGACTGAAACGGAGGTGTTTATGAGTGACATTGAGGCATGGTAAAGCGTTCATCTATATAGAGCTTTACTTAGCCAAACGGTAATCAATGGGCTTCACAACAAAAGACAAAAATAGTAATAGCAAAAAGAAAATGTGTAAAAATACGCCAAGAGTAAAGAGATTGAAATAAAAACTATAACAGTAATAAAACAAATAAATATGAAGTTTGAATTATATGATTATTTCTTGTAGAAACATAAGGTTGGATTAAAAGCAAATGGAACAAATGAAGACTACATTACAGCAGAGTGTAATAACTTTCAGGACTATATAAAGCCTGATAGAAAAAGTCTACTTTTTAATTTAGGGGTCATAAATAAATGAAGAGCTGCGAGAGACAGAGTGATGATGCAGTGGTGTGTCAGACATGAAAAAGAAGGTGGAGGCAAATAGGGAGATGGCCTGCCACAGCCAGAATGTGCTTGGGGGGTGGGGGTTGGGGGGCAGGGTTTCAGTGGGTTGTTGGTCGATCAAACACAGTGCACAGTTCAGCACATAGATCTAATAACCCCCCCTTAAACTTAAGTTTAAGTTGACGGTAACTTACACAATTATCAAACCCCGTTTTGTGCATAAGCAAGCTTTATAAGCAAGACGCTAAATGATTTAGTACTTGTATTCATACCAACAAACGGCAACTGATGAATTCTTTACTGGACATACACCACACTGTCAATGACAGGTTTTTAATGTAATTCTAACAAATGCTCTTTAAGCATATTTTTTGGAAAAATTAGTCTCTTCAGTCTGACTTCATAGCATTAATTTGTCATGACAATTATTGGCTGACTGGCTAAATGGCATATAGTCAAATTATGGAAAACAATTTAAACATCCAAATACATTTATAACTTTATGTGATGCTTATGACCACACTAACCTCTGTGATGGCCAAGTACTCCTCCACTGCTGCCTTCAGCTCATCTATCTGTCTGGTCTTCTGCAGGAAGCAAACGGCACATATTTGAGGTTTGTGGAAATGTGAATATTGTTTTTTTTATTGGGATTTTAATTGATGGATCAAAACAAAGTAGTAAAGGAAAAAGGTTATTTGGTTCCAAGAAAATCCTCAAAAATTGTGGTGGCAATAATTTGTAGACCAAAGCTACAAATCATTTGGAATGTGTCTTTACATATTTATGTAATGTAACTGGCCACTTTCCTTGCTCAAGAAAATGCAAGACAAACGTTAATCTGCTTTAATTGAAAACACTTGATTGTATCAATGGCATTATATTAAGGGATGCCATGTTTCATAATGGGGATTGTGTTTTTGTATTGCATGCAAGCAAAAAATCGTTTCACCTTTAGTTCATTTCAGCTAGCATTTTAGTCCATTTCAGCTCTAGTCCATTTTGACCAAAGCAGTTTCTTCCATGTTTAATGGTCTGATGACATGACTCTTTAATCCTAACCCATCTAATTCAATTCACTTTGTTTATATAGCGCCAAACAAGTCACCCCAAGGCACTTTACAAGAAAAGTATTTTCAATTCCTATCTAAAGAAATCCATCCAGTCATCGACTTGCAACATTCACTACTTCTGAACGAACTGATTCTGACTTCACAGCAATCCCACATACTGAGCAAACATGTAGCGACAGTGAAGAAAAAAAACTCCCCTTTAACAGAAAAGAAAAACCTGCAGCAGAACTAGAACCTGGCTCAGTATGACCAGCCATCTGCTAGAACCAACTAATGTGTTCCTCGGGTCTTCTTGAAGTAATTCCTCAAAACAGCAAGATTTGAATTTGTGAAGGAATTTGGTTGAAATTTTATTTAAAGCTATCTGAGAAAAAGGAAAATAAAATCCTCAATAAATGTGAGAATTTTATTGATCAAATCCATTGAAAATCTAGTACCCGGATCTTTGTACATCACAATGCTGTAATATTTTGTATTATCATTTAAAACCCAAATAAATAAAATCATTTGCAGAAGATTTCAAGAGTTTTAATGTTTTCACAATGTCCTTGATTTTAACTTTATTCATAAAGAATGATTGTACTCATAGCAATAGCTTTTGAAGTGTAAACTTGTATGGTGAACTCACCTCTATCAAAATGGATTCCTTTTCACTAAGGACAGCATCAAAGGAGTGAATTTGCACCTGTGCAAAGGGAAAGTTTACAAACGAAGTGTTACACTATTATTACGAAAAAGCACCTTTAATAGCTGACAATTTAAGCTAAATAATTGAACATATGCAATAGAAATGTCTTAGGACTATCCAATTAGGCAGTGATCCATGAAAGGGGAAGCAGGAATAAACTTATTAGATAGCAGACAAACCTGAAGGTCAGCATTAATGTCAAACAGCTCCCTAATTTTCTTTTGAAGCTCATCTGTCTCCATGGTAATCTTAAAGTTCTAGAAATTAGTCAGACGTTTGAAGAAATGGTCAAATCCACTCAGATAGTAATGCAATATTAGTATTTGCAGTAATTATGCCCATTAAGTGAGGTTATTTCTTTAAGGTTAAATAAATAAATAAAAAAAGTCTCAAATACCTCCTCCTGCAGAGATCCAATCTTGGCAACCAGACTCTGATTTTCTTTCTCCTGAAAAAGAAAAAAAAAATGCATAAAAAAGCCTAAAGCCGGTTATGAACGCTCAGGCATTTAAAACATACAAAATAAGAAGGCATATAAAGTTTGATTAAAACAAAAATCTTGCCGTAATATGTAAAATCTGACTAGCACCAGGTCTTTAGTGAAAATTAAAACCAATGTATTTAACATTGACAAAACTTTGGACTGTTTATTTGATTTTACCATTAAGACAGCAGACCAAAGACCAAAGATCCCTTCTTCAGTCCCTTCTTCAGTCTCAACAAGCATGACTAACCATATGTTTGCTGTGTGCAGAGGCACGAGCTCTACCCTCTTCTGTACAGCTCAAAGTTGCCTTCATCTCTTCCACCTCTTCTTTTAGCATCTTCTCTTTCTGTGCGAGCTGTTGGTTACTGTTGTAATAAAAAAAAACAATAAAAAAAAAAACAAGGTTTGCTGCTTAATAAGCCATCACTGCACATTTGTGGGAAATGTAGGAGAACCTTACACCCTAGCTTGATTGCGTAGATCCTCATTTTCCTCTGCCAGCTTCTGGTTGCTCTCCTCCATGCTCTCCACCACCTGCTTCAGCTTCTTTACCTCTTCCTGAAGCTTTTGGTTGCTCATCTGAAGATCAGCAACACAATATACCAACTCTGATGTTTCACTAAGGAGAAGAAAATAAAAACACAATAAAGTTTCCAAAATGTAATTTTATTTCCTCTATTGAAAGTTAATACACTGGATGTCATAGATAAAAACAAAGAGTCAAAGGGATTGCATCTTAATGGTACTTTCGGCAGGTTTCCACTGTCGGAACTTCAGGTTATTTTACCCAACCTTCACAACATGTGTGTTTCCACTTCAGTGGGCTGGCCCGGCGGGGCCGTTTCCAGGCCCATTTAAGGAACCACCAGAGTATATCCTTGGACTATGTACTCAGAAATGGTCTGTAAAAATCGCTGGGTGGGAGCTGTGGTTAAATCGCACTGATTTGTTGGAATTCAGAGGAAATTTAGCGGATGCTGCCAAACAACAGGCTATGAATCGTTGCTGCAGCAATCAAAAACACTGCAACCATCCACACTTCTTCCATGTCAATCTCTTGTTTCCATTGCTGTGGGCACTATTCTGAGCTGATAAGTGATGCTACTCGCTGATATGCTAATGTCTTAACTAGTTCTTAAAGGGCTAATTTTGCATAGAGACACAACAGCTGAGGAGAGCAGGCCAAGAGATTCCACTGTCGGTAAGGGACAGTACAAGTTTTCCTATCTTTAAGAGCCAAAAAAGCATCGTTGAGGGACACACAAATTTGTGATCATGTGTACTCAATCATTACATTTCAAACATGAAATAGAATTTGTGAATTACAAGTAGAGGATATGTCCAAAAGGGAGTGTGTATTAAAAATATGCATGATGGGCCAGTGCATTATGGGTATAGTGCCATAGGGGTTCACGTAATGGGGCTCGGTGCAATATAGAACAGTGCAATATGTGTATTTGCCATCTTAGGACAGCTAAGGTGTGTCTGAAACTGTTGTTTGTGCAATACAGTCATGTTTCCAATTTTATAATGTCCTTTGCGGTTTGTTGCTTTTGTATTTTGTAACATGATGTGATCATTGTTCTTATCCCCGCCCCTCGTTATGCTGTCTATACACAATGTCTTAGTATATTTTTATCAACATAAGTGCAACAACAACCAGCCAGGAGATCTATAGATGGAAATTAGCCAAAACTATAATCTGACATATTTATATTTGTAAAATGTTCATAAATATGCATTGTACCTCATTTTAAATAAATAAAGATAAAGATTTATCCAGATGAATTTACGGTAAAATTATCCTGAAGTTCTGATAGCGGAAACAGACCTTATGACTTACAATTCCACTCTAGATGCCTCTCCACCAAAGGCCTCCAAGCTTCCAGATGTCATATTTAGCAGCATTGATCTTCGGGCTGAAAAGCACAAAAATAAAAACCAATGGAGCTTCTACATGGTTACAACAAGATTAACACATGTGTCTTGTAGGTGGCTAAATGAATATTCACCAGAGGCACTATCTTTGAGTTTAATTGAGTCATCCTGGGTGTTGTTCTCTGCTGAGACTTCTCTGTGAAGAAACAGAATTCAAATTTTGAGAAATATGAAAAGATTAAGCTGTTTTTCGAATAGATTTAACAATCATTTATTATAAAATATATTCCGGTAATCAAAAAATAAACTGTAAAACCAACAAGGAGTTTAAGGCAATGTGATATGCTTTGGCTGAGTAATCTATTGCAGCCACAAATCTTAAAATTGAAACTTGTAAAACCCATAAACAAAAATTTAAGGCTAGCAAAAAACAAATTAAAGCTAGCCAAATGTCTAAATGTTTAAACTAGAAAAGCACTTTGAGAACACAGACCAGTGCTAAGGCAACTCAGTAGCCCCCTCCCTCAGCTTGTGATCCAGATTGTACCCAAAATTCACTCGTTCCTGGTTCAACTGCGGACATTTTCATTTATGTTGCTAACAAACAAAAAAACTAACAAAACCTTGGCAAAAATATGTTGGGTCTAACCCTGGATATATCAAATTATATCAAAGGGTTCTATGATAAGATGGCGCCAGCATCACACCACTCTCTACCTTCCCCTGGTGGAGAGAGTACTTGGGCCAGGCTTTAATAAGCCCATCTACACCAAATGGTCAGAATACCACCTGACCAATCCACTGCAGTCTCCCCGAGAACCGTACTGGACAGTTGGAATCAAGGCGGAGCACCGCACGGTTTAAATTCCCTGTTCAGGAAGATATTTTCCTCTCTGAATGTTGCTTCTACGCACATTCGTTCTAACCCTTTGAGCAAAGAGAGACCGGGCCCTTTTCCCCACTCTGGTGTGAGCCCTGGACGTAAGAAGTCTACCCCCAAAACCTTTTTTACTGCTGAAAAACCTCCTCCGAGCTCTGAGTGGCCAACAGACTATTGTTCCTTCCTTTTTTCAATCCCCAATCACCAATCCCTTGGGATTTATCAAAGTAAGACTGTTATTTTGCTTGAAAGTCTGGGTGAAACAAATCTAGGATTTTTCTTTTACATATGTATACATGTTTCTGTAAACGTTTTGTTAATCAGTGTTGTGTTCAAGTTTACTGTGTTTTCTTTTATTAGTAAGCAAGCAGTGTTTGATTGTGTGTGTGTGAATTTTGCTTTGATTCCGGTTTGAGCCACGAACCGCAGAGTTTCCGAGAGACGAGCAGGGCCGAGTGTTGTCCGTTTAACCCTTTGTTCAATCCGTAATTATTCAACTCAGAGCTCTTTTTTAGCCAAAAGCTAGGACAGTGATAAGCGCCATGCGGTCTCTTTGTTTCAGAGCAAATACGAGGTAAATTGCCCAGGTAATAAAACCCCCACCACTCGGCATCCCACTCATTCACGTGTGTACGTCGCCTCTACACGTGCATGCGTATATTACAATGTACGGATGTTCAGTAAGCTGCCAGTCACGTGGTCTTCATGATGTCAGTTTGTATGCCATCTTTGTAGTTTATTTACGTAGTATGTAGCCTAGCCATTTAGCTCGGCCGTTAGCGAAGACCTAATTAGCTGACAGTGAGATCAGTTTGTTTTGTGTGGATCAATTTTAGTTATTAAAGTTGTTCAACTAAATCAAATCTCCTTGCTTCTTTTTATTGAGTGAATTTGACTCATTTCCAAGGACTGCGCCCTTCACAAAAGTTCTACCTGGTATCTACAGACTGCTGTTGATAGAGTTAGCTCTGAGAACTTATATTTGCTGGGTTAAACCTGGCTGGTTCCTCGTATAATGATTTAAAGAATAGTTAAATTATCTTGGTGGTGGTGTCTGCCGCCGTGCAGAATTGGTTCATGCTGTGTGCTGATTTTTTGCGGTTTGATTCTGCTGTTCTGGACATCATTTGATGCAGTTTTACGCTGAAAATTGATTATGCTTTTTTTGGACATCATTTGATGCGGTTTTATGCTTAATGTTGATCTTGCTGCTAACGCTGTTTTATGCTTAATGCTGTTCACTATTAAGCTATTTACTGCCAATGCTGTTTATTGCAAATGCTGCTATACTGTGTACAATTGAAGCTAGCTCAGTGCTACAGCTAGAACAAAATTAGCTTGCATTTGATTTCCATATTTCTTCTTTTATTGCATTCAAATGATCCAACTTGCTTCCAAACCTGCAATATTATCAATTAAATTCACATTTGGTAAGCTACTGTAAACACAGCACTATATAATAATTTACAATTAAACTCTGATTATTATAAGTCTAACCTAATAATCATTTCAAATACAAATGTGATTCCAAGTTTGATAAATTCGGTCTTCAAAACATCTCGATTGCCAAACTTTGAATTAAAACACTGATAATACATTTATTCATGTTCTCCTTAATTCTGCAAGCAATGATTTCAAAGTTCCCTTATCAGAGGTAACAATAATAAAAAAACAGCCCACAGATTTCAATTCAAGCTAAATCCACCATATTGGCACACATTTATTTTTTTAAGTAATCACCTACGCTCAATTCTGCCTCCTTGTTACAAATTGTCCAAGCTCAATATAATTTTTGTGTTCAAGGAACATCTTTGGTATAGCTGGTGACAACTTGCATGTATTTCTCCATTTGCTTAAATAGCATTTTGAAATAATCAAGTCTAAACCTAAATTGAATAATTTCAGTTTACTCTGTGACCTTAAGCTACGTTGCACCCAGTCCACCTGCGGTTGACCAGTCATTTCATTTATTTTTCTTCCATGCTTTTGAGATTTCTGCAAATAATCTGACATTTCTGTGTGTGTGTATAAACAACACTAACTCAAATCTAACTTTGTTGGACTGTGTCTTTTAACACGGCTAAGATGTTCCTATAAAACAAAGAAGCCATTTATAATCTTAACTTCCTCCAAAACACTGTAAAGGTTTTCATTAATTATGAGTCGATTCCCCTCTCAAAAGAGTAATTCAACACTTTAAAACACTATTCAGAGATTCAGTACAGAGCTTGATCACCTCTAAAACTGAACACATCTTGTTTTAAACAGTATTTACTGTGAAACAATAACTTTAACCAGTTTTTAATTCTTTTGGCCAAAATAATAACACTTTTAGGTGCTATATAACTAGCATTAGTGTTGTAAGCCATGATTTTTCGTGCAGACTTTAAAAACTATAAAAACTGCCATTGTAAGTCACATGCCTACAGCTTATGCATTTTAAGTGACGGCTAAGAAGCATTTTGACACGTGCTCAGTTAAGCAATTAACAGTAAGCCTTCCCTAATTGTTTGCGTGTGTCGTTTAGCATTGGCGTTTATTAGTGTTTGTCAATCCCTCACCCTTTTTGTGCACTGCATCTCTGAGGAGATGGACTGTTCAAATCAAGGAGCTGGCGCTGCTGGCCAAGCCAATCTGCCAATGACCAATTGCAGGAACTACTTAGGGACCTGCTTCATTTAAACTCACACAAGCGTTCAAATAGAACAGCACGACATTGCGTAATGTGATAGGCAGATCCAGAGCTTAAAATAATTTATGTTGGACCCCCAGAGAGAACAGAGAACAACCTCCAGCCTTTTACACAGGCTAGCCATGTTGCTTCAAAGGCGGCTTCAGCTGGAAACACAGAAAGCAACTCAGCTGAATTCAAAACTTAGCTCAATGGAAGCTGAACTTTGTGAAGCCCAAGCAGAAATAGAGCAAAGTTCTGAAGAAACTGCTCTAGAACAGAATCCCGAGCATAATTTGGTGAGCAAATCTCTGTGGTCAATCGGGGACCCCTCTCCCCCAGGAGCTGTCAGCGCCAACCAATCTTAAGACACACACTGAACCGGACCAAGTCAGCTTCCCCCCACATGGGAGAGCTGCAACTCCTCAGCTTGCCAGAGCACCTGAAACCCAGATAGGTTTAAGTTCATCCTTCCCTACTCCTCTACGGGGACTCAGAGCTGCCACTTTAACTACACCAGCTGTACAAATAGCCAGGAGTATCTCTCTGGTGGAAAGGGGGTGGGATCAGCCCATCACTCCTCCAAGGCATGCTTATGCCTTAGCTTTTGGTAGGGGGGGACCGAAGTGCTCCGGATTTCAAGGATAATTACCCAGGGACTTCAGGGCATCAGTTCCCTAGTCCATGTCAAATAGATCAGCTGCTACTGGATCCAAGTCCTCATGGACTCTTTAACCATCTGCAAGGGAAAGTTAAATCAGAATAGATTCCCATACTTTTGTCCACAGGCAAACCTTTGGTGGAACACTGGCCCTCATGGATGCTTTGACCAACCTTCTACAAGGTTAGAGTCTAACCATTTTCTATATGATGATGAACGTGCTTATGTTTGGTCTGACACGGGCGGAACTGAGCCATTTCATGAATATGGGATCAGGACACGCCAGCTAGAGTTGTTCGCAAAAACATGGAACAATTAGATTGAAATGACAAAAATTCAAATATTGATGATTACCTGAGAGAAGTAGAAAGATGTCTTTTAGACTTGCCCAATCACTCAACTCACGAGAAGCTAAAACTTATTTGAAAAAGCACTTCCAGAGTTGTTCACAACCACATGGAGTCACTGATTCCAGCCATCCGTGATGAACATTCCAGACTTTGGGAAACCCTTAGTCAAGAATACTCTGTATACAAGATTCTGCTACACTGGGAGCCTGCTCTGTTGTTCATTTTATCTTCACAACCTGCATGAAATTATACATTTTGATGTTTCGATATATTGCAGAATGAAAAAATTAAGAGTGGAAGAGATCAGAAGGTTTGCGCAGTTAGTTTGGGAGACCAGTGGTATGTCAGGAAAGCCAGACAGCGAGCACAGAGTTCTGCAGTTCAAAGCCAGGAGAGATGACAGCTTAGATCTGGAGGGCAGGGAACCGCCTCCCACCAGAACTAAGGCTGCAGCTAAACCCAGGAAGCTGACCCAGTTTTACAACAGAACCAGGGGGGTGGAGGCTGGCTGAAGTTAAAACTTCAGAAACCAGGCCACACGCAACCTAACCAAGGTTGACCATCCAACCATCATGAGGGAACTCAGAAAAGGTTTAAAGGTAAACCTGAGAGTGAAACCCTTACACAGAAAGACTTAGAGAAAGCATGTCGAAAATTTTCTCTGAGGTCACGCAGCAGCTGAGGGATTAAGCTACTCAATCGGCCACACAAGTCCCTCCAAAGGGGCCCGAACAAAAAGCACCGTCAGCATGACTATGCCTGGATCCGTTCCCTGGTGCCAGGGTGTACTTGGTCAGCTGGGGAACCACACCCACAGTTCACCAGGAGTCCCCAGGGACTCCAATGATAACTATACCCGAGACACCATTTCTTAGGTTCCTAGGTGAGTTAAACCAGAACCATGCTCGCCTCCTGTACGGTAAGACCATTGTAGGAGGCTGTGTTGAAGCCTGCAATGTGAGCATCACCAGCTACACCCACACCCAGTTATGCATAAAGAGCAGAGTGTGGCTAGATATCACCTTTAAAGACCTGACACTTGTTCACCCCATCTACATCTGCACACTAGACACAGAACCACTCCTCACCGGCCAGGACCTGCTCGCCAGGTTGGCTCCATTAATAGATTGTCGGCCAGGACAACTCTGGGCCCAGGTGGAGACACCCAAGCCCCTCCCCTCAGTCAGCAGGCAGCCAGAATCTAACAGGCAGGTAGCCAGCTTAGTTCAGAGAACACAAGTCCTAACTCATGCCACTGACAGGAACGTTTCAAAACACTCCAGTCACACAGGCTGATCCAGCGGTGCACTTGGCACTCTGGTCTGATAAATCATCAGTCAGCAAATAAATACTTGAAAACCTGTGTCATAAGACCTACCAGCTAGTCAACATTGTACTTAGCTACAGGCTCCTTTCAGCCAGCTGGCCCCAGCTTCCCCTGAAGGCAACCTGAGTCTGCACTTTAAAAGTGTGCATCGGGATGTGCATTCATGAATTCATTCATGAAGGCCACCTACAGGCGGGGGTTGGCATCATATGGATGGGATGCGACACAGGACAATCAAACCATTTCAAACTAGGACCAAAATCTAACAAATATGCAGAAATCGCAGCTGTTCTCATTGCCCTCCAGCAGGCAACAGCTCTGGAGCTCAAACTGTAATTTGCTCTGACTCAAACTACGCTTGGCATGGTTTCATTTCACACTTTCCCATTTGGAAGGGGAACTGAAAGAAAAATGCCAGACATAAAGATGTTAAACATTTGGAACTGTTGCTAGCATGCGACCTGCTCACCTCAAACCATGAGATCGGCATGTATTGGAAAAACGTCAATAGTTACTCGAGGATGTCAGATCCAGGTAAAGACGTCAACGACGAAGCCGACCGCTTAGTCTAGCTAGGAGCAGAACAAGGAACCTGATGGGAGTTCCAAGATCAATGGCTCCTCTCCTCGACTTCCCATGACATTTGCGCAGTTACCAGACGACAAGAGAAAGACAGGAGTGACAACCCACAGGCCTCCAGTGACATTCTGCAACTTGGACGGAAGCCCAATGACAGATTTGGTTGCTATGCAGAAATAGGACCCTGATATCGATTTCATCATTGAACTGGTAAGTTGCTCCCCACAAACAGAACCACCCCCGCCACCCTCAAACGAACATAAAACCCTCACAGCCCTGCGTCGCGACCTACCACACCTTAAACTGGAAAATGGACTCCTGGTTTACTTGTACGAAGGGCAAGGCATGCCGCGCTGTGTGGTACCTACTGACTATACAGGGGCCATGTTATCCTATGCTCATGACACCATGCTGGGCAGTCACGGAGGCTACCACACGACCCTTGACGCGCTCAAACAGGTACAGGCCAGGCGCAAGACACCCAGAACTACGCCCTGGTCCCACCTGCAAATGGACTGGATTGGCCCAGTCCCAAAATCGGCTAGAGCGAATACATACATGCTAACAATCACGTATAGCTTTACCAAATGAGTTGAATGCCTGCCGGCACCAAACGACACAGCAGTTACAACTGCAGTCCTGCTGCTAAACCATGTTTTTAGCCGATGGGGCCTCCCCCTCTCGATCGATTCAGACAGGGGAACTAATTTCACACCAACTGTCATGACCTCTCTCCTCAACATCCTAGGAGTGCAGTTAAAATTCCACCTCGCTTATCATCCACAGTCATCAGGTCAGGTTGAATGGATGAATTGCACAATTGTCAAAATGCTTAAGAAATACGTCAGCAGGACCGGAAAGGACTCGGACAAAAAGCTACCTTTAGTCCTCATGGCCATCATATCCACCCCTGGGTGTTCCACAGGGGTCATTCCCTTTGAAATGATGACTGGCAGACAGATAACCTATCCACTACACCTCCTCTACCAGCCAGAGGACGTCAGCATAGCCACAGCATGCACAGTAAACCAATATATCACAAACCTGCAGGAACACCTAAAATCTACCTTTGCGTGGGCCCAAAAAAACCTGGAAGCCAGTGCACAAGGTTCTAAAGCTTACTACGACCAAATAGTCACCGATCGGGAATATGAAATAGGCAACAAAGTATTCTACTTTTGCTATGCCCAACTAACAGGAAGGTCAAAAAGTTCCTCCCAAATTAGTCTGGCCCCTTTGAAGTTGTGGGTAAAATGTCCCAAGTGGCAAACCAGTTGTGAGTCTCAAAGCCAAGACAACCAGCAACATACAAGTGGGTACATGCAAACCAAATCAAACGTACATAAAAAATCCCTCTCCAAGGGTAGAACCTGGTTGTCCGTCAGATGACGGAGAACCCAGTACATAGTGTTAGGTGAAGGGTGCATGCTACAACTAAAAGACGGCATGCACTAACCACTAAAACCTCTCAATAACACAATTTTCTAAAACAATTTACTAATTCAGGACTCTCTGTTGCAGGATGAAGGTAATCGGTTTGCTCCCGATCCTTTTTGGTTCTGCCGTCGCACTACCGACAGGGACAACAGAACTAAAACCTCCAACCGGCATTGTTCTCCAGGACACCCCTAGGCTCATCACTCACTGCAGGCTCCACGCACCAATAATTTTTGTTCGCTTCGACCCATGGGATGTTTACCGCAAACACATGCCCCCTTCTCCCTCAGCTGACCGATCGGCAACGGAAATCTCAGTCCCTCTGAGCCATTAAGCACACAGAATCGAGTATTCCTTACATCCTCACACAGCCCCAAAAATTAATTGTCACAGATGACATCGCAGCCAGCCCACGCCCCAAAAGATTCCTAGGCACCCTGATAGCAACCGTGTCCACCTTGGGATCTCTGTTCTCTATTGGCCTCTCTGCAGCGAACACCGCTAGCCTAAAAAGACTCCAAAACCTGTTAAAACCTAGAAGACGAAATGCGTGAATACCAACAAACACACATCCTCCAACAGAGACTGCTACAAACTCAAACTAAGATCCTTGAGGGCACTGTAATCACTGTCAGTCTACATTCCAGCCTACTTAACCAGCGTTTGTGGAAAAAGACGTGGTGTAGACGCAGATGATGCGTGACTTAATGCAGGACCTCACAAGAGAAGTCAGTTCATCTGTGGACAATCTTGTAGAAGGATACATTCCTCCTTAGTTAGCTTCTTTAGAAGTGATAGAAAACAGTCTCAAAAGCACTACCACAACAATCTTGCAACCCTCACAAATCCACCTAACGTACAGCCTGGGTAGTGCAACCCAATTTTCGTCAATCCAGATCGCTTTGAAATTGGTTTCATACTGAATCTCCTCTTCATTGAAAAATCAAACATCTATAGACTTAAGTCTATAATAAATATAGGAGTTTGGAAAGGGAACACACATTTCCATCTGAAATGCCCCAAAACTTAACCTTACTCCCAACCTTGATAGGTGTACCAAAACTAACAATTTCACTGGGTATGCCCCAGTAACCCATTTATAAAAGACATCGATGATTAGCTATGTGACTTAAGCAATGACACCCCTCAACAAAATTGCCAAGCTACCATGACATTAAAAGATACAGGAATGGAAACGAAAATCAAAAGGATGGGAAACTGCTGACTAGTTAGCACATCAATGTCAGAAGCTTTAATGTCATATGATTAGCATGACACAATCACCAAGATTAAATTGTTTAACCAAACCATGTTCCTCCCTGTTCCACCAGGAGCAGTGTTGTACAACGGCGACATGATCCTCCATCACCTCGATCTTGATAGACATGATATAGAGATTGAATAGGAAAAGGTCATGTGGTCTCATGAGACAAAAGTACAGCTCTTTTTTTAAAAACACCAATCGCCGTGTTTGGCGAAAGAAGAATGAGTACAACCCCAAGAACACCATCCCAACTGTAAAGCATGTAAGTGGAAACATCATTCTTTGGGGATGCTTTTCTGCAAAGGGAACGGGACAACTGCATTATATTGAATTGAGGGGAGAATGGATGGGGTAATGTATCATGCGACCTTGGCCAACAACCTCCTTCCCTCAGTAAGAGCATTGAAGATTGGTCGTGGCTGGGTCTTCCCGACAACCCCAAACACCCAGCCGGAGCAACTAAAGAGTGGCTCCGTAGGAAGCATCTGAAGGTCCTGGAGTGGCCTAGCCAGTCTCCAGACCTGAATGCAATAGAAAATCTTTTGAGAGAGCTGAAAGTCTGGGTTGCCCAGTGATAGTCCCAAAACCTGTATGCTCTGGAGAAGATCTGTATAGAGGAGAGGGCCAGAATCCCTGCTGTAGTGTGTTGTGAAGAACTACAGAAAATGTCTGATCTCTGTGCTTGCAAACAAAGGTTTCTGTAACAAATGATGAGTTCTGTTTATTTGATCCATCAAATACTTATGCCGTGCAATTAAATGGAAATTAATTATTTAATTAAAAATCATCCACTTTGATTTTCTGCATTTTTATTTTAGATTATGTCCCTCACAGTTGAAGAATACATTTGATACAAATTACAGACCTCTGGATGCTTTGTAAGTGGGACAACTTAAAAAAATCAGCTGTTTTTCAAACACCTTTTCTCCCAACTGTGTACACACATACACTCTACAGGGCTCCGTATGCTTTTTTATGTTAAAGTTCATGACAGGTCAGTTAGGAAAAGACAATACAATAAATGAAATGGGAAAAAAAGCTTAGCTTTAAAATGATTATGGCAGCATAACTAGGATTTACAAATACAAACCAATCCATCTCCCATGCACAAACACACACATAGAAGCAAAAATATAAGCAACAACGGGCTGAGTGCAGATGGGCCAGGAAACGCCATCATGGGAGCCATCTGCATCAGATCAACTGCAACAGCCAAGGCACTGACCCAGGCGCCCAGAGGAGGGAGGGCTGGTACCCCAACCTCCACCCAAGCAATACGTGGAGAGATCCCAGGCAGCTACAGCCGACCACCGCCCCTGATGCAGGGGGCACCCATAGAGGAAACACTGGAAGGATGACTAAAATAAGAAGTTAAAAAATTTAAGTAAACTGTACAAAATAAGATTAAGTACTAAAATACTGATAAAAATGTTAAGACTGATAGCATTTTAAATTCTAAAGTGTAGAATTATAAGATATGATCAAATAAAAATGCAAAGCAGATAAATTAATAAATAACAGCCAGTTAAAGGCTATACAAAAAATTCAATCAAATAATACATGCAGAGCGATTAAAACAGATAATAAATAATAATCAGTTAAAAGCTATGCTAAAAAGGTGAGTCTTGAGCCTGCTCTTAAAAACATAAACGTTCTCTGTGGCCCTGAGGTCCTCCGGCAGCCTGTTCCAGAGGTGAGGGCCATAATACTGGAAGGATGTCTCACCATGAGAGTGTGTTCTGAGTTTGGGGATTACAAGTAGACTGCTGCCAGAGGACCGCAGAAACTGTCAGGGTTCATATGGTAAGAGCATTACTGAAAGATAAGAAGGCCCAAGGCTATTAAGAAACTTGAAAACCATTAAAAGAACCTTCAAATCAATCCTAAAACATATGGGGAGCCAATGCAATGATTTTAAGACCGGTGTAATGTGCTCCCACCTCCTGGTCTTCGTCAGGACACGGGCTGCTGAATTTTGTAAAAGCTGTAAACCTGAGTTAGTCTTTTTGGGAAGACCAGAAAGCAGGGCATTACAATAATCAATTCTACTGGTGATAAAAGCATGCATTGGAGTCTCCACATTGGCCCGAGAGAGAATGGGGCAGACTCTGGCAATTTAGGTGATAAAAACCTATTTTAGTTATGTTTTTAATGTGTGGGATAAAAGTAAGGTCAGAGTCAAAAATCACACCCAGGTTCTTCACTTGTAAAGATGGATGAAAAGACAGTGATCATAGTTTTGGTAAAAGTTTCTCTCTCTGAGCCTCAGGACTGATAACTAAAACTTCAGTTTTGTCCTGGTTGAGCTGGAGAAGTTTTCGGCCAAGAGGTAGCATATACAGGTTAAAAAGCACTGGGCCTAAAACTGAACCCTGGGGCATGTGATCTTGTGGACCTTCGAGTAACAGGTATCTAAACTTACCATATAAGTTCTGTCTGTGAGTTATGACGGGAATCATTTATGAACAGCACCAGAGAGACCGATCTGTTTTAAACCAGTTAAGAGAATAGTGTGGTCTACTGTATCAAAGGCAGCACTTAGATACAGTAGAACCAACACTGTCACCTTCTTATGATCATAATTTATTCTAAAATCATTTAAAATTTTTGAAAGAGCCGTCTCTGTGCTGTGGTTCACCCTAAAACCAGACTGAAATTTCTGGAGTACAATATGAGTGTTAATAAAATCATTAAGCTGAATTAAAACAAGTTCTCCTAAAACTTTGCTTAAAAATTGTAAATTACATACCGGTCAGTAATTGTTTAAATAATTAAAATCTAAATTGCTCTTCTTCAGCAGGGGCCTCACTACTGCCGCTTTAAAGAAGACAGGAAAAAACCCCGTCCGAAGGGAGCAATTCATAAAGTTTAAAATCTCGTTTTTTTCAAAGAACTATAATTTTTTTTTTTTTTTAACGGGTAGGAATAGGGTCCAAAGCACTTGTAGTGGCCCTCACTGAGGATAAAACTTTATCCAGAGTCCCAGCTTCCACCATGACAAAACTGTCCAGTGTTTCCTCCGGTAGAGGCAGGCACTCAGATTTGTCTAAAACTATGTTAGTTTGAGAGGATAAAATACTACATCTGATGGTTTCTACCTTTCGTCTGAAGTGGTCTGAAAACTCATCACAGAGAGTGTCTGAGGGGGTTTTCTGAAATGTATTAGGAGTATGATTAAGAATTGTGTCAATGATGTAAAACATAATTTTGGGATTATTTTTATGTTTTGATATAATTCTGGAGAAGTATGCATTTCTGGAATTTCTTACAGCGTTATTTTATTATTTGAGATGTTCTATGTATATCTGATTTATAGTGATTTTGTTTTTCTTCAATTTCCTTTCTGCCACCATGCAGCTCCTCTTTAAAATTTTAAGGTGTTAAGCCTACTGTTAAAATCATTCATGATAAAATCACAGGGGGCAGATATAGGTACAGGAGGAAACTTATTAAAAACTTCAAGAAAACCAGACAGTTCTCACAGAGGATTCTGGTAGAAAGGGACTGTTGATTTTAATAAAAGAAAAAAAACACACACACAGTAGTGGTCAGAGACAGCCAAGTCAACAACAGAGGACACACTAGTGGACAGGCCATATGTGATGACAGAATCCAGGGTGTGTCCTCTGTTGTGAGTCGGCTGCATGACATGTTGACTAAAATCCACATAATTCAAAATATTTAAAAAAAATCTGTTGATAAAGGAACTTAAAGGTTATCTATATGTAGATTAAAATCACCAGCTAAAATTATCTTTTCATATGAGATGTACAAAATTGATAAAAATTATTGAATAAAAAGTGCACTCTTTTTAGGAGGCCTATTAACTGTGACACATAAAATCTGAGGACTGCCAAGAAGAGTTGCGGTATGTTCGAAGGTAGTAAAATTATTGAATAAAAGAGGTTTGGCAGAAAGAGTAGATGAACTTATAAAATCATTCTCGCCTCCCCTCTGGGTATTCCTCGTTAAATAAGAAAAGTAAAAATTAGGTGGGGAGGCCTCTATAAGAACAGCAAGAGCATCTGCACTCAGCCATGTCTCCGTTAAAAATAATCTATGAAGATTATAATCTAAAATCAAATCCGTTATTATAAAAGTTTCATTCATCAGAGATCGAACATTTAAAAGGGCCATATTAATAGTGGATGGGGGTGGAATAATTTTATGATTAGCTGCAGGTGGGAATCTTTGTAGCTGTTTAAGACCATTTAGGTTGCATTTGTTTAGTTTATGATTAGTTGTTCGCTCTCTGTTGATAACAGGTATGAAAGAAGTAGGGCAGGGTCCGAGACCGCTAAGTGAATGACTGTTAAAATCAGGGGGGTGTTCATAGGAGAAGGGACCAGCTGCACATCAGAATGTGGTCGAAGGTGCAGAGAGGGCAGGAGCAGCTGGAGCCGGTGTGGTGGGCAGGATTGCGCGAGGGTATGCCAGACAAACCAATGTTGTGCATTGTGGTGGCAGAGAAAAGCCAGGTGTTTAAAGAAACAAGCCTGCTGAAACGACCTATTCCTCTGCCAATGGTGGGAGTGGGGCCAGAGATAAAAACAGATGGGGGTTTGACTTTTAAAAGATTAAAAAGATGAATAAAATCCCGCTTTAAGAGCTCAGACTGCTGTTTCCGAATATCGCTGGTGTCAGCATGAATTATAACTTTACTCGCAATTGGGTGAGATTGGATGGAGTCCAGAATCTGCTCGGATTACAATTTCCGTTTGTTTTACAGGCACAAGTCCTTGGGACCTTTTAGGCGTTAAGTCAATCTCTGATTTTTTACAGAGCATTACAAGACTATTGCACCAGAGTATTATACAGTTAAATGTGAGGACTTTTTTGTCAGCTATACATAAATGACTGAAAAGGACATTTTTAGTATTTTCTAGACTTCCAACTCTAGACTTCAAATTGTCTGATTGAAATCCTGCACAATGATATGACAATGATTGAACCAAAACTGACCAGTAAGCATACATAAACAGACTAATTACAACAAAAACAAACTTTGCCAGTACCTGCTATTACGACAGTCATCTATCCACTCCCTCATGACAGCATGGTAGGTGTCCAGATCAATTGACACGTCTTTGTGTTCTGGATCCAGCATGTTGCAAAGCTCCTCTAGTCCACTGTCTTCTGAGCTTCGACTGGTTGTGTGACGCAGGTAGTCCACAATATGAGACACATACACTTTACCTAGAATATGAAAGCATTACCATTAATAAAAAAAATAAAATAAAAATAAAGGAGTCATCTTTGACTAGTTCAGCATTGCAAACCTAACCTCAGATATTTATCATACTAAGAATCTTTGGCCAAGACCAACCAGTTTTTATCTCAGGGTAGGTCAAAGCTTAATTTAACAGTTTTTGGTTACATGAAAAATCTATGAAGGTTTTCCATTTTTTTTTTCAATCTGAAAATGTGCACCAACACCTATGACACTTCAACCTTACATGAAACGAGAGCTCCACCTCCTTCCTTTCACTTAAACTCCTACAAAGATGAACATTTATCATATCTCTGTCAGTTATCTTCTGTTAAATTATCTTCATTAACCCTAGAAAAATACTAGTATGCAATTAGAGAGATATCTTAAAGACAATGTAAAATTATAATATTTAAATAAAAAAATGTTTGAGTTTATTTTCAAACAACCAGTATTTTAGAGATACAAGTTAAATTTTACACCTTTTTTTAATGAAGAAAACATTGTCTATCACCCTTACAGCAGTCAAACCTTTTGCATTTTTCAATGGCAAATTTGAACATTTTACTTTGAAAGGTCTCCATGCCATCAACCCAATCTTCACACAGATCAGGTTAGCACTCTAGCTGACCCATCTAGCAGACATATGAATAGTTTTGACATTAAACACGAAAAAAAACAGAAGCTAATGCAGAGAAAAAAAAAGGGTAGTCTGCTGCTTCTGAAAGGGACTGAAATTGTCCAAATTGAGCTGGTGCTTTATGCAAGAGTGATTTTGTGCAAGAATTTAATTAAAATGTTTTATACAGACCATAGACCTATTGTAACTTGCTTAAAAAGAGGCATAATACATCCCCTTCAAGAGAAGCATTGTGGTGGGTTAACTCCCTGATGACCAAATTAGAGATGGGGAAAAATGATATTGACTTTATACCTGTAGAATTAGAAAAGGGCTTTGTACAAGACAACTTCAACATTAACTATCTCCAAGTTATGCAAAAATAATTTAAAGAGTTGATAAAGTGACCTGAGTTACAAACAGTCTAAATGGATTAGCCTGACGTAGCCATACTCAATCAGAATGAGAGTCTGATACTGCTCCATTGGGCTGTGATTATGGGGTGTGTTTTAACCGAACCAGGAAAAAAATGCCTCTGCACTCAATTGGATAGACCTATAACCAATAAGGGCAACACAAGTGTGTGACGTTGCTCTGCTCTTATCCTAAAATTCCTCTTAAAATGAATGCACTGTCGATATCTTCTACAACAGACTCGATGGCAGAATCTTCACATCTCAGTTCTCCAGCGGCAGCCATCCTTGTTGTAAACAAATTCTACCCAGGTGTCCATTGATGACGTGGTTGATTACATTACTGTTGTTCACCTGTCAATCATCGTAAGCTCGATTTGATGGCTCCGAACAGATCTTGTTCGGGCATAATTGCTCCTCAAAAAAGGAATGCCAGACCGAACTTCCAGACCATGTTGTGGGCGGGACTTCGGCTGGCACCCAGGCTATAAATGGATTGTTTTGTGAGTCAAAATTTCAGCTTTGTTCTGCTGATGGAACAATTAAATTGTGTGAATGAGATCAGTTGTATTAAACATTATACAGTTTATGTGAGCAAATATTATTAAAAATATTTAGGTGGTAAACTATAAACATGATTTATTTAATTTTGGTATAGCTCATCTGTATTCAGAACTTACTCTTGTTAAGGATGGAATGGACCAAACCCTGCTCACTTCAGAGATGGCATTTTATATGCCTTAGTGGCAACAACTGGTTATTTAAGAGTACTGTTAACAGCCATGGAACATTCAGAGTCATCTAAATCTTCTTTCTCCGTTATTCTGTCAGATTGAACTTGACCACATGTAAGAACCTTAATAGAGCCTATATTAGTTTCTTCCAGTAATTTGGCATATAATGCAACATAAGAATAGTTAACCTAAATGTCCTAAAACTGGAAAAATTGATTGAATCTCAGAGCAGGGGAAGAAGGTTGTATATCTTTTTACAGAGTTTAGGTAAACTTCTGGTCTTAACACTTTAGAGTTGTGAAGCATAAACATGAATTACAGATTAACCACAAAACATTCTAAAGTTGCTTTCAAACACTAACTTGATAGGCAGCATATGACCCAGCAAATAAGTACCATGAGAGTGTGCATGTGAGAGCCTGAGTGGCCGTACCTCTGCGCTGGGTGTCACAAGCATGAAATATAGTATCGAGCAGATTCTCTTCACAGATGAGACTGATTTCTGCCATATTTCTTCTGTTTTCTGGATTAACCGACGTTCCTGAAGGAGCTTGAATACAACACAAACCAAACAGAGTGTACCGATTATGCAGCGTAGCAAGCACATGATCTTCCTTTAGGCACAGCAGCAACTAACACTACAATGACCAAACACTGTTTTTGTTCATTTTTTTCTCAACCAGACTGATAAATTCTAATAGCTGGATTCATTTCCTGGATTGCATCAGCACACAAACACTTGCTTGGAGTCGGTTTTGTGTCATTCTCATACTGTCTTGCAAAATATTTTTGCAGCCGAATTAAATACTGGTGCCCACTTTGTTCTTAATTATTAAAAAATTTTATCATACAAAACTTTAAACAAAATAGGGGATCACTGTTTCAATTCAGTCAAAAATTCAGACAGTTAACAACAACTTTACACTTGACACCCAAAAAAGGTCAGCAATAATATGTCCTGCTGCAATACAACATAATTCTGAGAAGTTCAGTCATTTAAAACAGCAGCTAAAAGGTTAAAGATGTCACAGGCTCTTTATTCTCAACTTCATATTTACAGTGCATACGGAAAGTATTCACAGCGCTTCACTTTTTCCACATTTTTTAATGTTACAGCCTTATACCAAAATGGATTAAATTCATTTTTCCCCTTAAAATTCAACACACAACACCCCATTAAAAAAAAATAAAGAAAATTAAAATAACTGAGAAATCACATGTAAATGCCATTCACAGCCTTTGCTCAGTACTTTGTTGATGCACCTTTAGCAGCAATTATAGCCTCAAGTTGTTTTGAATATGATGCCACAAACTTAGTACACCTATCTTTGGGTAGTTTTGCTCATTCCTCTTTGCAGTACCTCTCGAGCTCCATCAGGTTGGATGGAAAGCATCGGTGCACAGCCATTTGAGATCTCTCCAGAGATGTTCAATTGGGTTTAGGTCTGGGCTCTGGCTGGGCCACTCAAGGACATTCACCGAGTTGTTCTGTAACCACTCCTTGGATATTTTGGCTGTGTGCTTAGGGTCATTGTCCTGCTGAAAGGAAAACAGTCGCCCCAGTCTGAGGTCAATAGCGCTTTGTAGCAGGGTTTCATTCAGGATGTCTCTGTACATTACTGCATCTTTTCCTCTATCCTGACTAGTCTTCCAGTTATTGCCACTGTGAAAATCATCCCCACAGAATGATGCTGCCACCACCATGCTTCACTGTAGGGATGGTATTAGCCTGGTGATGA
Organism: Apricaphanius iberus; assembly: GCA_028564705.1. Taxonomy (NCBI): domain Eukaryota; kingdom Metazoa; phylum Chordata; class Actinopteri; order Cyprinodontiformes; family Aphaniidae; genus Apricaphanius; species Apricaphanius iberus. Next base: position 164,460 of record JAPXFQ010000510.1, read on the forward strand.
GCGGTGCCTGATTTTCTCCAAACGTAACGCCTGGCATTCACTCCAAAGAGTTAGATTTTTGTCTCATCCGACCAGAGGATTTTATTTCTCATGGTCTGAGAGTCCCTAAGGTGCCTTTTAGCAAACTCCATGCAGGCTGCCATGTGCCTTTTACTAACCAGTGGCTTCCGTGGCTAACCTTAGCCAGCCTTGTGCCTCAAGACAATCCTGTCTCGGAGGTCTACACTCAATTCCTTTGTCTTCATGCTTGGTTTGTGCTTTGACATGCACTGTCAACCCAGGGGCCTTATATAGACAGGTGTGTGCCTTTCCAAATCATGTCCAATCAACTTAATTTACCACAGGTGGACTCCAATTAATCTGCTGAAACACCTCAAGGATGATCAGTGGAAACAGAATGCCCCTCAACTCAATTCTGAGCTTCACATCAAAGGCTGTGAATACTTACGTACATGTGATTTCTCAAGTTTTTTATTTTTAATAAATTTGCAACAATTTCAAAGACACTTTTTTCACATCATCATTATGGGGTGTTGTGTTTAGAATTTTATGGGAAAAAAATTAATTTAATCCATTTTTGAATGTGGCTGTAACACAAAAAAAAGTGGAGAAAGTGAAACGGGGTGAATACTTTCCGGATGTACTGTATTTACATGCATAGCAGTTAACACTGTATGAACAATAATTAGGCTTCACATTGAGTACTACAGATGAAAGGAACTGTGAAGAAGAATTATCATCTTTGCCTGCTGAAGATTATATTTTAATTATTTTCCCTGGAGCCAAAAGTGTTAATTTTGTGTAAATATCCTTTTTGCACAATTCAAGATTCTGACTGTATATGAAGATCGCTGCAGTTTTAGGACATTTATCTCACTTTTTTTTTTACTGAGCAACACCAAATTCAGAATCTTTATGTCTAATAAGACTTACTACGCATTTGGTCTTTAGAAATAATAAATAAATATGAATGAACAAATAAATAAATACATATTGATGGTTAGATTACAATGCAACAAACCACTGTTTCAATAACCATAGACAAATACTACACATCTAAATGTGCATAAATGTCCCACCTGTCATAAGACAAATTACATTTGTAGCTCATCTTTACTGCTGCCTTTAAGAATTATCTTTCTGACTTTGGCCACCTGCTATTCAGATATGCTAAGCCTATTTTAGATCTATGTCAAAGTAAAATTTAATGCTAGTGTGCAGTTTGGACCTTCAAATTTGGGTAAATACAATACATATTTTTGTAAAGATGATTCAGTTTAAAATAAAAAGCTTAATCTACATTGGCACATGGAGCCTGTCCCCTACCTCCATCTCCCATGGAAAGTCTTTTCACAACCAGGGCAGGGTAGGCCAGCTCACACTCAACTGAACTTGTTGTATCTGCAGAGCAGAAGTTGACGTTGTAGGAGAGGGTGTTGTTACTCGGGGTGAAAGTACGGGATAGAGGAGGACTCGTGCTCCCGCTGTCGCCCTCCGACTGCACAGTGGTCGATCCTCGGGTGAATGTAAAATAAGGGGAGTCCCTGGAATGGCCTGTGGGTGTTGAATACCTCTGCCACATTTTAACTTGTTTTAAATCGCTCCCATCAGCACCTCTTCTTTCCCCTACAGTGCTTGTGATTGTGTATGTGACATTAGCTGGAGTGGAACGACTGCATTTAGGAGTTGAGAGGGGTACGTAGGAACCAAGGCCACTGCTGTGTGAAGCTGCAGAGCTTGGCATCCCTATTCCATTCGCTTTAACCCTTTCCCCCTCGTCTCTAAGGAAGGCTCCTTTCTTCAGGATGGCTTCCAGGTTGTGCCGGAGGCCGGACTGAGGGCTGTCGTAGCTGCTGGACGAGAGTTTAGGAATCTGGAAGGGGGAATTGGGTTCCCTGTCACCACGCCACTGAATGGTTTGAAGCTTGCGGCAAATGCTGTCAACAGGGTTGTGTCGACGGGAGGACTGGGGCGTGCAGTAGTCCATGCTGCTGATGGTTTGGGGGTAGAGCTGAATTCCGTACTAGAGGGGAGGGTGAGGTCTGAGGAGATACAAAAAGTAGAGTTTTGTTTCTTTTTAAAACATTAAGTCAAAAAAAAATGCAAAAAGTATTCCTTTTCCTTGTTTAACATTTTTTCAGTTTTCAACTGACAAACATTGTTGTAATCTGTGTTCGATTGCATGATTTAGACAAACTAAAAAAGGGGAAAATAATATTCAGTGGAGGGAAAATGTTACAAAAAGTTTACAAATGAAAACATAAAATATATAAGATGTACTTGCATTCAGCCCAAATTCAATACTTTGCAGAACCACCTTTCACTGCAGTTACAGCTGCAAGACCCGTGGTTCTCCATCTCTAAGGACATTTTGTTTCTGGACACTGATTTTTTTTTTTTTTTACCCATTCCTGTTTGTAAAACATGCTCAAGCTCTGACAGACTAAATGGGGATAGTCTATTTAATAAGTTCAGTTTCCACGTTTTACCAGCCCTGAAATGAACCCAATCAATATTTTCATAAACTATCCAGCTTCAGTGTCCCCAACAAAGAAATACATATGCCTCTTGTGACCTGGCTACAGCCATCGGTATTTCATTGTAGCCAACTTGTCTGCGTCTTTAAATGCATATTCTTCATAAACTTGTATAAATACATTTACTCAAGTGCTGTCATTGAAGATTTAAGTAAAGCAGAAATAGCCGTACCCCGTTTTCAAAGCAAATTTAAAGACAAAATGGTTAAAACTTTGTCCAGTAGTCTACTGTCTAATAAAGAAAGCAAAAAATATATATAATTAATGGTCTTGACATAGTCAAAACCCGGGCCCGACTTTTTTGTTTTTGGTCTCGTGTTTTCTACATTGTTGATTTAACTAAAACACGGGATATTTAAGGATTCAAGGGACCAACTGCTAATTTAAAATAACAGACGTCAGAGAGAACCACAGCAAAGCAAGCAGGAGATAAAGACCAAAAGAGTAGGAAACCTATAGAGAAAACATAATATTTAAGCCCAAAATCCGGAATTGTTTGTCATAAACCTGGAAAGCTGTTAATAATTCGTTCCCCCCGTGGGCAAATATGTCAAGCAGGTGCGCAAATCCGCTAATTAAATGAGTTGAATTGGTTGCTTTAAAGTTATTTTTCTGTACACAGCGTGTATGCATTTGTGTTGAGAAGATTAAAATTGTCTGACTAATGTTGTTCGTCCGTCAAGCAAAATGTATGACTAAACATATCTTTCTAGTTTTCACAAAATGTAACCAGACATAAAAATAAAATAAAAACTACACCAACTCTATTTTTATTTTTCATTTATGCGAAAACGTAAGTATTTTTATTTTTTTTTTTACCTTCGTTGTCTCGTGCGAGCAAATATCCACGGGAAAATGATGAAATGTTTGACGAACTGTACACAAGGACAAAACGAACACGCGCACAGGCAGCTAGACGCTCAAGGCAGTCGTAGCTAAAACTTGCTTCCGAAAATGAATCAGCAACACCGCCCTGCGGTTTTACTGAGACATTGCACCCAAGAAACGCTAAGAATTTGAAAACTGGATGTTTCTGACTAGATGAGATAAAACTTTGACATTTTTGGTTGGCTGTTGCCAGCAATTTCAACAAATAATGTAGTTATTTTAAGTATAGCAGACTAAAACTAAAATATTTGCCCAGACACTCAATGAGAACTTCAAGTGTTACTGTGACGATGTAGCTGAAAGTATATTAGAATAGCTAATAGTAAATAGACAAGTAGGCCTATTTTGTCTAACTGTATGCATCAAAACAATGACACTGTTCCTCCTCGAGGGACTGGTAAGTGGTTTAACCATCAGGTGCACAGTGTTTCATTTCATTACAACGCCTGAGGCTGTGACAGATATCCTGCTCTTAAGGTAAACTAAAGACATCTTAGCTTTAACTAAAAATACACTGCTGGTTGGATGATCTGTGAGATAAATCATTTTGAAAATGAGCTTCCTTTTTTATAAAGAAAGTTCAGTTGTATAATTTATATTTCCAGATACATTTCCAGCTATTTTTTTTACTATTAATATGAAATTTTAAACATAGAAAAACGTTTCCTGTTCTAATAATTGCTTCAGAATAATACAAATTGCTAAAGGAAAAGGTTTACACACCTGTGCCTCTAAACAAAGCATACTATGGAGTTCCTATTATCAAATATTTGTGAAGTGGCATGATTCGAGCATTTCTGTATTCTTTCAGAAGGATAAACTGTATACCATCATCATGGCTGGCAGCAGCATTGGCAGCTTTAAGGTAAATAAATCTGCTATGATAGTGCAGAAGTTATTTTAGTACAGGACTCTGGCTAATATTTATTATGATCATTAACTTAACTCATTTACCCTCAGTAGTAGCTCCAGGTGTTGCATCTTCATGATTCTTTGGCTCCTGCACACTCAAAAATCCCCCGTGTTGATCAACATGGAAGATATTACAGCACAGATGCTTGTCCTCATGTCTCCCAGAGCAGTCCCTGAAAAGGATCTGGGAGCCACTGTCTTCCTATTGTAACAACAAACAGGAGAAAAGCTAATCCAAAGAAACGGTGTTCCTCTAAACAGACTACAAAGAGAAGGTTTAAGCCTTTTTTTCCCAAGCATGTGATTTAGCTTTTATCTTCATGTTCATAGCAGTCAATTCCCATGGGGGAGGAGCAGGTTTCCATTGTCGTCCATATCCTCCTCTTGCTCCTCTGTAACCTGCTCAGCAGAATCCACTTTCCCAGCTCAAGCTAAGTCGCTGGAGCTTTGCCTGTTTTCTGACCCTGAACGTCTGAGCGGTAGGCAGCAGGCTCAGGTAGAGATTAGACATGTGCAGACACTCACGGAAACATGGTCTCCCAAGGAGAAGCGCGGGCTTTGGCTTTGCATGTTTACATCCCAGCCTTTAATTCTATTAAATTCAGAGCTGCATAATATATTAAATCGAAATCCTGATTGAGTTTGAGTATGTGTAATATTGCAGCCAAAAAAGGACTGGTTGGATGCAACAATCAGCTATAATATTTCATGTTTCATGCATTCAAACTAATAATACGTTTAGCCAATTGGAAAGACATTTAGCAACATTTATACTTACACCTAATCTAGATCTTTATTACCAAGATTTATTTCAAGGAGAATTGTGGGATCTTGTGAAGACAAAAAAGAAAGATAACTGAAAGGAAAATGTGGTTTGATCTCTATTGATGCCACATATTTGACCAAGTATTGTAAATTTAATTCTTGTCTAAAATTAATTTTGCTTTGGGATACTCCGTGTTCAGGGTACTTGGCCTAAGAGTTAATACTTTGTAAACACACCCTCCAAGCCTGTTAAATTTCACTGCAGTCTTTCTTACACACTCAAGATACTCACCAAAGGTAATAATTATAGCTACATAATCCCAGCCAAACTCTGACTGGACTCTGAGTGGTAACAGTGGTGATAGATTAGTACCCATGCAGAGAACCTAAAGCTCTGTTAATGTTTCTCGTCAACTAGGCCAGCCTGTGTGGTTTTCTTGAATAGTTGTGAAATGCAGCATTGATTTTTTTGTCAGTATATCTGATGAAATATGATTACTATGAGAGAAATGATTGGTAAGACAGCAGCAGTAGGGTACACTCATCGATTCCTCACAAGTGCTGTACTTTACTGTAATCTGGGATTAGGGTAGAAGCAACCTCCTGCACCAGGAAGGAGAAGATGAAGGGCCAGCCTAATCCCAACAGATAACTGACGGCTGGCCAACAGGAGGCGTCTCTTTCAAAGAGGGATCACAGGACTCAGTCTCGGAAAACAGCAGGGAACCACAACTACCCCAGTTATCTTTTGTGTTGCAGTAAATTAGTATTTGTCGATTTGATACCACATTAGAAGAAAAACTATTGCTGGAAACACTAGTTGCACTTTTGTGACAGAAACTTGTGTCCTTCCTACTCTCTGCATAGAAGACATATCTCTATGAGCTGGTGTGGTCAGGGGAATAGGTAGTGTTGGTTTTCCCTCAACACACAACATTTTACAGGAAGACCAAAAACCAGAACCACTTCTTTCCCATATTTGCATCCTATGCTTTTTTTTTGTTGGCTTGTTTTCAGCAAGTTGTTAGGCACCATAAAAGGCAAGTTGTGGGATTTTATTTTATTTAGAATTATCAAAGTATATAAGGAAGGGGTTGTTAGAAGTTTACTTCTGTGTATCTTCCTAAACATAGGGAAATACTATAAATAAAACATAGCATAGCTTATTCTTTTTATCTATTTATTTCTGCTATTTTGTCAGGCAGCAGACCTTGTCATCCAGCTAGCTACCACTCGGAAGATGAAACCAGATGTTGTCGACTTTGGGACGGTCTTCACCGACCACATGCTTACCGTGGAGTGGAACGCCACTGAGGGTTGGCAGACTCCCCTCATAAGGCCATTCGGTAACCTCTCCCTTCACCCAGCCTGTTCAGCACTGCATTATGGCGTTCAGGTACAGAGCTTTTGCACTATTTACATTTTTGTTATGTCAGACAGTTAGACACAGACTTCCATTTTCTGGCAACAAGATTCAGCATACCACCAGACCTGCAATGGAATAGTTCAGATGAATGCATATTCCTGTTAGAATATCTGTGACAAAACTGACATCTGTGATGATTGGCCTTGACCTATTTTGCAAAGGGGAATGATCAGAAGTGAAATGGCACTGAATTGAAATGCATTCCAAACTTCTCAGATTTTTGTAAAAAAGGTTTTTGAAAACTTACTGTACAAGAAAATTGATCAGAGTTCAAGGGTTCTGAATATCATTGCAAGGCACTGCATTAAAGCATTTTAATATGAATCAAAGGTAGTTTCTGTTTTAATTTGACTTTTAAAGGTATGTCCAATGTGACAATTATAATTTATCAAGCATAAATTATGTTTCTAACATTTACAATGTTTTCTTTCTTCTCATGAGTTGTTTGAAGGCTTAAAGGTGTACAAAGGTGATGACAACCGCCTCCGCCTCTTTAGACCCGAATTGAACATGGAGCGTATGTCAAAGTCTGCTAAGAGAGCTTGTCTACCTGTAAGATGGACAAAAGAAAGCAAAAAAGCTCAATTGAGCATTTTTATAGCAAGTCAATAGAAAGGCATGTCTGGTACAGAAAAAATGATTAGGACTGTTTTCTGTTTTTCTAAAAAAGGCATTTGATCAGTCAGAGTTGCTGGAGTGCATCAGAAGGCTGATAGAAATCGACCAAGATTGGATGCCCCATTTAGATTCAGCCAGTCTGTATATAAGACCAACATTTATTGGCACTGAGGTTAGCAGGAGAACAGTTTTCTCAAATTCTTTGAAATCACATAACGTCTCTAAAATCTAAATAGTGTACTTCTGTATGTTTTTTGTTATCAATACAGCCTTCTCTCGGTGTTAAGAAGCCTACCCATGCCTTGCTTTATGTCATTTTGTGTCAAGCCGGCTCTTACTTCAACACTGAGGCAAGAGCCTTGTCTCTGTGGGCCGACCCAAAGTACACACGGGCCTGGAAAGGCGGAACTGGAGACTGCAAGATGGGAGGGTTGGTACACGCAGGCAGTAATTTTTGTTGGTTTGAAATAATTTATTGTCTTACTTTCAAACAGATTAAATACAATGATAACAATAGGTAGACTAAAGTAATTGTTTGGATTTCTCCAGGAACTATGGAGGCACTTTGTTAGCACAACATGAGGCAGGGAGTTATGAGTGTCAGCAGGTGCTGTGGCTGTATGGAGAGGACCACCAGATAACGGAAGCAGGAACCATGAACGTCTTTCTTCACTGGATCAATGAGGATGGAGGTCATTGCAACTGCACTTGCCAGGTCTATGTTTTATACCCTAAAATAACATCTTATTTTAATCAGATGAGGAACTTGCAACGCCACCACTAGATGGCATCATTCTTCCAGGCATCACTCGACAGAGCATCCTAGACCTTACCAGAAAATGGGTAGGATGTGTTTTACCTTTTCTTTTTTTTCTTTTTTTGAGTATTCTTATTCAAACCCAATTATGCCTTTTGATATCCAATTTAGGACTATGCAATGCAAAACCAAAAAGCCATTTTGGAAAATATGAGAGCATATGATTAAACCTCAAAGGTCAACGTTCACATTTCCTGAATTCCTGCTTTAAAGGGTGCGTTCAAAGTGTCAGAACGATACCTCACAATGGGCCAGCTGTGCTCGGCTCTGAAGCAGCAGCGTCTTAAAGAAATGTTTGGCTCTGGCACTGCCTGCAGGATCTGCTCTGTAGGAAGCATTGTGTACCAGGGAAAGGTAAGATGCAAACTTACTACTAATCATTACTTGATATTTTGCTTCAACATGTAGTAGAATTTTTATATTTTCTTTTTTTTTCAAGAGGACTTGTTCAGGAATTTTATATGCTTTGTGGACTTTGGGTGCTTTTTAGAATGAAATGGGAAGCTCATAGTAGTTAGAGTGCTTTGAACATGTATTTCCTCCCAACAGATTTTATTACTAACTTTGTTAGTCAAATTCAAATGTTTCAGAGCATCAAAAAAATTACATATCAGATGAAGGATAAAAAATGCAATATCTGACATTATGATGTTTTCATTCATTAAAGGACTAATGCTTTTCAAATCATCCTGTTCCTCTGTGAAAAAACTAACTGCAGCGAAAAACTCATAGCAACTTCTGACCCCTTGTCAGCAACAGCTGCCATCAGGAGTTTGCATCATCTGATAATACATCAAAATTGGGGAGGGATTCTGGTTTGCCCTTGTTTGCAGTATGGTTTTATTTCCGCCACATTGGAGGTTTTTTATGAACATATTGGTTAAGGTCATTACTTAGTATGTCAGCCAGATTTTTTGTCCAGACTTTGACTAGGCCAGCACAAATCCTTCTGAGGGTTTTCTGCTATTCAGAAGTGGATTTTCTTGTGTGTTGTGGATCATTTTCCTGCTGTTTATCCCAAACATGTTTGAGCTCTCTTACTGAAGCAAGTTTAGCTTAATATTTAATTTGCTGGATTAGTCATTGACACCTTTTTGAATTAATAAAGTAAAGATACATGTTTGTATTTGTTTTTAATACTATAAAGAACAAAAGAATAAGGAAGAATTGAATGCCAACTGATGTTGCCAGAGACAAGATTTTACATACTAAACTCAGGCATGAATAAAAAAATTTCTAAATCTGATATTTTACAAATTCGCATCCATGTCGCCTGTTTTTGTATCAGAGGTTTGGGGCACCAAACACACAGCAAATGAAAAAAATAGCCATCATATCATAAAGAGAAGAAAAAATATAAAACAATTGTATAAAGTTTGTATTTAAGTAATAAAATTCCTATTAGGAAAAACAGGGATCCAAATACAAAGTATTAGTTTATTTGTTATTTTTTGGTTCTTTTTTTACTCTCCTCCACTGCCACCCAAGAGTTTGTAAAAAAAAGAAAGGGGTTGTCAAGACCTTCAAACATGACCCTGGGACAAGAAGCATTATGAAAAGGTAAACTTTGTTTATATTGAGTCAATGATTGAAAACTATGCCCTGTTCTTCACTGCTTTACTTCAACAAAGCTTTGTTTCTCACTCGAAATATATTGCTGTGAGAGGTAAAGTAAGAGCACTCAAACAATTCCTACATATCCAATTGGTATAATTCCCATATAAAAAACGTTTTTCCACAAGAAAATTTGAAATTTATTATTTTCAAGAAACTTTTTCTTTGTTTTTTGCTGTTGTTTACAACACACAATTTGTTCAAATGTCACTGCAAGATCTATTTGATAAAAACTGCTTCCAAGGGCTTTCATTGTGTGAGAAAAGTACATCTCAAACCTATCTGCTTAACAGCATTGAAAAAGATTACTACTCTGAAAATGTGCAAGTTTTCAAGCAATTCAATATGATATAATCTTGTGTATTTTAGAATTTGCAGCTCCCCAGTCAAGAGAACCACTCATTGTCTACAAGGATTGCAACAGAACTGGCAGACATACAGGTTAGTAAGGAAGTACTAATGCTCCTCTGCAACTGGTATTCTCATATTATGTTGTACAGTTTAGCTTACGGTGTTCAGTGATGGCAGACTTTGACTTGCATTGGTGAAAAAAAACGATATTAAATAAAACACAACAAAATGTAATAATACATATTGCAAATAAAAGGCAACTCCTAACAAATACCCCCTTTCCCGAAAATTCAATCAACTTCCTTCTCAAAAATTGCATTATCACACTGTTATCCAAGTAGTTATTATGTAACTTAATGAGATAAAATCACTAAGTTGTAACATTTTAAATAAACCCTTTTCGATTCTTATTTATCAAACTTACTGTACGTAGGAATTTCCTCTAAGTATATGAGTGAGGCATCCTATAAAGAACTGATTAATGACTTGGCATTATAATCGTCTGCTTGGCCAAGAAAAACTCATGCTTAACAGTCTACTAAACATTGCAGATTTAAACGGATTTTTAATAGCTTTTGGCCCAGTAATGTTAATGAGTGTGCTAACTATTGCTGATCTTCTGTTATTGTGTTGTGTAGTGAGCCTATTAGTTGGCATATAAGCTTTAATTTGATCATTATTTTATCACTTATACTGGGGAAATGCCCTCTAGGTTTAGAATCCTACACCCAGTGGACACTAGATGTAATTTCAACATTGTGTCTAGTTATAACCAACATGTAGCCAGGAATCTCCCCTAGGAATATTCCAGTTTGGAGATACTGACTGGTTAATTATGTACTACATATAAACCCTCAGGAAATGTCATCATATAGCTCTAGACATTTACTAAACTTGTATGTTAGACCGAGATATCATACTAGACAGGTTAAAACATCTTACTATTTCTTAGAAAAGTATTTGTACCTCATGAATAATTCCACAAGTCACATTGCAGCCACGAGTTTCCTTCCATTTGATTATGATTTTGTGATAACTCAACGCGAAGGAATGCATAACTAAGGAGTGGAAAGAAAATATTTTTTGTTTTCATTCCCAGTAAAAATCTAAAACATGGGGAGTGCATTTGTATGCAGCTGCCCCCGTGTTAATATTGTGTGAGCCTCTTTTTCCTGCAATTTCAGATGGTGAACATAATCTGACTTGACCAAATGTGCTTTTGTCAATCCAGACCATGGATGTATGACATAATCACTGCGAGACTGACTGGTCCCTTCCAGGTTGGTAGAGCAGTCAAATATTGCACGCAAGTAAGAGTAAGACTAATTCAACATATTTCTATTCAAATAAAAGTAACAAGTCGCCAGGCAAGAAAATTCTTAAGCGTACAAAAAGTAGTTTAGTAAAAGGCTACTTAAGTACTGAGTAACTGATCAGAAGGTCTTATTTTAATATTTAAACAAAAATACTAAGTTTTGTACAAATTTAGGTATCTTAAAGTCTAAAATAAAGAAATACAAATAAATAACATGATTTGACAAATTTTGGCCTATGATACACTTTTCCAAACTTACAGTAGGTATTTTTATTTTTATTACCAAACATGGTAAAGTATTTCCAGTGACAACGTGTAGCACTTTCTGTATATTCTTGACTACAAAATGACAGCAGAGTCAGCAGATAGAAAATAACGTTAGAACAACAGAGCATGTGTACGATCTAGAGGGCTCACATTAACGTTACTCACAGAATAATCTTGCAATTTTGCTCAAGTCAGAGTAGTGATACTTAATAATATTATTTAAGAAAAGTATAGCAGTTTAGTAAAACTACTGCTAAAAGTACATTAAAAAAATTACTCAAGTAAATGTATCTGGTTCTGACAATAACACATTGTGCTTGTCTGTTGCTTCAATCTTGACGTCACAGTTCTGCTGTGGTTTAACCTAACAATATGTCATCAGTTTGAAGGGGTGATTATGCTTTTGTAAAAACACTTTATGGAAAGTAAGTAATATGCAAAACATTATTACATAGCTGAATCAAGAAAAAGGGGTGCATCAGCAGAACTGCATCCACTAACATGCAATAGAGTAAATTACAAGCATCAAGCAAAGTGCTTCTAAAAGTCAAACATCTTTAAATTTTTGATGCATACCTTAAAATGGACCAATGCAGACTTATATTCCAAACTGCTTGCCTGCCTATATGAGAAACATTAAGATTGTACATGCAGACGGGGTTCAAGAGTAACCTTTAGCTCATACGATCAGTTTGTCACTCATGGTTTCATATTCCATCCCACTGATCTTAGTAATGTCCTCCAAACTCTTAGATTATTTCATGTGATAAACTCGTCAACTGGTTGTTTGTTTTCTCTCGTGTTTTCTTTCTAAAAGTCAATTAGCATATCTCCCCACTTTGTCTTGCAAGCATGTGCTAAGAATGCTTCATTTGCAGACGCGATAAGATCCTCCTTCGTCCTTCAGAGAGTACGCGGCCGAAAGTGACGGTTGTCGGCCTGCTGGTGGAGCAAGGGAGATAGGGGCAAAACAAACTCCTGAATTCTCTCATTACGCTTGTTGTAATTGCACAAACTCAATTATTGCCTCAGCCTTGTGTGATCTTCAAAGGCAAGATGGTGCAAATGAAGCCTGGAACAAGTGGGAGAGTAGGAGGAGGGAGCTTAATGAACAATAAAATCGACAAAACGCTGGAAAATGCTGCAGCTTCTTCCTCAGCGCTGTTAAATCTGTTGACATTTCATTTGGAGGGAAGCTGTACAGTGCATCTCCCCACTCCCCATCCCCCTCGCCCCCGTCCCGAAGACAACATTGTGCAACAAACAAATGAGTGGTCCGAGGCTGCAGATGAAAGATGGGTTTACTAAGTCGCCCTGCTGTTCCTCTTTCAAGTTAATTAGAAATCACATTCTTTTGTTTCCCCTTCACAGGCGTTTATTTACTTTCTCACTTCGACCATTAGAACAAATTTGCAACATGAGACACGAATAATTGGATTTGTCTCTGCGCCTGTCACGGATTGGGGAGCATTTTGTTTTGATTTTTATTATAGTCCCCTTTTTTCTCTGTTGTGTGGCGTTGTGTTCTGCTGCTGACAGAGTTTGGAGATTTGCTTACGGATATATGAAGGTTTTTTGTAAGATTATTTGTGTTTTCCCCGCAATTAAGCAGAGACATTTAGTGCTTAACGGCTTAGTGAGATGCTATTTTTCATGTTGCTTGGGCCCCAAAGGATGAAAGTTTGTCATTTAACCTTCTCCGCATAAACTTTGCTCTTTTACAGCATGGCTGCTCTGCAAGTGACTGGACTTTTCTTGTTTAGCAAGGAGGAAGAAGCTTGGACTATGACACATTCACCGCAATCATCTTCACTGGTCAGAAGGGAAAAATTTATAGTTTTATTCTATGTGGTCAACCTAAATACAAGTGTTTGTGTCATGTTTTACTTTTTATTTAACCAAAAAAAAAAAAAACTGCAAAACTGTTCAAAGTAATTTGCTAATGTAGCTTGATATCTCATGTAATACTGAACAATAAATTACAGAAACTGGCAACCACAGATACTGTGATAAGACATACTCTCCACAAATCTAGCCTTTTGTGGAAAGCAGAAAGCCACTGCTAAAGTAAATCCATACCAAGCCTTATAAGTAGGTTGTCGTGAGGCACTTATGGGAAAATAAAATCAAAACGAAATGTTTTGACATCTGAGCAAAACGCTTTTTTTCTTTCTTCATTATTCACTTTCTTCAACACGGAAGCCAACACTGGCTGGAGTCAATGAGAAGTTATGTGGAAGTTAACACACAACAGTCCTTGAAAAAAAATTGTTTGAGACTTTAAAATAATTGAACTAAAGTGAAGGTTCCCCTTCTAGCAGGACAAAAACATATTGTCAGAGCTAAAATAAACTGGTTCAATAAAGAGTATTGGTCCAATCAAAATTCAGGCCTAAATTTGATTGATAACATGTGGCTTGAAAACGTATGTTCTTTTTTGTTTCGCAAGCTTAAGGTATTTTGAAAAAAAAAAAACAGCAAAGGGTTCAGTCTATAAAAAGGCCAAAACTGAGAGAATTTTTTTTTGAAATGGTAAATTTCAAAGTGATTGACTGAAGGTGGATAAATTCAAACACCTGTTACACTTTTTAGATTTGTTCTTTTACGCAATGCTCGAAACTAACATAAACTCAGTGAAATAGATTGCAAGGTGGGCAATGTACTCCAATGTACCCCACACAGAAAAATAGATGATGCACTGGACCAGTAGGTGGCGAACAGCTGCGAATAAGTGTCAGATGCATGGCACATTTATGAATTTATGAATTCTAAAACACAGCTGGTTTGCATCTGACTAAAATTCAGATTTTGGATGTACAGTGCTATCAGTCACCTCATCAAATTTCAATGTGCACAACAAAGAACAAATCTGCAGTCCTACACAGTCAATGGAAATGGAAAAGTATTTATTGTATTAAGATGTTTGAATAAATGCTTGATCATTTAAAATATATTGGACTTTTTTGTTGGAATATTAGATATTTTCCATTGCAGGTCATCAGAGCAACATTAGTGGGGCATAAAGTCCACAGTTCTGAGGCTCTGCAAAAACAATTCCACAATCCTTACTGTTTCGGTGCAGAGCAACTGTTTTCCTGTCATCCCACTCACACATACATGCGAAGAGAGAACCTGGAACAGAACCAAAGCCATCAGCATAATGGAGTCATAACAAGAACCCATCAAACTGGAGTGCACTTGGCAGTTTGCTCACCAGCACACCAATGTGCACACAACGTGAATTAGGAAACAGTGGTGCTTTAAAAATGAGAAATCTGGAGGTGAAAGTGTTCACAAGCAAATTGAAGCTTGATTAATATCGGCTGGTGGTGCACATGTGTGTTGGTGCGTGTGTAAAGGGGAAGCCCAGTCATGTTTGGGATGCATTCTGTCTCTTTGTTGAGACGACTCATTTTGGCAGCAGCTCCTTCCTTGTGTGCAGTGGCACAGCTGGTGCAGAGACTAGCACAGAAAGATTCAAACACACCATCTCGACTTTAAAACACCAAACATCACTGAGTCTGGTAAATCTAGGCCACCAGCAAAGTTACCAGAGTTCCTCCTCCATTTGCCTTTTTATAAATACTGTTACTGCTATTGTTATTTATTCCTTAAAACCACTTGTTCTCTAATCCTTAGTTATTTATAAGACGCTGAAGCTCCAATTTTCTATGTGAATCACAGAAAATTAATCTAAGAGGATCTGAAATTTTTTTACACCTGAAAGTGTTTAGGGGTGTATTAGATGTTACCTAACCAGGGATAATCTCTGGAGAATTAGGCATCAGATTTTTGGATTTGCTCTTCATTAACACGTGTTGCTTTAGAAGACTAATTTGTTCTGTTTGAATATTTTGTTGTAATTGAGTTAAGGGTGAGTTCAAAGAGTCACCAATTTTCAAGTGTGCTTCAAGAAAATACCAAGAACGAAGAAGAACAAACCCAGATATTTAAGGCTTAAGAGTTCAGCTCTTATGTATGCCAAAGTGTCTCTTAGATCATATGTGCCCCTCAACCGTTGTTTTTCATTTCCCCTCCCTCTGTACCGCCTTCATCAACCCCACTTCCTACCTCGCTGAGGTTACAAACTCCAGCCTCAGTCCCAGAGACGAGGCCTGAAGATGGCGAGGCTGTTTTAATTGTCGCTTCTTGTTAAGGAAGCTTTGACATTAAGGCAGACACAAAGGGGGTGGGGGGATTGGTGGGCATAAACAGGGGGAATGGAGGGAAAGAGAAGGAGGGAGAAATAGAGAGATAGGGCACCCATTCAGCTACTAAGAGCGGTATTTGGCTCAGAGCAGCGTGTCTTCTTCTCTCCCTTTGCTCTTTCTCTCTCACCCGGCCGGGGCATGATCTGATTTGACAAGTGCAGTGCTGTCATCTTGAGTTTGTCCAATTTGAAATTCTAATTAATGCACCCGACGCCACTTTGTGTTTTTCTTGTTGTTCCTGCGTTGTTTGTCTCTTGTCCTGCCTGTTCTCGGGCCAGTTTTGCCTTCTGTTTGTCGTCTCTGTAACCTTCCTCCTTCACACAGTCTTTGAGTCTCCTTTAATCTGGGCGCTGTTGCAGCACCGCTGGTCACTGTGGGTGAGATCTTGGTCTCGCACTACGGCAGATTATATCAGTGGCTTTGGGCGCCCAATTAGAATCAAACTGTGTGTAGCATTGCATGTGCTTGTTTGTCTTAGAATCCTGTTGAAGAAGCAAAAGTAGAAGCAACAGCTACTGATCTCTGATGGTAAAAAGCAGGATATTCCATTCTTATTCTGTAGATTTATGTACCAGGTTTGTAGATCTGGTGATGACAAATGAGTTCAACCTATTGACATACAGCAGAGCTACCAGGGAATCACTTCAGACTTTATTGCTTAAAATGCAGACAAAACAAATACACTCAGTTACAAAAAGTTTTGCACTTGTTGCATTTCATCGTGCTCGGTTTGAAATGCCAGGTCAAAGCCGTAGACTGTACGGTGAAAGCATCTCCTTGTAGTTAAAAAAAGGCTTGAATTAGCAAAATGAATCTATTGGATATCGAAACTTAAACCCATTACCCTGAAAGTCATTTCATTTTTTTTGCATCACATGATGTTCCATCACATGCTTTACATTGCTGCTCAAAGTAAGCAATTAGATAAGCTCATCACAAAAGCTATCTCTGTACTAGGATGTCCCCTTGTGGAGGTGGTGGATGACAGAAGATCATTGCCCAAAAAAACATAAATCACTGTTGGACAATGTCTCCTACCCAAGAATAGCTGTTATTGATCCAGAGAGCTCCTTCAGTGAAAGACGGCTGTATCCTAAGTGCACAGAGGAGCATAATCGATGATCCTTCCTCAGCTGTAAAATTCTATAACCATCACTGTTGCAAACAAACTCAACTTCAATATGCGTTTTTAAGTTCTTATAAATAGTTTGCAGCTGCTTCGAGTGCACAAGTATAGAAATATTGTACACTTTTGGAAACAGCACTGCTCAGTTGCAACTTTGCTTTAGGCTAGGCTGTCGGAGGACATTATTAGGGTCTGTTCCTACTTTCTCTCCTACTTCTCCCCAACTGCATGATGTGCTGTCAATTCAAGCACTAACCTGTTTTCTATTATAGTAGGTGCTCCGGATTAGCCCTGCTTGACGACCCTGACTAAGATGGCATTGCAGTGACGGAAAATTCTCCACGTCCTGCAACAAACTTCTGCATCAGTTCTATTGCTCTTTCTGTGTCTCTGTTATGTATTCTCCAAGCCACAGACGGTCGCGGCAGATAACCGCTTGTGCTGAGCCTGGTTCTGCCGGAGGTTTCTTCCTGTTAAAAGGGAGTTTTTCCTTCCCACTGTCGCTGCATGCTTGCTCAGTATGAGGGATTGCTGAGATTTCCACGACGCAATCTTCTGTGGTTCTGTAATTTCTACACTAAACATTGTATTGTAATAACTCTTTTTGTAAAGTGCCTTGAGATGACATCTGTTGTGAAATGGCGCTATATAAATAAACTGAGTTGAGTTGAGTTGAGTTTTGATTATGCCTCTTTTAGTAGCTGTGTAGTATTATTTCTCCTGCGTTTTAAAATTTTCATTACTGTATTTTGTATGCTTTCTTTTAACTTGCTGCTGGTAACCTGAATTTCCTCCCTATAGGGGACAGTAAAGGATATTTCTGTTGTATTCTCTTCCACTCTTATTGTTCCTGAAGATCACTGATTCTCATTATATGCGTGACAGTAGCACCTTGCCATACCCTCGCATTGAAATGTTTGCATGTAGAACTTGTCTCACATCTCAGGATGTACTGTTCACACCAGCTTTGATTAAGGATTATATAAAACTCCCTGCACTTATTAACACCACTGGTAAGAATGTGTAAAAAAAAACTTAAAATAAAATGTTATTTTTGTAATGTCATAATCTCATTGTCATTTACTGTATATTATGAGGATAAAAATCCACATAGAGGAACATTTGTTTTGTGCAAAATCCTTGGTGCAACACTTCCTGGCACTCCTGTAAATCCTTTAAAAAAATGTATCACTCTTTCAAAAAAAATTGTAATTGTATTTTAAAATTTGAATGTTCTAAGTTTTTGTATAAACTTGTAATTAATGATCCTCAACTTCCTGATTATCTGACAACAACATGAATCAGACACTTATTTATCCTAGCCACACTTCAAAGTTAAAAGATGAGTAAACATGCTATTGAAGTAAAGGTTGTATGCAGCTCTTCATAATTTAGAAAAAAAACTACAAGAAAATAGCAGCACGTCCAAACAGTAGAGAAATAATTAAAAGTTTTAAACAATTGGAACACTGACAAAAAAAAGGCTGGAGAAGGATGCATCCATCTCTCCACCACCCATGGTGAGGAAATGAGAATTTTTTAATGATTTAATCAGAAAAGAACTCATTTAGATCAAAAATCTCTTTTGCAAGTGATGCTTCTAACCAAGATAATTTAATGATAAAAGATGAAAGGTAATGCTCAAAAGGACTAAAAACAGCATTTAAAAAAAGAGTATTAAAATGTTGCAATAACAATGGGATTCAAAGTTAGCTGACTCTGAATCTCAAGAACTACATTTAAACATGTCTACGTTATGGAGTTCATTCCATCCAGAGGGAGCGGCATTAATTATCACTTTTTCCTTTCCTTCTCACTGCAAACCTTATCAGATGTTAAAAATTGGGAATGAAGCTCAGTAGGGGTGAGGTGGAGAAAATAATGGCATCTTGGGGTCACTAACTCTTCACAACGAGCTGTGTGATTCAGTGTATTTATTGCTACTGGGGCTTTAAGTTGAACAGTGTGCTTTGATCAGATGAGGCAAGAATTACACCTCTAGACACAGACAGGGACTAGATTGAAACAAATGATTGATATGTGGAAAAAGTATCCCATGTCCTTTGCTAAGTACAGAGGGTGATCCGTGATGCTGTGGGCCTGTTCATCTTCCAAATGGAACACCAGCAGGGTGATAATAAATAATAATAATAGATAATAGATAATACTAATAGTTAATAATAAAATAAGCTATCTTCTACATCCACCCCAGTCCCCAGACCTAAATTCTTGAGGCCAGTGTGAATTGTTTAAGAGAAGAGACCATAATAGAGGATCCACAACTCTCCACCATCTTTATGCTCTAACCTTGTGAAACGTTATGGGAGAAAACAAAGTTTTATGGTAGAAAGGAGGAATTTATTTTAGCATTTCTAGGGGTTTTTCAATAGCACATGACTTGGAAGGCCACTCCTTCTTCCACAAACCAACCAATTAAATTATTAATAACAAAATGATACAGGGAGATGATAAAAAGTAGTCTGGTCCTGCGCAAAGCATGTAAGCTTGTCCCCCTATTCTAATCACCAAGCAGAGGACGGCTATTTAATACTTGGACCGCACTGGCAGGGCATGCAATAATGCAAGAGAAAACTTGTTCAGGGATCCACTGATATTATCTAGTGCTCTTATGCCACCTTTTTCAAATGCCACCCTTGGCAACTACCCAAATGGTTCATATATCAAAAACCACCACTGATCTAAAGGGAGTCAGTAACAGTGGAAGGCACCCTGCACTGTTAAGTCATTCTACAGCATAAGGTCTTACAATGGGGAGTAATACCAAGCAAGCTGATTTGCTTGCCCTGTAATATTTTTCTTTGCCCCAGCAGTTCTTTATTAATTTTTCCAGTTCCTTTTTAGCTGTTGGCTTGGATCCAGCAATGCCAAGAGAAAATGCAAAGAGAACTGATTTTCAACCACAAACACTGGAAGTATGAGACATCCTGCTCCACGCACTGGAGAACCTAAGCTTCCGTAAGATGTAGAGTGCTTGTTGCCTTTTGCTTGAATTTGCTTGAATTTTCACTGTCTGTGGTCAGTTATGACCTGCCCCACTCCTCATGGTCTTGGTTTAATCCTATGGTTATTCCTGCTCCTTGTGTGATCTCTTGTTTTTATAGTACACACATGAAATAGAGAATAATATTTTTATTTTGCAGTAGAATCATGTTCATACTGACAGCAAATTTACTTTTTATCCTAATAAATTTATATTTCTTCCACTTTGATCATTAAGTATTATCATTTTCATTTGTATGCCTAATAACTATATAATATGCAAATAACTGAATATTTGATGCAGAGATCCAGCTGTGCCTTTGAGACATCTTATCAATTTATGAGGCAGTGAATAGAAAACAGACGGGAAAAAAAGATAGCATCTTATCTTACCAGCTGGTGGTGCTGTCTCCCAACAAGTCATACCCCCTCAAAAAAGCTTTTTTCAAAGAGCGAGAACCAATGCACAGGGAAAAACAGGAGGAAGTCAGTTTCTGGAGGCCTGCCAATCATGATAAAAAACCGCTGCAGAACTAATCTATTTCCATGGCCATCCTAATCCATGAACACAACGGTGGCAACATTTAATCACAAAATCATCATCAGCATTATCACCATCATCCTCTTCTCACTCACTGCTCTCCCCTCTCTGTGGCATTATTAAAAGTATAATTTTTCCACCCCTTTTTTGGTAAATAAGAGCTCATGATTAAGAGCAGATTAGCATGCCTTCAGTTGGACAGACAGGCGGTGATGGGTTTTGTTAACACAGGGGTAACACTGGGTGTCAGTTGTGTGTGTCTGACATTACATCAGCGTTATCCTCCCGCTGCTCATGTTATCACTCCTGGCTTAGAGTTTTAGGGAGACTTTTTAACAGCAGTACTGCTTAAGAGCTTAGAGAAAATGGATGGATGGATGGATAGATGGACGGATGGATGAAGATCAGGCATAAACACACGTCCACAGAAAGATCAGTGTCACTCAGGCTGCTCCAGCGGTAAAGCCTGATCTGCTTTGTGGTGAAAGCTGTTTTATTTCTCACCAGTGTTGTAATACAGACACACCGCTGTCAAGCACTGTTGAACAGGGGAAAAATCAGTTTAGTACCATGTTAAAGTGTTTTTTGTTGCAATACTTAGACATGGATATAAAGGGAAATGGAATGACAAGGAGGTCTGTGCTGTGCTAATGTTCAGAGCACCTAGAGTAAGTGTTTAAATCCTTATCAGGGATACATTGAACTAACTTTAAATTCATTTGCCTGTTCTTTGGTTTAAAATTGTGGATTTGACTGGGTATGATCTTAGTATAAATTTTATCCAAAGTTTTAAAAGGTTTTGTTTCAAATCTACCAGAAGTTTTCTTTGTATCCTTGCCATGGTTCTTTCAAGGGCATCCCAGGGAAAGTACTGGACCCAGATTTTTCTAGGAGTGTTGGTGATGTTTTATTTTGGCTATAAGACTGGAGCGAGCACAAAATCAAAAAGTTGGATGGTTTTACATTTTTTATTTAGAACTGGACTTGATATGCGGTGGAAAAGGAGGAGTCTCAGGAGCCATGCTGGAAGAGATGGGCAGGTAAATAATAGTTCTTAAAATGGGTATGTACTAAAGAGGAGTTGGTCTTTCTTATTGTTCAGGAGCTAGAATAAATGTCAAGGCAGGAGAGTCTTCTGCAGGTTAGTGGATCTAGCTTCTGGTGGAGCTTCCTTATTTCTTGCTACAAGCAGAGTGATGGAGATTAATTCTGGAGGGTGGACAGGTAGCTAAGGCAGCAGCTGGAGCAGGGAACCTCTCCAAGAGAGGAGCAATGGGGAAGCTGACACAGAACTAATAAATATATTCAAACATATTTTTTTTTTATTATTGTAGCATTTAGCAAATAGAAAAATATGTAATCCTAACTAACCTAAAAAATAAGTTTTGTTTGGTTCAACTTGGACAGAGAGACAAAATAAATGGTGTACAGTCTGGGATGTTTTATTTAGTTTATGTAAACTTGTGGTTTTAACAAGATACCTTCTGGCCTGTGCACATCTGTGAAGCCCCCAGAATGTGCAGGAAAGAAGGATGTTGGGCGTCCTTCCTGGACGCCTGTGATCAGATCTCTGAAAAGCAGATGATGATGAAAGTGAAATGGGAGGTACGTTATATGCCTGACAATCATAAACTCTCAATGTAGGTAAAAACATTAATTGCCAACAAGATGAATCGTAAAGATTCTGAATACAGGTATCTGGTGAAACTGTTGCCATAAATACTGCAAATCAGTTAGACACTGAACTGTTCAACACTGAACTGAACTGAAATACCTTTACTTTAGTCTGAGCATGGCTACCGACAGACATATCAAGCAATTCACAATAGAACTCAATTCACGATAGGGCTTCTGGTTTGAAACCACAGGTCTTAACCTTGGCATCCTGTTTTAAAAATTAAAGAGAACATTTTGTTTTTGCTTTTCTCAAATAGATATCTTTGGAGGCTGGTAAGGTAATCGTTTTAATTGTCCAGACATCCTGCCATTGCTCCTTTATTCACATCTTCATGCTTTTTCATTCTTTTGGACAATCCCTGTGGAGGAAGCATGTACTTTATTCACAGGTTGGCAAAATTTCCTTCTAATGCAGGACACCTTATTATTATTCAGTGGTAAGCTATATTTCTGTGGTTGTGTGTATGAATCAAATGTAGATGTTGGTCTTTGCTGTGAGTAATGCTCTGCTGGCCTGGCGGCTGGCACTGTGCTATCTCCCTGCAGGTGGGAGTGAGTCACATGCACACAAATTCTTTCCCGCTCTCTTTCTCTCCCTCTCTCTCTCTCACACACACACACACACACACACACACACATACACACACCTACAGACACATATGCAGCGGTACCTTTTCTTGTGTTGACCATTTCAATGTGACAACTCGACAACCTCAGCAGCCAATTGGCGAGTGGACAGCTGTCTGTCAGTCCGTCGATCCATTCGTCCAGCTATGGAGCAACACCAAAGTTAGATTCTGAATGTGTTGAAACCTTCTCCCCACCCTCTTCCTTTTTCTCACACACACACACACACACACACACACTCACACACACAATGCTATGCACAGTCATTCTGTCCCATTACTCACACAGGTCTGACACATCCCTGTCAAATGCCAGCTCACATTAAGGTGGAGAGAAAGTACCTTTCTACCCCCTCTGTTTATTCTGCCTTTCTCCAAATTCATGTGTGCCTGCTTGACTGTAACATGTATAAAATGCTGACATTTAAACTATGTGAATTTTGATTTTAAAAACACAAATGCAATATCTGTGGAAGTTCCTTGCAAAATAATTAATACCAGATAATAATTTTTTGCATTGCACATTGTATTTATTTCTTTTTTTTTTTGCATTTGCGCTTGTATTAAACCTCTCCTGTGTCAATACTTTATAGTGCTATCTTTGGCTGCAATTAACGTTGCCCTAAAGTGTTTCAGGGTTCTGTTCCCAAGTCCGAAGACTAATGTTTTAGCCAATTCTATGCAAATGAGCTCAAGCTCAGTCAAATTAAACGGATAGCATCTGATAGTAGGGCTGGACGATATCGAAAAAGAGCATATCGATAAAAAAATAGTCATATTGATTAATATCGATAATTATCGATAAAAAAAATCACATTATGTAAAAAAGCTATTTTAAGTGCCTCCCCAGTCATTTTGTTATTCTTCAATTAACAAATTTTACCTAAGAATTAAATTGATTAAATTTTCAAAAACTTCTTTTCATCATAAATAAGTTTGTAAGACACAGAGACAAACCAAGATACTTGACTAACATTTGTAAATACAAAGAAAAGTCATATTATTAACCATTATATTATATACATTTTAATCAGTAGTAGTAAATAGTAATTTAAATTAAAGGCTTATTTTTATGCATTTTAATCTTTTAAACATTTTATGATACTTTATAATATTAATGCCTGAAACCCTTGGTTTAGGTTGTTTAGGGCGTTTTTTCGCTTCTGAGGACCGGGAGCAGAATCAAGGGGAGATTTTAACAGCCACAGATGATAGCAACGCGACGCGACCTGGGTAAGTTTCCTGTGTCTCTCTCTAAGAGATTCTTAGCGAGCTGGAGGTGGGAGTCCTGCTTAAAACAGCTGATCATAGTTTTATATTTCATTCATTTTGCTACGTTTAGTCTTTTAGTGTGTCGAGGATCGGTTCAAAACGGGACGTAACCTTTAACTGAAACATTTACACTGGAACATTTATCCGGAACAACATCCTCCGCTGCTGCCTTGTTGTGACGTCTGAGTGCGGCAAAGCATAGAGTGAAGGTTCGCTTAGGGACTATTAAAAAATTATTTTTCTGTCTCTGGCTGACAGAGCCGCGTGGGTCATTGTTAATGATTCGTTTGGACTAAGTAATGATTGTTGTATTAGCCTGCCTGATAGGCTATAATGAAAAAATTATGGGAAACTTTGTTTTTCTATCCCACCACACGTCTATCGATCGAGATATATTGCTATTGAATTATCGTCCAGCCCTATCTGATAGTATAAGTCTGGCTACCAATTCACATTCAGAGTTCGGTCTGGACTAGGTCATCCATCTTTTCAAGAACTCTGTCTTTCTGACTTTTCAGAATAACACCCCACATCATGATGCGGCCACCGCCATCTTTAAATAATGTGTGGTCTGAAATGAAGAATTTTCGCATCTGGGCCAAAAGGTTCCTGTTTCCTCTCATTTCACCAGAGCACCTCAATAACTTAATTCAGATACACAACAAGATACACTACGGTAATTATTTGTAGAATTATTCATCAGTGTTGCAAGAGATATTTTTTTTTATTTCCTGCACAATGAAAATGTTGTACTGCATTGATTAAAGTACAAGATTTGAATTTAAATTTAATTGGATCTTTAATTCACTAAAATGCATTTTTCACCTCAATCATTTCCTTATTCATTCAATTTTTTCCCATGACTACTTCTTACAACACAATAGCCTGCAAAATGTTTATAATTGAAATATTAATATTTGTCTTCCAATGGATTTTAATGCAGGTAGGTATGCATGGTTAAACACTACAAACATTAAAAAAAAAGAATGCTGACAATCATATTAAACAACCATTTTGCAACACTTAACTGATGGGTCTATCAATCAGCTGTGAAGTGTACAGTGAATCTTGGGTGTGCGTGAGTGTGTTTGAATGTGCAACCCTGCCCCCACCCTTCCATCAGCCACTAATAAGATATCATAATTTGCTCCTGAAGAATATTGAAATATGTCTGCCGGTATTTGTATCGCTCCATCATGGTTGAGCAAATGAGGATGTGACAGGCATGAACAACCTATCAGCCGGGACGTGACTGTCTCTCTCTGTATGCGTGTGCGGCTTTAAGTGTGTTTTAATGATGTTCAGTGGAATCTGGGCGTATGGTTGCCTCACAGCGCGGATAAAACAGTTAAACACAGTAATTGCCATTTACTCTCAGCTGTGCTAGTAGTTCCCATGGGAGAGCACAGCACTTAACGGGTACCCCCATACACACACACATACACACACACATCATATTCTTGAGGATACTATAATCATATTGCCCCATTATATCCTCCTTTTATGGTGTATTTTGAAATAGGCTATATGCTGCTATCGTATTATCATTGTCTTTTAGGTTTTGCGTCCACCACCTTTTAGGATCTAAAGGGTAATTTATTATTGCCAATTCTTTTTTGGAATATGATCAAGATCAGTTAGACTGGATAGGGAGCATTGGTAAGCGTTCATTCTCAGGTTTGATAAACCTAAAAGGTTTTAAAAAAGGTTTTAGTCTTGAAGTAGGATTTTCCAAACATCCTTATTTTATTTCTTTTCTATTTAAAGCCAAAGTTTGCAGGGACAAAATGGATGAAGTTAATTTAATTGCACTAAGGTATTAGTCAGAAGAAAGACACCAAAGAAAGTCTAACGCATATACCCTGGCTCAGAAAGCAGCTACCAGTGATTGGGTATAATATGAGAAAGCAGGCATGTTACCAGATAGCTATAGGTATGGATTTTGACTTGGCCTAACACATGAGTATGCTTTGATCTAAACCAATCCATTGTGACCCTGTTAGTATTTTTGGCGATGTTACTCTGCTGGAAGGTGAAACCTCTCTGCAGTTTAATGTGTTTTGTGACTTTTAACGATTGTCCTGAATCTAGCTTCAGTCATCTTACCAGCTTCGCTCTTCCAGCAGCAACCACCATGATGCTGCCACCACCATGTTTAACAGTTAGTTTGGTGAGTTCAGAGTGATGGTTTCCTCCACATGTACCCTCTCTACAGCTAAACAAAAAAAGTTTTCAAAACTGTATTTTGTATGCATTCTATTTCTTCTAATATTACAATAATCAACCACTCTTTTGGGTGTCTTAGCTAAGAGTCAAATAAATACATTGAGGTCTGTGGTTGTGATTTGACAAAATGCTGTTTGCAAAGTGCTGTGTTCTCATATTATGGTTATTTTGTTCATAATACTCGGCTCTGGCCTACATAGTGTCTGCATATATGGTCCCGTCTCTAAGAAACAGAGGGAAAAAAGGTGTGTTTCCTGGTGTATAAATCAGGAGCACATGATTTCTCCTGCAGGTCACTGAAACAACACACCCTTCACCCGCCTGCCAAATATGAATGGGGAGGGTGCAGAATTATAAATGACCCATTGTGTCAGTGTATATGTGCATGACTGCGAGTATTAATGTATTCTATGTTTCTCTGTGTGTGTGCACCAATCTGTGATCATTTAAATATATCTACACAAATATTTCTGCATGTGAATGAAATAGTGTTTAGTATCTTGGTATGTCTGTAGGTTTGTGTGTGTGTGGTAAGGTTAACTGGGTTTCTCTCTGTGTGTGATTAGGTGATCAGTGTTTTATATTCCCCAGATAGGAATAAAGTGAGTATTTC
Source organism: Apricaphanius iberus (assembly GCA_028564705.1). Classification (NCBI taxonomy): domain Eukaryota; kingdom Metazoa; phylum Chordata; class Actinopteri; order Cyprinodontiformes; family Aphaniidae; genus Apricaphanius; species Apricaphanius iberus. The sequence goes on from JAPXFQ010000510.1 coordinate 191,262, forward strand.
CCCAGGAATAACAACAGCACACAAAGGGTCCTTTTACGAGCCAGTGCATGTGTCTGTGTGTTTCAGTAAAGTGGGGGTTAGCAGTGCAGGTCTCGCACCCTCTGAACCCCCCTCAACTGTGACCCACAGCTTGCAAGGTTTGACAATACCTTGTATGTCCATATAAAGACAACATTTCTTAGCCTGCCTCGACCGGAGTCAAAAGCTAAAGACAAAACTACTTTCACACGGCCAAGCATACATTTAAAGGAACAGTGGTGATGCTGTTCGCAAGTTGAGTGCATCTTTGTTGCTACCTATCACTCCGTGTGAAAAGTTGTTTTTGCATGCTAGGAGTTATTTTGTGATGGAGTTGCCTCTTTCTTTCTATTCATTCCTGTTCTGTTCATAGTAGGTGACTGTTTTTAGTGAAAAAAGCTCTGTGTGCCCTCCAAGTTAGCAACAAGTTGGTGAACACGATGGTACATTAAGAAGAAAAAAAATCACCAATTTCTCAATACCTCAGTTTAAATAAAAAAAGAAAAGAGGAGGCATTTTGGGTCTTAATTTGTTGAGCGTTTCTTGTTAATGTTCTACATCTGCTGATTGTTGGCACAGACAACTGCTTTACATTTGAACATTATTTTAAAAGTGCTAGCTAGCTACATGTCAGGTTGCTGTAACTGAAGTTTTCGTAGAAATAAAGTGAAATATTAACAAGGTATTTGTAAGACTACACCGCAAAGAGATGCATTGAGTATGGTGTCCAGGTCTGAAATAAAGCTCAGATGCTCTCCTGCAAATATTTTATTACTGATGTACAGTAGCTATCGTACTCCATACGTAATGTTGAAAATATCTGCATCAAGTGTTATCTGTGAAAAAGATGGATTACCTCAAGATTTTTCAGTAGACCTGGATTGAACTGTTATCATTTAAACAAACTTGTTTGTTGTATATGTATTGTACGAACCAAGTTGTTTAAATGTATGTATATATATATATATATATGTGTGTGTACAGATATTTATCTTTTAAAATGTGAAACTTTTATTTTGCAGAACCACTTAAGCGCACCACTCTGAGCACATCACTTTGTGCGCACCCCGTTGAGCGTATTACTTTGTGTTGCTCCTTTTTTGTGCTGTTCTTTTATTTCATATCCTTCTTCTCTAATTAATGGCCGGGATTTCTACATGTCGGCGGAGCTTGTGGATTGATGCCGGTGTTAGGTTTAAAGCACTCTAAGCTGTCACCGCTAAAAGCTAGTTGAAATAAAGGAGGTTAGCAGCTTTTAGCTAGGAAACCGTGGTTGAGCGATTCCAGTCGGTTTCAAGACAATGTGTGCTGGATAAAGCCGAAAGACATCTAGATGAAGGAACAGATCGACCTAACAGCTGTCTGTTTGGCAGATGCTCCTGTGTGTTCGCCATGGCATTAAGGTAAGTTCTTTCTTAGTCTGTTTTGGCTTCTTTTAGCTTCTTTATTCAAATTTTAATGAACACAGAGTTATAAACAGATGGTTGCTTAGACTGTCTCCTGGATGGCGCCCTATCAAGAGCGAGACCAAGACCAAGACCAAGAACGAGACCAAGAAGTAGACCCAGGACACCCTGGAGAAACTATGCTTCTCAGCTCGTGCGGGAGCGCCTTGGGATTCACTTGGAGGAGTGGACCTGAGTGGTGGGAGAGTCTGGATTACACTGCTGTCGCTGCTGCCCCTGTGACCTAATCCCAGACAAAGTGGATGGATGGATGGATGGATGGACGGACTGATTGATAAATGGGATTATGATGATGATGACAAGGGAACTAGGGAACCAGAAATGCTGTGAACGAATGGGGGTAGAGACATTGTAGGGCAATAGTTCCAGAGGTTAGGTAGAATCCATGTAAAGTTAAATAGTTTGAATGAACTCAGGTGAGGCCTACTTAATGAAAGGCTGGTGGTACGCTAGAGAGGAAACGTTAGGAGTCCGGGATGTCTGCGAGAGCTTCCTTCTGTAAGACCAGGAGACCAGGGCTTACTGGGAAGCAGAAGGAGTAAGACCTTGGAGAGAGACTGAGAAAAAGTGGGGTGACTAGGAAGACTTTCACAAGGAAATTGCAGGGGGAAATAACAGGTTTCACCATACGGCTACAACACTCAGGCTACGAGGATCTGGCTGTCAGTTCCTAGTGTTCTCCACCGCTGGATGAGCACAAAAGCTAACTTTGGACAGAGAACTTCTAAGAACTATGTTTTTAGAATTTAGTTTTTAGAACTATCCTTTCGAGGGGAACCTTTTCAGATTCTATTTGCACAGAAGTCAGGGAACTGAATAGAGATCGATGAGACAAAACCACCTCTCTCAAAAAAGTAAAATTTTATTCTATTTTTTTCTAGTTTATTTATTTTATTTTATTGTATTAAAAATTCAGTGGCATCAAGAAGCGGAAATCTAGCAAGGGGAGTAGCTTATGAGTTCACCAAACACCTAGTTCCGATGGAACCACAAGGGCCGTGGTCTCTATTTCTTATCCGTCCAAATGTGCAAAAAATGGCATAGTACCTGAAAAGGTTATAGGAAAAAGTTCAAAAGGTTATGTCCGAAAACAATTAATGAATACCTGGCAGGTGCAATCAGCAGTTTCCTCCATCCAGTTTGAAGGACAGCTTGACCATGACCTCTGGAAGAAGGCTCTAGAATGTTGGAGAACAGCAGGGAAGCAAAACAAACAAGAACAAAGAAAAAACAGACAAACAACCCAGACCTGTAACCTTGTCCTGTAACCGGATGGCTGCCAGTTCAAGCCCCAGCTCTGTCCATCTCGCTCATTGTGTCCTTGGTGGTTAGAGGGCCCGGTGGCGCCAGTGTTTGGCAGCTTTGTTTTTGTCAGTGTGTCTCAGGGCAGCTGTGGCTACATCGTAGCTTACCATTACCAATACACTGTAGTGTGAAGCGTTTTTGGGTCCTCAGGACAAGATAAAGCACTATACACATACAGTACAGGCCATTTTCAAACTTCATTACCATGCAGCCCAGTTATTCTTTCTTTAATAACAGAAGGGTTGTGTTTTTCTTGCTTTTCGTGCCTTACCTTTGAATGAAAAAAGAATAAACACAAAAATATGGGGTAATCAAATCTAGGCGAAATTATCGTGCACTGATTACAGACTCTTTCAAACACGGTGTGCAGTTTGTGCAATAGTTTCTACTGTATATATGATAACAGTATGGATTCTTGGTGTTTAAAAAATGTTGCAAAAATTTTTTCTTGTTCCTTTCTTGTGAAATCAATATTGTGTGTCTCATTACTGGATGTATAATAATGACCTCTATTTAAACTGGAACTCCACCACAAAGCTTTCATAAATTCAGAATTTTAAAAATAAATTCTTATTGCAGGCAGTGCCCCGAGTCAGATTTGCAATGCACAATCAATCAATTGGAGTTTTAAAGCTGTTTTAAGCTCTATTTTCAGCATTTTTGTTTAATTATATAGGGCATTAAATTTAATTTTAACGCTAAAGTCAAACTTTCTGAGTTAGCCTTCCCCTAAAAAAAAAAACTAAAGAAAAAAATGGATTAACAAATAGTTTATGCCATCATATAATCTATCATCAAAGGCATTAAATATACTGACCAGCTTGCTTCTGAGGCTACACTGTTGTCTGCCCAAAATACACTGTACTATGTTGTTATCAACTGGCATTGTTCAGAATGGCTGCCCTGGAGCTAAACAATGAGCCAATTCCAGTGGTTTTCCTACTTAAAAATGGCCTCGGGTATGTTGTCATGTTCATTTAAAACTACTGACTTAATGAAAAAGGAATGTAACATACAGAATGTCATGTTTTGTCATTATTTACTTGATTTAAAGAGTCATTAAAGAATCCCGGTGCCTTAAAATAGATATGCATACCATGGCTGATTATTCTTCTGTACGTTTTGTCTCTGTTTCACTCTCTTTCCTTCTCTCCCCTTGCTGTCAGGCTGTAATACCATGTTACTGTAGTATCACAAAGTGCTAATACCTCAGCTGTCATCACAAAATCCCATGTCTCCTACCCTTTCCCCTCTCTACCCTATTCACATCAAAGAGTAGCGCATCTCTATCCCTTCACCTCCTTTGATAAAGACAACTATTAGCAAGAGAAAGCCAGACATGCCAGACAAACAGACAGTTATATAGATAGATGCTTTCTATTTTCCCTCCAGAGATCAACACTATACCACACACAGACAGGCACGCAGGGGGATTATTTGGGAAAATTCTGGGGCATTTGTCCCAGAGCGGCACCAAGGGCCTCTGAACGCCGGTGATTCGGCTAATGTCACGGTGTGAAAGCATCAATCTGTCAACAAAACTGTATTTTGTAGGTCAAAAGGCTCTCAGCTTTGCAGCAAAAGGCAGGAAGTATAAAAAAAAAAACAACGGCTACATGTTTCTCCATTGAGTAGGAGAATGAGGCCTCGTGCGAGACTGAAAAAAGAAAATTGTTACCATTAGATAGAAGAGGCAAGGATGGTAAAAAGTAGGAAAAAAATCATCATAAGAAGGAATAATCAAGACGGCTTTTTTTTCACCCCCTTTCGGATACAATCGCTCCCTTACATTATCAAAATTGATTATACCTATAATTTCCCAAGGAAAAAGAAAGAAATAGGTGCTGGAAGCCCTATTGTTGTGCCAGCAGACATCAAAAACCTCAGTACTGTAGCAGTTAAGTGGTAATTTCCTTGGGTGCTGGAAGATCATTTTTTTCTTGAAAAATATGTCACCATCTGTTTTTCTTTCTTTTTAAAATATTTCTGTCTTAACTTTCAATAGAAATCCACTGACCTGATGACAATCACTATCCCACCTGCCTGTTTGAGTTTGACTTGCATTCATATCCACCTCTTTCACACAAAAATGTCTGTAGAAAACCAAATGTGTCCCAGCATAATGCATCTCAGAACTTATTAAATCTGTGCCACCTTATGTCTGTGACCCAACATCTCTTTTAACAATGTCTGTCATCATTTTTACATGCAGCTGAATTCAGATAAATACAATAAAAATGGCTAACTTTCAGCTTTTTGCCAGATATTCAAACATCCAGTCAAACATAGATCTATCTAGTAAGTACTTTTGGCAATATGGGGACCTTAGGTGTCATGCTGTAAAATGAAATAAGATGGTTTCTCAAAACATAGTTCTGCCGGAACACCTCACCAGGGAGGCGTCTAGGAGGCATCCTGACCAGATGCCCGAGCCACCTCAACTGGCTCCTCTCGATGTGGAGGAGCAGCGGCCCTACTCTGAGCCCCCTCCGGATGACCGAGCTTCTCACCCTATCTCTAAAGGGGACCCCAGCCACCCTGCGGAGGAAACATATTTCAGCCGCTTGTATCCGTGATCTCGTTCATTCTGTCACCATCCACAGTTCTTGACCATAGATGAGGGTAGGAACGTAGATCGGCCGGTAAAACGAGAGCCTTTCAGCTCAGCTCTCTCTTTACCACAACAGACCGGTACAGTGCCCGCATAACTGCAGACGCCTTACCAATCCCTCTATCGATCTCCTGCTCCATTTTTCCTTCATTCGTGAACAAGACCCTCAGATACGTAAACTCCTCCACTTGAGGAAGGACCCCATCCTTGACCCAAAGAAGGCACCCTACCCTTTTCCGGCTCAAGACCATGGTCTTGGATTTGGAGGTGCTGATCCTCCAGACTCTGGGACCTATATTTTTATTCACATTTATCTAATGCAAAAACTTTGAATCACAGAGGAAAAGAAGGAATGTGTCAAGAATATATTCATACCTAATAAAATTATGGAGGGGATTATAATCTTTTCTGATAGTTTCAAAATCCTCAACAGTATCCGTCATGGTTTGGAGGTCCCTGAAATGAAAGTCAACTATGTAAGGAGCTCTAGTCTTTAATAGCATCTGAATTATTCTGGACCCACTGAAATATGTGCCAAAGTTTTTCCTTAAAGCTACTTATCTGCCCAATTTTGTGACTCCTGTGATGTCAATGACACAATTAGACTCAAAGCAGTATATGATTTTTTTTTATATTAAATGTGCTTTTTAATCTTATCATCAGAGAAATCCTTCAATGGATATCCACCTTTAATTACCCAGCTGTGTCAGCAATTATTGTCGGGGTATATTTGCAAGTTTGCTAAACCAGTTTGGGGGTATGGGGTACCGGGTCCCTTAATGCTTGTAGGACTGGTATCAAAGTTTGCTCTGCTTTCTGGGCCAATGACAAGGTCCTGCCCCAAGTGAAGGAGTCTGCAGTATGTCTGGGCTCTTCTTTAGAGAAATGGTGAGAAACTTGGTAATCCAGGAAGGGCTCAGAGTAGAGCTACTGCTCCTGTACATCAAAAGTAACCAGCTTAGGTGGTTTGGGTATTTGCTTAGACTGCCTCCTGGACGGCGTCCTGTCAAGGTATTCCAGGCATAGCCCACCAGACCGAGACCAAAAAGTAGACCCAGGAAACCCTGGAGAAACTATGCTCTCAGCTGGTGTGGGAACGCCTTGGGATTCACTTGGAGCAGCGGACCTTGGTGATTGGAGAATCTGGATTTCACTGCTGTGGCTGCTGCCCCTGTGACCTAATCCTAGATAAAGTGGATGGATTGTTGGAAGGATGGATGATACAAATAACCATTACTTGAAAGTATCCTTAGAGGAATATAAAATTTTTAAAAATGGGTAATAAATACATAAATTAATAGTTGTATGAAACGAAAACTAAAGACAAAAAACTATGCAGAGTGACAGCAAAGAACGGTTCAAGGAAAAAATGCGAAAGCTGACTTACGATATTGAAGTAACTTTATGATCATCACTTTGACACTCAACTGAACCCATATTCACAAAACACACACCTCTGCTCTATCTGCAGTAGGAAGTTGCCCACAGGCCCTTCCTGTTCGTCCCAGGAACAATAGTCATTGTCGCAGACCCCGCCACTCTGATATGCCATGACCTCACCTCCACGTCTGAGCTGACAATAAATCCTAACTCTTTGAATGGAACAAGAGATGATAGATTAAGAGGTATCGGCGCCAAAAGCTTACAAAAACAACAGCAACTCAATTAAAAATGGTAGAATATGTTTGACGTTCTATCCCATATTTGCTCGTACATTTTTGAGTTGTACATATTTTTTCAGTGTCAATTTCCTGAAACAAGTACCAGGTCAGACAACAAAAATATGTTTTTGCACAACCACTTGGTGTGACATATATCTTGTCAGTATGCTGTCTTTGTGTCAGTATTTTTTATTTTCATGTCACTAGTGAATGGTTTACCTGCTGTCAGTTTTGTGCCAGAACTAAAATATCAGTATTTTATAATGATGAATTGAATTAGTTTTAGGATATTACACCATTTTTGTCTCAGGTGTTTTATGAAATTTGCAGTGGAGAAAAAGAGTAATGAATATGTCAGGGTTTACTCTAAATGTATTTTAAAGCACTTTTTGGCATGAAATTCACAGCAGATGTCCAATCTGATCAAGAGATACAAGGAAATTAAAACAAATTGGTCCACAAAAGTCCGAGATGTAATGAAGTGAAATGGTTTAAGGAACAAAAATAAAATTGATAAAGTAATTAGAAGAAAAGAGATTTATTTCTCAATGAAATAATGAAGTTATCTCGAGATTGGAGAAGCTAGTTGTATGATGGCTCTGGTTAAATTTTGGTCAAATTTTAAATACAAGTCGTCTATGTCTTGCAGATTCTGGTGGGCTTCTCAGTGCTCTACAGATTCAAGTTGGATTACTGACTGGGCCACTCTTAGAGCTTAGAATTTTTCCTTTTAAACAATTAAGATCTTCCAAGGCTTTGTGTTTGAAATATGTATATTTTTTGCTTAAAAAATCACACTTGTTGCTTCTTCATGACTGTTGATACAAGAGAAGGTAACAAATTTATTTCTGTGCGAAGACACTCATCGATTTATAAACTAACAAAATGCATTTTAAAGGTGATAGAAAGCTGACCTTGTAATATCTTTCATTTGTTTCTGAAAGTTTAGCGCTACATCCCACAGCTCACATGATGTTCATGGCTCTAAATCTTTCCTGGAGTTTGACTTTTGTCTTATCTGACCAAGGCTATATTTTCCCAGTGTTTCATTGGTGTGCCAAATGCTTTGGAGCTAAAATTAAAAGAGTATCAACTTGCTTCTTCTTCAGCAATTATGTATTATGTAGTAAGTGCCAACAGTCAATTGTGGTTGAAAACATAGCTTAATTTTTTTTAATGGAAAAGCTCTGCTAGCTGATTGCAGGTCTTTTTTTTTCTTGTGTCAAAATTATTGTAAGGAAAACATAGTTCTGAATGGGTAATGGTGACATTACGCTTCCTCCACTTTAGAGGTGATCTATTAGGACCTACAAAGCTGATTCTGCACTGTGCAGGTAATTGCCCAGACTACGTTTAAAAAAAGAGAGATTTCATCTGGTTTCAGCTGGTTCCTCTTTTTCTTCCATTGTGAAATAAATATTCAATGTGACATTGACTTTAATAAATAATAATTTAACATTGATTCGTTGTGATTATTGTTTCTCTATAGATTACTTGGGTCTTTAACTAGATATTTTGTGATTTTGATGTCAATGTCATAAGAAATATTCTCTAATGTTTGAGGTTGGGTTTAATTTGTGTTTGTGCTCTGATAATTTTTTGGTATTTATTATGGTCAATTATGCATTGACATACTGTTCTTTTCAATTCATCGCTTTGTGTTTTTTTTAACTTCTTTCTTGTGCTATATCTGTGCATTTGGGTTTTTTGTCTTATGTTGGTGTCAGAGTTTTTCTGTTTTTATTCTATAGCCCCATTGTTCAATTAGTCTTCTTTCCTCAGTTCCCTTCCATAGTAATTTCCCTCTGCTGTTCACTGTTATCTGGTTCTGCTTTTACTACTCTTGTGTATTTAAGAAGGTTTACATTGTTTCTTGCTGGATTAGTCAATTACTCTCTCCACTTTGACATCCTGTTTCCTTCATGACATTACTTTAAGTTCTTGTGCTTATGTTTATTTTCTTTTAGCCAAATTCTTGTTTTCAGTCTGTGTTGATCATGGTCTGTTTGCATTTTCTTCAGTTACACTACAAACGATGATCAAAATGTTTACTAACAAAAATTGTAATATATTCTATTGTGAACTTACTTGTCATGTCAATGTTGCTATTTTTGTTAATATTGTTATCAATAAATGATTTGTCAGCTTCCTTTAATCTTTCATGAGCTAGTAAAAAAAACAACAATCTAAGTAGAAATTACCAAATAATTTATTATTCCATTTATTACGAATAATTATTTTGGGAAATATTGTCTCAGTGTATTTGCTATAACTGTGACAATGAAAGTAAACGATTGTTCTCTATCTATCAACATGGTGCTGCCAGTTTGTAACTCATAAAACATTGTCTTCACAATCTCCATATTAATTTTCCTGCAATGCTACTAATGCAAAATGTTATATATATAAATCTATTTTTATCTGTTTTAATTCCTTATGGAATTTTTTTTTATTGTTTCTCATACGTTTTCTATGAAAACCTGTTTGATATCAACTAATGATATTAATTATCAATTAGCATGAAAGGGTATTAAAAATATGAAAAAGGTTCTATGTACCACTTCAGTTTATTGGATTTGTTTAAAAGAAAACATCGTTAGGTAATTTTCTTTGGAGTCTTGAGCATTATTTTTATGTTCTCCTTTTATAGCTTATAAGAGGCATAGCTAGCAAATGCATTTGGAGCCAAAAATCTTGTTTAACACCTCAGAGTGTGCAGAAGAAAATAATGCTTAAGAGAGTTCATATGGTGCTTGCATATGTATGAAAAAGAAACAACACATTCATTTACCCAACAATGCATTGATAAAACCCTATGTACTGCAGCTTTAATAGGAATAGAAACATTCTGGATAACATATTGAGAGTGGGCCAGAGAAAAAGTAAGGCTTTCTATTCACTAATCAGTTGACTAAACACTTCCTCTGAACTTTATGGAGGCAAATAATGCAAAAAACAGTAGCAAACTGTTCTCCTTTATGATTGACCCTTAAGGGTGTTGCATAAAGCTTACAGCATTGAGCAGTATTTGTTGTTTGACACGTGTATGTCTGCATATGCATACTACATCTCTTTGGCTGCATTCATACAGAAGAGATGCCGAAGAGATAATCCCAGGGATAAAAACATATCTTTTAAACAGAATGAACAACTTCCTAATTTTTCCACCTTCTTCATCCATTCTCATTTGTTCTTTAGTTCTTTGTTACTTTAACAGTGTTCATATTGTAAACGTTGTTTCTTAATATATTTTGTACAAAAAACTAAAACTGGCCAGCTATTTTTTTTATTTTGAAAGTAGGTTATTTATATGTATTATGTATTATATTATATTATGTTACATAGTGTTCAAGTACGCTTTTAAACCAAATATTTTCTACTCTCCCTTGAGTATTTTTTTGGATGCCATTGTTTTACAATTTTGGCCCACTCTATCCATGTCCAGTGTGGATGTAAGATAAGTTACATTAGTTTCAAATCACGTTTGTCATCGATAGATGGTATCATTTGCAGTGGAGAAAGAACATATTAACACATTAAGGTGTTTCTCTGTACTGTTGACATAAAATTCAAATCCCAATTGATCTACAAATACAAAGTAATCAAAACTAAGCCCGAAAATTATAAAAAACAGAAGAAAAAAATCGAACATTTACTGGTAATAATTAAGTCAGGAAATAATAATAAAAACAATAGAATAATTGAGATGACCAAAAATGCTGTACCATATATTCCCAAAAATATTAACCCTCCCCCCAATCCAAACGGATAAAGGAACACAAAAGACAAGACATACAACAGTACAAACTAACAAAGATATGATAAAATAAGCTAAAACGATTAAAATCAATTGAAATCTAGTTAGTACAGGATTTGGGTTTTTAATTGACACAATTTACAGAGAAGAACAGCCTCTACTAATCTAGAACAGTATACAGCAAAAAAAACAAAAACACACACACACTGTTTAAGAAGACCAAGAGTTCTAGTAAACCATTTAAAGTTTCCCGCAAGCATCATAGCTAACACAGCAGACATATGAATAAAGTTGCTCCGTTCAGTTCCTGTATGCATGTTCAGGTACGTCTGAACTGAAGGTAAAACACATGTGAATGGTACCTTCTAATATAAGGTGATGACAAATAAGATGAAGTGCACTTTGCATCCTGGTTCAGATTTTAAAGGTTTACTTTATGAACTCAAGTGTTTTTAGTTCAATAATAAATAGTTTGTGACAATAACAGTGTATGACAAAAAAAGAAACTGTGCATGCCCTGTATGTGTGTGTTTGTATGTGTGTGTGTGGCTCGAGGGGTGAGTGAGTTTTATCCTTCTGTCAGAGAGAATGTGTCAGATTTGGATTCCTTTGTTCCTTGTCGCCGAGCCTTGTCGTCACGTCTATCCGCACGCTTGTGTGAGTGTTTGCCTGCCATTCCTGTCAGCTTTAGTTATTAGTCACTGGCTCTGTCGCGAGACTCCTTTTTTTTCTCCCCCTCTCAAATAGTTTGGAAGTCATAAATCCATAAGCAGACAGATGGAAGCTGGCGACCAAATACAGATATATTAGGCATTTTTCGCCTGGATACAGGAAGCTTCTTGATGGGACATAAATATAATCATATCCTTTCTCCTAAATCCCTCAGAGCTTTCAGATTCTCCCTTCACTGCTGCTGATGGACTATTAAGATACAGATGTGTATTCAATACAGAAAATCTGTTGAGATAATTCTCATGTACTGTATGCCAGATGTCTTCTCTTACATTTTACACAACATTTTTTTTCTCTCTGTAAGGTTGATAAGACACTTGAGTGGAAGAGAGCAAAGAAGGCACGGGGTTTGCTGCCATGATGGACGGACTGTAAATAAAAAGCTGAGAAAAACTTGTACTTGTATAGAGACTGACATTTTTTTTACTCATTTTTCTTTTCAGAGCTCAAACTCAGAAAAAAAAAATCCTTGTTGGCAGCAGATTTTCCCTCCTGAGTCTTGGGTCTCTGCTGCTCCTCCAGGGCTCTCTGATTAATGCTCTTCTTGCCCAGTCTCTCAGCTTATGGTAAATGGTCTGCACTTGTATAGCACTTTATCTAGTCCTGAGGACCCCAAAGGTCTTCACACTACATTCAGTCATTCATGCACATAGACACAAGGGGGATGATGAGCTATATTGCAAAGGGTGCAACCATTAGACAAGGCGGGTGAATTGTCTTGCCCAAGGACACAACGACCAAGACGGATAGAGGGGTGGGTGTCTGAGCCACGTTTGCAAGCTTAGGTGAATAGCCATGTCCTTATAGTTTTAAAGCTGTCCAAATCCATTTCTCTTTTTAAATGACCATCTTAACAGTGCTTTTTTTTATTTTTACGCTGAGGCAGCTTTTATCTTCACCAGAACTTTATCCCCATCCTGTCTGCTTTGTTCCCTGGTCATAGTGATACTTTTTATTTGCATACGTTCCCCAGCAAACCTCCTAGGCTTTCATTGAACTTTACATTGAGATTAAATTGCACTCATATCAGTTGTACTGAATTTTATGTAGAGGTAGTCCTACCAGTGGAAATGGCACAGAATACAAACGCAGGCCACACGCTTTTACAATCAAAAATTTTAGAAAAAATATATGTTTTTGTCATCACTGTACAACAATGACCTACTTGATGTTGGAACACAGAATCTAAATAAAATATGTGGAAGTATGATGTTCTAATGGGGCATAATGTGAAAACTTTTAAGATATGCGACCACTTTGCAACGTACTCTATTTCTAAAAGTCCAATCTATAAAAGCCAGGCAAAAACAGAAAGCACTTTTTATTACAATAATCTGTGTGTGACTGACAAAAATCTGAACCATTTAAAATGATCATACTCCTATTACTGTAATCAAGTGCTGCAATAATACCAGATTATGAGTTCATTATGATATGCTAAAATAATGCTGGCCAGATGCTGAAGCGTTGTCTGAATGGCAAACAAGCCCAATCCAAACTGGACAGATGACAAACAAAATGTCTCTATAACCCAGAAATGACTTTGAACCTGTTTCATACAGCAATAATGTGCAGCTCTAACCTATTCATTGTTTGACTTCTTACAGTGGTTAATTGTAACCATGTAATCGGAATAATATATACCTCACATCAAAGAGGTAGATCTAAAGTGTTCCAGTCTGAATATTAAAGTGAGGATTTTTCAAAAACCAAACTAACTAAACTAATCATAAAAAGATAAAGTTTCCCCCCCAAAAAAATCCAAAAGCGTTTGAACTTTAAGTTTTTCTAGTCCTGTCCAGTTGAGCCAACCAAACTGTAAATCAATTATGTAATCCATGCAAGTTTCAATCTTTTCTAATATTTACAACCGCAAAACAGATTAGACTCTGCTGCGTCACGCTGCCGAATGTCTGCTCGCAGGCACAGCAAGGTGGCTTTGGAACAGGAAGCGCCGCCTTGACCCCTGCTTCCTTCATTGAGCCTTGTTTATGTTCCAACGACTTCCTGCATTTCTCTGTCATTTCTCAGGCTTGGAATAGCTCACCATGCGGATGGCTATATCATGATCTATTTGTCTGGCTTTGGACATACATACATTTATATGTGGAAATGGCAACTGAATGGAGAGCTGCTTTAGTCTTAAGTGGAGAGTGCTGTGGAAGAATTGCAGTGCTTGTTTTCTGTCACTAGAGGGTGATTAAGCCTGAGTAATAGGAGCTGGCATCATCTACAGAGTTGCGCCACATGACAAGGTAAGGGTATTGAAATGTTTTAGAAACTTCTGTGAAATATTCTTGGTACTTTTATTTAATTTAATCTTGCTGGGTATGTAAACGGCTACATTTGTAAAAACATATCTTTTTTGTCACAAATATAAAAAACCCCCAGAAAAAATACATTACGTCTCATGTACTTTAAATCACATTAATCCCACTGGATCCTGTGAGAGATCAACTCCCATCCTCGTCAGAGAGCTGATTCACAGGTGTGACATATTTCCTTTTGTCTTTGCTTTTGCTTGCCCCCTGGGGTAAAACTGCATGAAGACCCATCCTTGTTTGCCCAGCAGGGTTTCATTTGGACAGGCTCCTCATCAAAACTCCAGGGTACCTGGCACAACCTGCCGAATCCCGTGAAGGTAGTTGTAGTACAAGATACCTAAGGCAAAGACTGTTACATGCTCATTAAGTGTCCTCCGTCTTAATATTAATATCAAAGACTTGGTGCAAAGCCATTTTTTAACCTAATATTTGCCTGTGAAAATCATAAAAAATCTTAATGATATGAATTAAAGCTATTTTAGCTCTTTTTTAACATAGTTTTATAGAAATGAATCCACTTAAATAAGCGAGTGGAAATGGTAGGTCAACTAAGAGTTTGTTCTCTGAGAAAAGAGGAAATACTGATGTGGTCTGCATGGAGATCTTTGATATGGAAATATTCTTAAAATGAGCTGAACTCTACTCATCACTTCTTTTTTTCTTTTGACATATAAATAATATATAAAAGTTATAAAGACAAAAAACTCAACAGTAAAAGAAAGAAAAAATAATAAATCAAGGTGCCAATTGATCATTGGATCTTTGTTCTCAGTTGCCCTTAGTCATAGGTGTTCAGGTCACATATACCACGTGATTCATTAAATGGCACTAAATATCAAAACTGCTTTTATTTAATAGACTTTTCAACATCACTTTTATTGAAAAACAGTTTTCTGTAGTTCATATAGCCACTACAGTGATGAAAAAGGCAGTGTTCAACTGTGTTTGCTTACATGGATATCCAATTTTTCCTTAATATAACTTTGAGTGGTAGTTTTCATAAGGCCTTTCAAAAAGCCAAACTCATGATAAAATAAACCATGAAAAAGGTTGCAATGCAGCAATATAGAATATTCTTCCTATTTAAAGGGATACTTCAGCATTTAGCATTAAGCTTTGTATCAGTAGAAAACCAGCAGTATTTTCGAATGACGTGCCCCCCCCCCCATATCCCCCTGAGAGGAGAGATTTGAAAAAAGTCCTCTGATGATGCAAAAATCATCATTTTGCGTCATCGGAGGATTTTTTGGCCAGAGGCATTAAACTACAGCCAATATTGAGTGCTAGTTCCGCATGTTTTCACCACGCCCATATGGGGAGGGATCTCACTCACAGAAAGTAAACGTGTCGTGTCCGCCGTAGTGATGGGAAGACCGACTCTTTTTACCAAATCGGATCATGTACTCTCGAACATTAAATTGAACGAAACTTGAACGAATCATTTATTTCATTTTAACAGCAGGTGGCGCTGGTGCCCTCTTGTGGGTGTCGTAGAAAACAAGGCTGTGATTCTCTAACGAATCAGAATTCACAACCCCAAGTGACTCATTTACCGACTCATTCCTGTTACTCTTAGCAACTAATTTCATTAGTAGAAATATTTATAGTTTATAAATAAATTTGTGGGGGGGGAAACACCCAGTAAAAAAACATTTCTGCTCTGGACTGGAAGAAAAACCCTGAGTACAAAACTCACATCACGAGAATAGCTCATTAGTTCACAGCAGTATAGCTCTGCTAACATGCTAACAGCACACTGAGTTACTCACCCCTTCCTTTCCGAGAGCTAACCGAAGCTAGCTTGCTATGTCTGGTGCTGAATCGCTAGTGTGAACAAATCGCTCACTCCCGGCTCACAGCTCAAATGAGCTGAACGACTCATTCACCCCTCCTCCTTCCAGGCTCACAGCTCAATTCTCCACTACAATACAGAAGGCAACGTGTTTTGTTTCACCTGACAATAAAAAACAAAATGCCACAAGCAATTCGAAAACCTAGGAAAGCATATACACACCACATTAAAGTTATTTGTCTCCACGCTGCCATCATTGTTTAACAACGCAACAGTGACTAGGTAGCCGTCATGTGACAAATGAACGAATCTACTGCTCCACACACAGTACACCCTGAGCTGTGAACGATAAACGAGGAGATCCGTTCAGTCCGAGCTGTCGGTCACATTACAGCTGGGTAGAGGAAGAGTGAATGTAAACTAATTTTGACAATTAGTGATACAATTAAAACAAAAAGGAATTTGACATATTATTATTATTATTATTATTATTATTAATACTATTATTATGATTGTTTGTTTTTATTATAATCATCATATATTTATTATTTAATCAATATGCTGATATAGTTTTCAAAGGTATTTATTTATAAACAAACATATAACACACTTTACATTATACACACAATAACACGTCTACAAGAACTGAAGACCACTAAATAATTATGATTTAATGAATAAATAATGTATATCGGGTGTCAAATGACAAATAAAGGAACATTAGATATCAGACATCATTCATTTCCTTGTTCATCTCTCAGTCCACTCCCCGCCCGTAGCAAGCTGAGCCACAGTTTTCACATGACGAATGAGTTATGCTGCATTCACACCGCCCCATGCGTCAGCCTTAGCTGCAGCAAGATTACATGTAAAGTCTATGGTGGAGTACGTCAGAGGTCCGTCAAGGGCTCTGCGTTGCGTTGAGTGCGTTGGCTCCGTCAAATACGCTTGCGTTTCATGTGGCAACGTACCAACGCATGCGTCACAGAAGTTCAGCAAGCTGAACTTTTGACGGATCCAACGGAGTTAACGCAGTGCGGCAACCAATCAGAGCGTCTCACTGTAGTTATGTCACTATACACATATCTTGAATGAAGCGCGGGCCCAGTGAAAACATTTTCAACCAAAGCAGATTTAAAAAAATCATAAATAACACTTACCGAAGAAAGATGGACAGGCGCTCCTAAAGAGGAACGGAGAACCTATAGTTGGTGTCCTGGTGGAAGATTTCAGCTCCGATGCGGCCGAGGAAGTTGTAAAATTAGGCGCGGGACAGACGGATGTAGCACTGAAAGCGAACCTCATCCATACGCAGCTCTTGGAGCAAATGGTTAAACTCCCTAAACTCAGAACGCATCTGAATAATGGGCGCTGATGCACCCGATGTCAACGTTGTCTAGCTTTATCTAGCAAATAAAGCCAAGCCACTCTCTCGTTACAATCCACCATAGTTCAGAACGTGCGGCAACAGAGGAAGCCCCACCCATGCGTTGTTTTTTCCTCAGAAGCAGGCTATGGAAGCCAAAAAGTACATACGTCAAACTTCATCCGTTGGATGCGTTGCTCGACGTATCCAACGGATGTGGTCTGAATGCAGCTTAAGAATGATCCGTCATGATCCGTACATGAACGAATCGCGAGCAAACTGCAGTACTCCTGAGCGATCTGGCTGTCACATGACAAAGAACCGGGACCTGAAAACGGACGCAGCAGCTAAGTGAGTCATGAACGAATTATTTCTGTTTCCTGTCTTGCTGCTGACTGAGCTCATGCAGCTGCTGACATGTGGCAAGAGAAGGTACTGCATGACAATGACCGAATCGCTCACTGGGAGGACTCGTTACTCTCGGGTCATATAAAAGATTAATTCATTTTGAACGAATCGTTCACGAACGATACATCACTAGTCCGCCGTCTTTTTGTAGACACTAAGCTAACAGGCTCTTTCTGGATGGAGTTTGAATAGTAGGCTAATCACAATGGAAGGTAGTTTTGAAGTTGAAATGGCAGAAGGGGATTTTGAAGATGTGTTGCGAGAATCGGATGCTCACGGCTACCTATACGAGCGGCAGTACACCGATGAAAAGTTGCGGATGAATCACACAAGGACAGGGGGTCCTAGAAACCTACTTCAGGATCCCGAAGATCAACTGAAAATGCCAGCCAAAGCCCGCAGGGACAAACAGACTGCTTAATGTACAGTTAGCATTTTGTTTGTTTTTCTTTTTCTTACTAAGATGTCATGTACTGAGTTTGTACACCCGGCATTATCATAGCGTTCTTCCCACGAAGTCAGCTGAGCTATTGTTGTTACATTAACATATATTCTAGCATACTGTAGGTGGAAATAGTTTGCATTGCTAACGTTGAGTTTACTGTTTTTTAGACAATATTGTCTAACAGCCTACCGTCACTATGAGTGGGTCCTGCAAGGCGAGATACTTGGCAAAGGCTATCGTCTAGTTTTGCCTACCTGTGTTGTTTTGGACATCAGACGAAGATATCCCGCTCCTGACGGTCAATACTGTGGATATATCAGGAAACTGCTGAAGCTAGCGAAGAGCTTTGAGTGTTAAAAGTGTTAATACTATTTTATTTACTTTTTAAATAAAAGTTATAAATCACATTTGTTGTGTGTTTGTTATAAACCTTTAGTGTTGCTATACTGGAGTATATATCAACCTAAATAATATATCAGATTAGAGAATTAGTGATTTCAATTGGAGGAAAAAAATCATATGCGGAGCTACTATTGTTGACATCTTTTTAATGAGAAAGTCTAAGTTTTGTAATATGTATCATGCTCACTTTTTTTTTATCCCAAAATAAATTCTAAAGAACGGAAATAAGCCAGGTAGTGATTCTGATTTGACACAGTAAGAAAACTCAGGGAATAGTAGCAGAGTGAATTTGAGGTATGATGAGCTTCTATCGGTGTTGGTCTTAAGCCTGCTGCACACGAGAGCTATCTGCTGAGCTAACAGAGCTAACAGTCATTCGAGGCCGTTTGCTCACCAGATAGCTCTCGTGTGCGGCAGGCTTTAGAATCGAGTTGTGGCAGCCTCCTTTGATGGTTTAGGCACAGGAGCAATGTTCTTTTAGTGTTTAACGGCGTTGCAAACTACTTAGTGCATTACCTCCTCAGAAATCAAGCTTGTAACAGGTAGGCGTGGTTTGTGAGTGGACTCAGGGCACCAAACCAAGTGCATTCTGGGAATTGTTGTATTTCAGTCACATGAGTAAAAAAATACATTTTCTGGCTTCTCTCAGTCTAGAATGCTCCAAATTCAAAAAAAAAAAAATCACATTTCTACTACATATTTGACCCACTTTAAATACACATTAATCTTTGCAGGGGTGAAATATTCCTTTAATTGTTCAACCCTATTGAAGATAGGGGTAGCAGGTTCAAAGGAAAAACACTAACTTCAGTCATGATCAATATGTCATAGATGTAGCTGTGACACTGAACATAGTGGACTGATAGAGAAATTTACTTTTTTTGGCTCTGATTTGTCTACACCATAACTTCCAAGAGCAGAGGTCACTTTACTTCCACTCTACCCTATCATATTCGTGAACAAGACAACAAGATTCTTGACCTCATCTTTTTAAAGTGGGGTTCATGAAAAATGTAAACGCAATTGGTGACAAGGTGTTCGGGTGACTAAATGTCCTCTTCTTATAGATATATTAAAATGTCCAGTTTTCATTGTTTTTAAAGGGACCAATAAGCATACTTAAAATGACTGGTGCGATGCATGCAATACTAAACCGTTTTTTACATCTGACTTCCTCCCCAAGCTGCTGCCTAGTGGACGGTTCTGATCCGTTTATAGACGGGACAGACAGTAAGTGTAAGTAAGTGTAGCTTTACAGACGAATAGAACTGGCATAACTGGCATAGACTTTATCTGTATGTAATAAAAGTAGCAAAGTTCCAGTAGATCCACATGGACCTAATAAGTATAATAATGCTGTGCAAAGTGAGAGTTTATCTATAAATTGACTGAGGATGAAGATAAAAACAAAAGATTGGAGTAAGCACTATTGGTTTTTGTGTTTTTATTGTTTGAGAATGCTGATTTTTACTTTTATTTTTAGAAAAAAGTAATACTTGTTTTTTTATAATAGTATTTTAGATTTTTGTTTAATATTTGTATTGTTAGTTGTATTGTATTTGTTATTGTATGTTGTAACTATTACGGTCACTGGTAAATTTTCTAATTATTTCTATTATTAATTGAAAGCGTATTGCCTATATCTATTATTAATTCAAAGCCTATCTGAAGTTTGTTATAACTTTTCATTATAACCACATGTAAAATGCACACTTAAACTATGTTAAAATCAAAAATTTTGGCACAGTCAAAGTGTTCCTGGATGGGCCATGTGTCCTCTTTTTTCAAAATCTACATATGGTAACCCAATTAAGGGAACACGGAGTCCAAACTGCATCATGAGCAAACTTGACTTTCTGCCACAAATATGGACCTAACTCATGCTTAATGTATGAAGGTTTGGATAGCCCTTGACAATTTTGCCAATAGGGTATGGTTATACGTCCTCTCCAGATCAATAAAACAGATATAGACCTGACACCCAAACTATGATGTCTTACTCCACAACTCTGTAAGGGTAAAAATTTGGCTCATGGTTCCACATCCATGATAAAAGCAAAACTGATCCTCTTAAATCCAAGGTTCAATAATCGGTCGAAGGCTTCCCTCCTTAGAGTTTATTATCCTTGGGAAGCTGGTGAAGCTATAAGTAAAACCCCCTCACCAGTCTCCTCAAAAAAAGGACCTATCATCTTAGATTTACATTTCACAGGGGCTTTCCCAATTCCGAATGCAACCACAAAAGCCCCACAGACATTAGAGTTGTCAATATTTCCAGACAAATCTACTGCTTGTTTGCTGCCACAGAGCAGAGTTTGAACAGATAGGACGCCTTTACCGTAGTGATTGCTCTTCTTCTTCAATGTCCCCAGACTGTGCTTGCTTCATGGTGAACATAGTGACTAAACTGAGAAGACGCTCAAAATACTCCTCCTGCTGCTTGGTAAAACATCCTTCCCATGTCATAGGTGCCGATTTACATTTCTGTTAGAGGGTACTCACACATTCTAGCCCATCTCCCCCCGTACACTCACACAATTCAGCTGTGGCGGACTGTACATTTCAACTCTACACCTTCAGTGTTTTTGTACTTAGTCCAACCTAAATTATTTACAGCATCAAAATGAAACCCCAGCTTAAGAATCTATACAGAATCACACATTCATTTTACATCACCATTAATATAGGCTGGTCAAGAGATACTTAGGCCCCTGTTTAAACTTTGTTACGCTGAGCATGCCCAGTCAACCTGGTTGCAAACACGACAAATCTAGCTCCAAATGAGAGTTTTATTCAAAAGCATATGGTGTCTGTTGCTCTCTGGATCAATTGTATCCCTTCTCATCCTTCAGCCATATTAGGTTGAAAAAAAATTAATGATAACTGTTGGCAGCCTTGACCTGGGGAACACGGCAGGACCTTTAAGTGAATTTTGCCTTGATTGTCCCTTTCCAACATGCCCGGATTGTCAGGTGTCTCTCAAGATAATCCTAACAGATATTCCTGCCATGTTTGGTGTGTTCAGAGCACTCTGGCTTGCTCGGAAGGACAAAATTGGGATGTGGGCTCACTCGACCACAGTCCACTAAGGCACATAAACTTAGATCAATAAGAGTAAAGGGTGTAATGATGTTTCAAATTTTAAAATCCTGCCTTGTGAACTAGGCCTAACGAATTTCCTGGTTTAATACAGATATTTTTCAAAATACCACCTTTCAGGCTCTCATGAGCGCTTTTCCAATCACATGTCAAATGCAGCATAAGGCCTTTTAGATGGCCTCAGTGTCATGGTCTGGAGTGCTGATTGGGTATCACACCTAACATTCATTCTTAAACAGACAGACTTTGCCATTGGTCTCATGTCCGTATCTGAGCAGGGTGCCGAGTATTGTCTGTGGTAAAATGCAAAATATCAATTTTATCTCTGCACTTCAAAAGAAAGTCCTAAAACTCTTCTACTAATTCAGGCAATAAAGCGTAATCTTGATATAATTTAGCCTGTAGCTGTGAGACATTTTGACATCTTTATTTGAATTTGCTGACCTACCACTGAAATGAGTCGAAGAATAAAAATAAAATAAATCAAAAAAGTTGGGAGAAACATTCTCATCCAGATTTTCTCATCCCTAAACTACCAAGCCACTAAACACTGAAGAGAATGGATGAATTTGGAGTGACATCCCTGTGATTGCTCTTGACATTTGTGCATCGTCCAGGCGCATATGTTGTTGTAAAAGCCGCACCTAAGGGAGGTTGTGAATGTGTGTGTGTGAGTGCATATGTGTGTTCTGATGAGCTCAGCGCAGCTGAGGACAGACAGTGAATGAATAATAAAGTGTGTCAAACCTGACCTATGTGGTCACTCCATTTAGAACTTTCCCTGGTTTGACCGCCGCCCCAGCCTCCCCTCCGTCGCGCACACACAAAGACGAGGCCTGCTGTGTGAGCTAACTTTAGAACAAAGAGACGCCAATGAGGGCTTTTGTTTTCCCTGTTTTAACAAACAAGCTGTTGAACTGTAAAAGTGAATTGGACAGGGATCAACCATATAATGTAGTTTTGACAGCCTCTGAAGCGCATCCGCTCTGCCCACTCGCTTTTGCTGATTGCCCCTGAGCCCTTTTTCTCCCCTGCACAGGCATACTGTGGCATTTACTAGGTACAGTGGGCAGCAGAACGCACATCAGAAACAAATAAGCATACATGGATGGAGAGAGAGAGTGAGACGGGGCTGCAGTGAGTGAGCCAAACGATGAGTCATTAAGTTAAGTGGGGATCTAGTAGTCCATAAAAACTGGTGTCTACCATAAGACAAAAAATAATAATGTGCATAAAACAGCGTTAGTGATTTTCAGCTAAATTGGGGGTCCACAGGTCCTTACTCGGCCATCGTGTTATACATTTCTGCTTGCTTAGAGATAAGAAGCCATATTCTGGACAGATCATAATTAAGTATGCATAATTTTAAAAAATGCCATGCACCTCAATAGGCATCACATGCAATACTTTTCAAGTTGATATGTTTCAGAAACAGCAAAACTTTAGGATTTTAGTTTTGAGAATCACAGTTTCTGGACCTCAAATACAATTAGTTTGAAGAAGCTCTTTGCCTACAGTTTGGAAAAGATAAAATCTTTCTTTATTTTGTGACATGAACTTTGGAAACATAAACGTTTGATAGATGATCATTAAAAATCTGCCTATCTGTTAACACATGCAACACTTGCAAGATACATGAATTTGTCAGAATTAAACTCACCGTTCTGGATATATTTAAGAAAAAGAGGCAGGATTCTTCCCACAAGGAGCGAAGTGAACGAGATACTATTAATTTACCCGGTAAAGGGTCATTTTAGCTGCTACTGGCTCAAGGAATTGATATGCCTACCTTTAATGTGTCAGAGGGGATGAAGGAACACAGGGCTACACCTGAGATACAATTTATGCCACATTACATCTTGCCCCGCCCACTTCTGATAACCTCATAATGATGCCAACCCTAAACCAAAGACATAGACCTTGTTTTCTTTTGGTCTAAAAAAAAATCAAAAATTTTTGATTGTATGCTAACTAAGCAGACAATTTAATACAGTACTATTCTGTGCAAAAAATTATTTGCCAGTAGCAGCGAAAATTACCCTTTATGGGGTAAATGAAGAGTATCTCAGTCCACTCCGCTCCTTGTGGGAAGAATCCTGCCCCTTCATCTTAAATCTATCCAGAACGGTGAGCTTAATTCTGACAAATTCATGTATCTTGCAAGTAGCAGTACCAATTTATGAAAATCCATGTTTACGCCCCTGCGCAGACGAGCTACAGAACGAATAAAAATGTTATCAAATGAAGTAAAAAGAGAAGAAGACCAGGTGAGAGATTAAGTAAGAGCATCCAACAGAATAGGGGCTTAAATATGAGTCAACGGCTGGTTAGAGGGAGGGAAAAACAGTTTGCTTATTACGACAGTGATTTAAAACTCACGCCAAAATTGAATAGTGAGCTCTTAAAGTAATACCATACACATTTCTAGATTTTGTGAACTTGGTTTATACGAAAAGATATATTGGATTCATTTGGTTGTGTAATCTGTATCCATTGTATGAGATACACCTGTCTGTTGTTAATAGCAATCATTGTTCGGTCAATCACTTGGCAGCAATTCAGCTAATTTAGCAATTTAGTGGTAAAGACAACTTCCTGAAGTTACAGCCAAACATCCTGATGGACATTCGTTTTGAATGTGGAATGGTTGTGAGCAGGTGGGCTGGTCAGTGTGTTTTTAGACACTACTGATCTGGGATTTTTCTGTTTAACTAAAGCTACACAATATACCCAATCAGGTTAACACAATATTGCTGTATGAAATATTGGATTGGGAAAAGACTGCTTGGATGAAAGAATGGCATGGATAGACGATTGATATAATTTTAATTTGACAAATACTTCAGCTCACAGAAAGTGGTGTGGAAATTGTACTGATGAAAAACAAGAAGTGAGAAAGATCTGGGTTAATTACTATCACCATCACAATTTTCTATATTTTCATTAGATATTCTACATTTCCACACAGCTGCAGTGATGCATTGTCGATAAAAAAGTCTGAGGAAAATGGGTAGACTAGTTTTAGCAGCTCAGATACTCACTCTTAACAAAAGGTACTGTACTTAGTATACCATTTCTAAACTCCCAACACATGGAACTTTAAAGCACGATGGCGAAAACGGCAGAAGACCACACCTGGTTTAAGGTCATGTCTGTTAAGAACAGGGAACCTGAAGTTAGAAGACATATAGACTCACCATAATTGGAGAATAAAGATAGAGAGACAGACTACAGGAATTAGAGACCAGTTTAAACCAGCTCTGAGCATCAAACTCTGGTGGAAACTAAGTGAAAGTGACATAACAGGAACTGCGTTTTTGAAACAGCTTCAGCTTTTGCTAACAATACTCTAAAAAAGATTGAAAGACCACTCTTTCCAATAAGTAAATACAGATTTGTTTGCTGTTTCTTTTGCAACAAAATCTTGTCAATGTCTGAGGAGGACATCTAAAGATCAATTCCTGTGTGAATAAAAAGGTTCTCTACTGAATCAAATCATTTTTAAAAATCAAGGAATGTTAGTAATGCATTATAATTATTTTTTGCTTGAGTTGTTAATTAAGTCCAGTATAAATATAATGTTGCCACTAATACGATTTCAGAAAAGTTACCCTTGCATAAATCTGGGTGACATTTAGTCAATACAGTCATATAAGATAAATTAGGATATGAATGCTGAGGAGGCTTTTTTGTTAGTTTAAAAACAAACTTGAAGCAGGTATTGAAAGTTGTCATTGAGCTCACATTTCTATATCAAAAATGTATTTTTTTCCATTGGTCTGATGTAATATTCTATTCTTCAATGAAGTGTTTTCATTAGTTGTAAGCAGAAAATCATTGTAATTGACTGAAATAAAGGCTTGAAAATATTCTGTATAGTACCTTTAAATTAATAAAACAAAAATTTTAACTGCTTTTCAGCTTCATTGAATAGGACTGAGATAGGAGTGAGATAGGCCACCAAACTTTGATAAATGTTTATGGTTTATTGAGTTTGAGAATTAGACTACACTGAAAAAAAACAAAAAAAAAAAAAAAAAAAAACAAGAACAAAAAACCCCACTTAGAATGTAACCAATAAAATTGGTGTAACAATTTGCACCAAATTTTAATCACTACATTTTTGTATATTTTACCTAAGTTTTACAGCTAAGAAGCTCTTGAAAAGTTGTGCTAAGTGAAATACCTTTGTTACAATTGTATTTAATATAAGTTATTGAATTTTAAAATTTCTATTTATTTGACAGTAATTCAATTAATTAAAGTTTAACAAATTTTTTTGGATGTTACAAAAAAATTAATTAGTTCAAGTTTTTAACCCCACTAACACTTTTTGGAATAAGAAAGTTAAAGCACCTTATGTTGCTTGTTCAACTTTTTTTCATTAGTAATGCCTGTTAGCTGCTACTTATCAGACTAAGTGGAAGCTATTATGTTAAATAGAATGAACCTATATAGCACTTCTTTAGTCAGGCTTAGGCCACGTCCACACTAAGGCCGTTTTCACATGTGTGGCCGTACCAGAAAACATAGATTCACATGGTACGGGAGTCCGTACTCGGGTACGGTATTTGGTCAAAATCCACTTATTTCGTACCATGTGAACACAGACTGTACCGTGCCAGAATACGGCCAGAGAGACCTGCCTTGGAGGTAGTATCCGAGTCCTGGTACGAGCGGCCACGTATCATGTGAACACAACCCGTACTCTGGCCGTACTCAAGACAATAGACACGCTCCATGCGGAAATGACGACACCGCCGGCCGAAATTACAGAATCACCTCGCGACCATACAAATACCAAAACAACGCGATTCAAGCATCCCACAGCAACACAGCAGCTTACAAAACGGCGGGTTTACTACAACACTCACCCTGTAGATGGCTTCAGGTAGCAGCTGACCAGTAGACCAGTTTGTTTACATTCTAGGCTGTCGCTCGTTTTATGACGTCGGTACTTCTCACTCCCTTGTTTGTTGGAGAACTAAGACTT
This sequence comes from Apricaphanius iberus, assembly GCA_028564705.1. Taxonomy (NCBI): domain Eukaryota; kingdom Metazoa; phylum Chordata; class Actinopteri; order Cyprinodontiformes; family Aphaniidae; genus Apricaphanius; species Apricaphanius iberus. The sequence continues at coordinate 217,641 of JAPXFQ010000510.1, forward strand.
ATTTGTATACCGCCACCTGCTGTTTATTTGTAGTAAAAGACTGGATCCCAATACGGGCAGAGATCCGTGACATGTGAACAGAAAAAATTAGCATTTTCTCTGGCCGTTTTCTGGTACGGCCACACATGTGAAAACGGCCTAACTCCCCGTATAACCTTATCGGCTCAGTGTGGAAGTCCTTTCCGTCTTGAGCCACATTCACCATTCACACTCACTTTCAATACACAGATCAGCAATCAACTTGGAGTTAAGTACTTTTCCCAGGGGTATATCAACATTTGACGAATGCAAGCTACACTCCTCCAATAACAACCTAACGTTTGGGCACCCCAGGTAAACATTTGTATTAATGTCCATAAAGAAGCCAAGGAATGATGGAAACATCTCCAACAGGCATTAAATTACAGATGAGACATTTTTATAATGTGTGAAAAAAGTTAGATATTATTTTCATTATTTACACTTTCAAATTAACAGAAAACCAAATAATGGTGTCTGCAAAATTTGGGGCACCCCGCAGAGTAAATACCTTGTACTGCTCCCTTTGGACAGCTGAGACCTGACAGGGGCATGGATTGTTCACAATCATCGTTTGGAAAGACTAGGTTATGTCAATCTCAAAGGCTTTAAATGCCCAGACTCATCTGACCTTTCCCCAACAATCAGCACCATGGGTTCCTCTAAGCAGTTGTCTAGAACCCTGAAACTGAACATAACTGACTCTCACAAAGCAGGAGAAGGGTATAAGAAGATAGCAAATCCTTTCCAGATGACAATATCCTCTGTTCGGAATTTAATTAAGAAAAGGCAGTAATCAGGAACAGTGGAAGATAAAGCCAGATCTGGAAGACCAATAAAAACATCCGACAGAACAGCTCATAGGATTGTGAGAAAAGTAAGTCAAAACCCACGTCTGACTGCATCATCCTTCCAGAAAGATCTGGCAGGCACTGGAGTTGTGGTTCACTATTCCACTATAAAGAGATACATGTATAAATATGGTCTTCATGGAAGATTAACCAGAAAATCTCTTTTATGTCCTCATCACAAAATCTGCGTTTGAAGTTTGCAAATGAACATATAGACAAGCCTGATGCATTTTGGAAAAAACTTCTGTGGACTGATGAGGTCAAAATAGAACTTTTCGGCCGGAATAAGCAAAGGTATATTTGGAGTAGAAAGGGCACAGAATTTAATGAAAAGAACCTCTGTCCAGCATGGGGGTGGATCAATCATGCTATGGGGTTGTGTTGCAGCCAGTGGCACGTGGAACATTTCACGAGTTGAAGAAAAGGCGGATTCTATTACATTTTAGCAAATTTTGGACGGTAACTTGATGCCATCTGCAAAAAGCTGAAGTTGAAGAGAGGATGGCTTTTACAAATGGGTAATGATCCTAAGCACACCCCAAAATCTATGATGGATTACATCAAGAGGCGTAAACTGAGGGTTTTGCCATGGCCTTCACAATCTCCTGATCTCAAGATCATTGAAAATCTATGGATAGACCTTAAAAGAGCAGTGAGTGACAGACAGCGCAGAAATCTCAAAGAACTGGAACACTTTTGTAAGGAAGAATGGGCAAAGATATCTCAAGAATTGAAAACTCTTGGCTGGCTACAAAAAGCGGTTAAAAGCTGTGATACTTGCCCAAGGGGGTGGTAGAAGGTATTAACTCTGTAGGGTGCCCAAACTTTTGCAGGCGCCATTAATTTGTTTCCTGTTATTTTGAATGTGTAAATGACTAAAATAAAATCTAACTTTTTTGACATATTATAAGAATGTCTCATCTGTAATTTAATGCCTGTTGGAAACGTTTCCATCTTTCCTTGCCTTCTTTACGCACATTAATACAAATGTTTACTTGGGGTGCCCAAACTTTCCATCTCCACTCAATCTACTATTTATCTTGATATCAGATTTTATTTCCCAATAAAATAAGTTTGATATGTGTAGTTGTGCTCCATTTTATTGTTATCGGTCTTTATTTTCTCTAACTTCTCCTTTTAACATTCATTAATTGATCTTTAACATATTTAAATAAAGTCCAAAAGCACAAAGACACTTTGACAGTAAGTTAAACAAAAATAATTTTCTGTTTGATCCACTTCTTGCAGATTTCACGAAGAGCAGTTAAGTGAGTCAATGAAAAACCTAATGTTCCCCTTTGAGGGTATCTTACTGAGCATAGAGTGGACCAATCAGAGCATATTAATTCTACAATTGTAAAATACCGCGTTTGGATTGGTCCTGTCGCAGCTGCTGTTATGTACAGCTGTTAAACTACGTCAATGAAAAAGTCTTCCATCGGGTGCGCTGTTTCAGGTATTCTAATTAGCACCTGGTTTGGCACGAGCCGTAGTTTGAAGAGGACGCTGTCTTCGGAACTGGTTCTTCTTGACGTAGTTATGGATTCAGAGAGGTGAGCGTTTAATTTTTACTAGGTGTAACAGAATTTAGAGATCCCTTGTTTATGTTTTATTGATTAATTTATTAATCATTTGCAAATGTTTCCCGCCCCTCGTTGAACGTGGCAAAGAAGATTAAAAAAACACTTAATTTACCACAAAATAAGAAAACGTGCTCGCATTTCTCGGTTATAAGTGACACCAAATATATTTTAAAAAAAGAGTAAGTACTGTTTGTATTCTGTAAGGGTGACATTTAGACCTTCCTTACTGTCCAACTGCCATTCAGCTGTCTGTCAGTCCCTCAGAAACTGTCAGTGTGTCCACAGCGAAATGAAGAAGGGGTTCACAGCTGAACCCTAAAACAGAGGAAGAAAACTGTCAAAACAAAAATGTGAAAACAGAAATAGATAAAGGGCAAACAACCCATAAATTCCAGTTGTATTTCCTGCCACAAAGGGATAAAATTACAAAAAAAAATCTAAATTGTTAAACACACAATGAATTTTCAGCCTTTACCTTATTTTTTCATATTATTGTCAACTTTACATGTACTTCCTAATCTGGAAATGAATTTACATTCATTTGCTCTACACATTTCTCTTACATCTTATGTGTTTTAACTTGATTTAAGTTTGCTTAAAAAGCCTACCATATTAGTTAGTAGGCTGTTTAGGTAAATGATAAAAAAACAAAACATATTACATGCTCTAATTTCTTATTCAAAGCAGAAATTTGGCCATTTCTAATGTTGAAAAACATGTTTTACATATTGTTTATTACGGTAGGGATATTTTTTTCCATTTATTGTTTGGATTATTTCTGTTTGTATACACAGGCTGAACAGTACATTAAAAAAGGACCAAATTAAACTAGCGTTGGATTTTAAGTTATTTTTGCCCATATTAAATAGGGATATAAGAAAATATTGATACAGCAATATTTGGTCACAATATGTTATCAAAATTCAAAAGCAATGTATTGATTTTTATTTTTTAAAATGTGAATGGAACCATTAATGATGATGGTAATTTTTGTAGTAATATTAGAAGTATTATTGCTAGTAGGTGGCTGTTTTTATCTTTTTCGTCCCAATCGATAAAATAGATCTAGAGATAAAACTGGATGTGTTATGAATGAAACAGATTGAAGTGTTTTGAATGCTGTGACAATTTCTGTACAGTTAAATTCAGTTTTAAAAATCACAGTACATAGTCCGATTATCAAAATTATTGATTAGTATTATCAAAATATATTTTCTCCTCTGTATTGTGATACATATCACAAGATTATTGCCAATACACCTCCTTAATATTAAACCTGTTTACCCACCTGCTGTTTATGGCCTATGACACCCTGATATTATGTTTCATAAATCAGGCTGTCCGCTCCTGCCACCTCCTTATCACAGATGCCATTTTCAGCTTGCCACTTGTAGAATTAAATCAGTTATGTCTTAAAGGGTTAGTTCACAATTTTTCAAATTAGGTTATGTGAAGTTATTTTTGGTAATAATTTCCTTACCTTTTGTAGAAACATGGCATTTCACTGTGAGCTTTTTGGAAATAAGCTTGTTTCCATGATTCCCCTTATTGGCTAAGTACATTTTTCAGAGGAGAAGTCATGTACAAAGGAAGATGCTTTTATTTGGGAGATAGATTGTAGGTCCACAGGTACATTGGAGAGTACCAACCCAAACAAACAAAATGCAGGATAAAATTCAGCAATTATTTCAAATTTTTGTATTTTTAGTTTCTTGGTTAAGAAAAGTATGATTGTCGCTAGCAGTTTTTTTTTTAATTAAATGTGAGGTAGCAATTTTCGCACTTGCTCCATTGTGCCTATGGCATTTTAAAAAACCTTCCTTTTAAAACACCATGTATAAAATAGAACCTGTCTGAAAAAAAAAATCAACATTACTTTATTTATATCGAGTAAATTATAAGATCGAATGGCAATTAAACTAATGCTTGTTTGGTCTTCCAGTTGAGCATTTTGTGGATTTCATATATACAATACATTACATAGTAAGTAGGGTACATTGTATTAATTGTCACCTAATTGTAAAGTGAATGATTTACTATTTTAAAACTGTGATATCCAATTCACGTACGGGATCTTCCCCGCAGGGTCTTATAAATTACTACAAAATTATTTTAGTGTTTTTGATTGAGTCCAAATTAGGGCTGCACAATTATGTCCAAAAAGATAATCACAATTATTGTGATCAATATTGTAATCACGATCATTCATCCAGTCCTGTAAAATATCTATTTTTATTGCACCAATTCTAAACATATATATATATATATATATATTTAAAATTACAAGCTAAATATGTTAAAAATAATTATGGGAAACAATTACAGCTTATACAGAAAAGGCCTTTGACATTCCCTGCATCCAAATCCTTAGTATTTACTATATGCTACGTAGCAACTATTACTCACCTCTTAATAATGGATAATGCATTATGCTGCATTCACACCGCCCCATACGTCAGCGTTAGCTGCGGCAAGATTACATGTAAAGTCTATGGTGGAGTATGTCAGAGGACCGTCAAGGGCTCTGTGTTGCGTTGAGTACGTTGGCTCCGTCAACGACACTTGCGTTTCATACGGCAACATATCAACGCATGCGTTACAGAAGTTCAGCAAGCTGAACTTCTGACGGATCCAACGCAGTTAGCGCAGTGCGGCAACCAATCAGAGCGTCTCACTGTAGTTATGTCACTATACGGCGCATCTTGAATGAAGCGCGGGCCCAGTGAAAACATTTTCAACAAAAGCAGATTTAAAAAAGTCATAAATAACACTTACCGAAGTCAGATGGACAGGCGCTCCTAAAGAGGAACAGAGAACCTGTAGTTGGTGTCCTGGTAGGAGATTTAAGCTCCGATGCGGCCGAGGAGGTCATAAAATTAGGCGCGGGACCATAGACTGTAAAAAAGAATAGACAGCGCCTCCTCACTCCTCCCCGTTTACCAGAATGACACACTTTCTTGGGGGAATTCATGGCGGATTCAATGACTCCTCCTCCCCAGCTCTGACAAAGCATGTTCCTAAAAAGGGCATAGGAGCGGGATCTTCACTGTAGACTCTGCCCTCGCGGGGCGTGTATGGGCGTGTAGTTCGGTCGTAATCACACCCATTCTGCTCCCGCGTCGTTAGGTCTGATGCTAAACTTGGCTCAGCCCCCTCATTAATTATGCAAGATTTCAAAAATTATCTTACGAAAAACAGCCTGGTGCCCAGGTTTTTTATGAGCCCAGCGGTATCTCAGGAAGAATATGTAGCCATAGAAAGTTTAAAACAATGGGGCACCAGACATTAAAGTTGTTTTTAACGTGTTTAAAGTCCAGTGCTTTTCAATGGGGTCCTAGCGGCCAAATGGAGCTACTACAGCAAGGGAGGAGCAATGGCGGACTCCATGGCATGCGGTCAAAAAGTAGAGCAGCCAGTGGCCATTGCGCGGGACAGACGGAAGTAGCACTGAAAGCGAACCCTCATCCATACACAGCTCCTGGAGCAAATGGTTAAACTCCCCAAACTCAGAACACATCTGAATAATGGGCGCTGATGCATCCGATGTCAACGTTGTCTAGCTTTATCTAGCTAATAAAGCCAAGCCACTCTCTCATTACAATCCACCATAGTGCAGAAACTTCAGAACGTGCGGCAACAGAGGAAGCCCCGCCCATGCGTTGTTTTTTTCCTCAGAAGCAGGCTATGGAAGCCAAAAAGTACATACCTCAAACTTCATCCGTTGGATGCATTGCTCGACGTATCCAACGGATGCGGTCTGAATGCAGCTTTAATGTAATACTGCATAGCAAACGATCACGTAATAGGCATGAAAATCATACATACTGCTCCAACATTTTGAATGTCCTTTGACCCATATGACTTCTGTTGAACCAGATGTTTACGTTACTTTCGCCTGTGGTCCCGCCATCCTCTAGCCGTTATTTTGTCTGGTATGACTTAACAACTTAAATCTTTGATCAGTCGACAAACTATTACAGTAATCAGTAACATCGCTTCACGTATATTTATCTGCCGAAACTGTGGCGGAGTCAATGGTTGACAGTTCGTCTGTAGCATTTTACCTACATAACATTCTTAAAATGTTTCTAATAATTTAATTGTTTATACATAGGTTTTGTCAAATGATTAAACTCTGACTACAACTCCAGTCACCTCTATACTAGAGAATTTTGAGGTGCTGTAATGAAATATATTCTGTTATCAGAAATTAATCTACATATTTCTTTAAGTAGAAGATCTTAAAATGAATATTTCTTGCACATTATAGGGAACTTATGTCATTGATATTCAATTACAACAGAAAAAAATAGAATATTGTGAAATAAATTTGGCAGTTTTATCACTATTTTCCAAAAGGGAAATTCGTTTATTATACGATTATGCATATAATACAGAGGGGAATTTTGAAAAATATTGAATATTGTGAAAAAGTTAAAGCATGATCAACTCGATAACAATTAGGCTGATTTCAAGTTGTTGTTTTAATGTACCTTATAAATAAATTTGATTTGTTTTGATGTCATAAGCATGTCATTGTGTTGGACAGAATGTCACTGCTTTTTTAAGAAGCTCTTCTATCCTCCACTAGATACCTGTTCTAATGGAACCTGTTTGAACTCATTATCTGTTTTTAAAAAACTGTCTACAACTTAAAACAGTCAGACTCCAACCTCTAAGACTAGAGACCTGGCCAAAAACACCAGGGACAAGATTGCTCCAACAGAGCAGAGGACAGTTGGGAGAATGTCATATGGTCAGATATCAAAATAGAACTCTTTGGTGTAATAATGCTGAGTTGGGGCTACATGGTGGCGCAGTGGTTAGCACTGTTTCCTCGCAGCAAGAAGGTTGTGGGTATCCCAGCCCAGGGTCTTTCTGCATGGAGTTTGCATGTTCTCCCCGTGCATGCGTGGGTCCCCTCCGGATGGATGAATGAATGGATGGATGAATAATGCTGAGGTGCATTCCAAGAACATCATACTTGTGGAATGGTGCAAGCAGAACCACCTTCTGACCAGCACAGGGAAAACCTGCAGGGAAAACCAAGGAGTTTGTGGTGGACTTCAGCAGATGCAGACCCACCTCACGGACACCAGTGCACATTCAGGGAGTGGACATTGAGATAGAAGACTCTTCTAAATACCTGAGTGTTCACCTGAACTACAAACTGGATTGGGGTAACAACAGTGATGCTCTTTACAGGAAGGGTCAGAGGTCAGATTGGACTCTACTTGCTGAGGAGACTAAGGTTTTCTGGAGCGCTTTTAAAGTAATTCTTTGATTTTATGGTGGTATCTGCCATCTTTTATGGTGTTGTATGGTGCAGCAGCATAGGAAGATGTTGCTGAGCTGCAGAGCTCTTTCAGTGACAGACTGCTGCATCCTACATGCATGAAGGAGCGATATCACGGCCCTACATCTGGCAGCTGTCTCTACAACCAGAACTGATCCCAACAAACTCTTAGTAATCTTAACATCCCTGCAGTAATTTGCATTATTTGACTCACTTAATTTTTGTTGTTATTATTTGCACATACATTTTTTAAAGTATATATTCTACTAACTTCTTCGAAATAATGTTTACTTTTAATGCACAACTATGGATGCAGACTCTGTAAATACTCTTAAATGATTAAATATTCTTTTTAAATTGCTCGTCTCTTAGCTGCTGTTACAGCTGAATATTCCCTTTGTGGGACAATAAAGGATAATTCTATTCTATCAGGTATGAAGGATCAGAGTAGAAACGTCATACTTTGGGGCTGCATTTCCTCAGAGGGACCAGGACCACTGTTCTGTATTAAGAAAAGAATGAATAGGGCCATGTATCATGAGATTTTGGGCAAAAACCCTTTCCCACTGGTGAAAGCATTTTAGATTAAATGTGGATGAAAATTCCAGCATGACAAATGCTGGAATATCCAGCAAACAGGTGAAGGAGTAGCTACATAAAAAGCCCTTCAAGGTTCTCGAGTTGCCTAGCCAGTCTCCAAATCTCAATTCAGTAGAGAATCTCTGTTCATTCTGTGCATGTGTGGGTTCCTCCGGCTTCCTCCCACAGTCCAAAAACATGACGGTTAGGTTAATCGGAATTTCTAAATTGCCCTTAGGTATGAGTGTGTGAGTACATGATTGTTTGTCCTATGGGTCTCTATCTTGCCCAGCGATGAAATGGTGACCTGTCCCCATCCCCCAGCCCTGCATAGGGTGGATAGTACAGATAGTGGGTAGTGGGGGGATTTTCAGAACTATTATTTTTCTTGAACTATTATTTCAAGTATTTAGTATAATGAAAAAGTATAAAACAAAAAGCCATGCGACAACCAATCGACTGGAGCAGTGAGACAACTAGCCCCAAGTGATCTTGTGATGAAAAAAATGTATCTAGCTAACACATGGCTTTAGCTTGCTTAATAAATACTAATTAGATTGTAAATAAAAGAAAACAGTGTAAATAGCTCAAAGACAGAGTTAGGCCCAATTAGTAAAACAAAGTCTTGCATAAATATATTTTAAGCAGATAGTCTGCAGTGTTTTTGTTTCTGATACAGTTTGAAATCTGTAAAACTGGTGTTACAATCTTTTAACACCAGTAAAGAACTCATTTTGAGAAAACACATTTAGCAATGCTGGATATCCTAAACATATCTATAACATCATATATCGGTTCTACAAGAGTATTAATAACAATTTTATAATTTATTTAAAATTTTAAGTTATTTGAAAATACAATTTTTACTGTCATTACCTTGTTTGATGACAGTAGTTTTACTAGAACACAGCTAAAAAAGATGTCTTGCCTTTTCTCACTTTGTTAAAATTTATAAGCAGCATAAAGACCCTCTTACAATTTAATGTAAAAAAAAAAAAAAAACAAGACAATGCATTAATATTGGCATGTTATACATTTCCGAATCATTATGGCCCTGTGAGTATTCCACCTAATATATTTTGTGTCCCGAGACGACACAGGGCTAAAGGATAGTATATAATTTTGGCAAAAATGGTGTAAAACAGTTTTGTTGATTGTTTAAAGAGCTGAGGTGGCTTCTGTATTGGTCAGACAGATTCACACCTTAAATAAAACCTTAAAATGGCACCTTTAAAATAATACCAAACCCAAAAGTGTAAAAAATTGATAGATGACTTCATCCCCAAAGTCAGGACATGGACTCATGGTGAGGCTTATTTCCATTATTATGGCCCTCACCTCTGGAGCAGGCTTCCGAAGGACCTCAGGGCCGCAGAGAACGTCCATGTTTTTAAGAGCAGGCTCCAGACTGACCTTTTTAGCCGTGCTTTTAACTTATTATTATTTATTGCTTAATCGCTCTGCATGTTTTATTTGATTGAATTTTTTGTTTAGTTTTTAACTGGTTATTATTTATTATTTATCTGATTTGCATTTTTATCTGATGTTATTTTATCATTCGTTTATCTTTTACAATTTGGGATGCTATCAGTCTTAACATTTTTATCAGTACTTTAATACTTAATTTAATTTTCTACTGTTTAATATTTTAACTTATTTTAATCATCCTTCTAGTGTTTTCTCTGTGGGAGCCCTTTGCATCGGGGGTGGTGGTTGGCTGCGGCTGCCTGGGTGGAGGTGGGGGTACCAGCCCTCCCTCCTCTGGGCACCCTGGGTCAGTGCCTTGACTGCTGCTGTTGATCTGATGCTGCTAATGCAGATGGCTCCCATGATGGCGTTTCCTGGCTCATCTGTACTCAGCCCCTTGTTGCTTTTGTTTACTGTTGCTTTTATGTGTGTGTGTGTGCGTGTGTGTGTGTGTGTGTGTGTGTGTGCATGGGAGATTGGTTGGATTGGGGCAGGTTTGTGTGGGGGCTATAGTTGTGATGATGATTTTATTTTGGGTTTGGGAAGGGTAGGGTCATTTTAATCTGTAAAGCACTTTGAGAAGCTATGTAGTTGGAAAGGCGCTTTATAAATAAAGTTTTATTGATTGATTGATTGAGTCTAGACCAGGTTATGGACCTGCATGAAAAGTGTAATTTTCTGAAGGGGTTGGGTCACTTCATGAGCTGATAAGACCCAGTTGCCACTCAGGAACGGTTGTCATAGCAAAATATCATCTACAGACATGAATCTTTTCAAAAACCATAATTAAGTTTCATTAGCTTGAGTGGTACTGACAAGTAAAATTTTGGGCCCTGGCCCATGGACTATAAGTCAAGTCACTTAGTAGTCAGTACTCTTCAGGTCTGTTTGAAGTTGACCTCTGGAGTTTGTTGATTCATTGTAATGGACGCTAAGTTTGACCTTATTGGTTTTAAAAATTCAAAGATGATGTAGAAAAGTTTGAGAAGAAAAACAGGTGTCATTTCTTAGCTATTGTCCAATACTGTTGCATAAATGTATCAGCCAATATATTTCTTAAATGCTTGTTGGATTTGATTTGCTGTTTAGATCTGAACTGAAGTGGTTCTTTGCTCTGGTCCAGCTAATAAATGTTGCAGAGTTAGCACCAGCGCAACAGGGCTAAGGACACGTTCCTCCTATTATACCCTGATTAGAACTTTAGTGAATAAACCTCTTTTAAGGGTCTTTAATGGAGATCCCTGGATTACCAGTATGTACCAAGTAATCTTTCTCCAGTTGCCTTTCTTATTAGATAAAAAAGTTGACATAAGTCTACTAATTTTTAACTAAAATATAATCTTTCCTGCAAGTCTTGACCTGCATTGTTCTATAGTATGAAGTATATCTTCTTTGTTTCAGCCATATTTGCAAAAAGCGGTTTGCTCAACACTTTTCAGATATTCAGTGTAATTTTGCATAGATAATGGAGAGATCCTGTGATGCAAATTGATCTTTATCAAAATAAAATGTTTAAATTAAATCTTCTATTTTTGGTGGCTGTTAGGCATGATAAAAGTACCTGATCTGCAAACAGAATTTTTGTGTAATGTGTGCCCAACTCTTCTGTTTGTGTGTGCTTTGGGTGTGTGCATCAACGTGTGTGTGATGTGAAGTGAAGGGAGAGAGAGTAGGAAAGAGGTGGAGTGGCGACAGAGCAGCCGAGAAGTGACACAAATCAATGTGAGCACCCAAACCACCATCACCAGCAGCGGCGACAGCCTCTTCGACCTCCATCACCCCTCTGCCTTTCCCTGAGAGAGACCAGCTGAGCCGGACTCCAAGGAAGAGACTCCTTTACAGCACTTCACTGGTAAGTCACCACAGATGTTCAGATACTTCTCTCAATTTTGAAGTTGTGAAGGCTCTCATGCACAGAGGATACAGCTGAGGGTTCAGCCTTGGCTGAGCACCTTTTTTTCTTTTTTTCTTTCCCTCATGCACTGGCTCCTCTCTGCTGCTTCTTTTGCTGCCGCTGCTGTGACTACAGCAGAGAGAATGGCTGTCAGAGTGGGATGGTGTGAGAAAGCTGCCGTTGGTCCTACTGTTGAATGCTTTACAGTCTGTTGGTGCTCAGGGGTTGGTTCGAGGGAAGCTCTTCCCACCAATCAGCACTCTGCCTCTGTGAAAGCAGAAGTTAAAGGCGATGATAAAGTGGTTGAGATTTATTATGAGATAAAATCTGTAATATTTTGAAAGGTTTTTTATTTTTATTTTTCAACAAAAAGGAATGTTTAGATAGTTGCACGAAGACTTAATACTGAGGAGTGCCCTCCCAACTTTTCAGATCAATATATACAGAGGAAACATAATTCACTTTATTTGAACTTTTATAAGTACTATCAGTTTCATAGTTTTGAAATATTCATATTTTATATTACAGGAGATTATTTTTTTAGGTTGGCTAGTAATATGAAGGAAGTATAATCATGGAATATTGTTGTTTTTTTGTTATTTTTTACATTGAGGAGCAACCGAATTTTAGACATCTAAACCATGGAAACACATTTTTGGCCAATATTGGGTGACGTCGACCTCAGCATGCTGTTGTGAAAACAGTCTCTCAATTCATTTGCAGGCTAAGAATCTAGAAGGAAAATGGGTATAAGATACAGGAGTGTCAAAGCCAGAGATCATTGACTAAATCTTTATCCTTTAGCTCTACTAAACTAAATGTGTTTAAGGTTGAAACAAAAGTCAAATCTGTCCAGCAAAAAGGTATCATGTTGTTGTACTTCTTTACAGTGCTCATATTAACTTTTGACCAATTTCTCTAGTTTAAGAAAACTCTGGTTACCAGAAAAATATAGGTGAACTACATGAAAACAAAATGCTCTTCCTTTAAAAATATGCAACTTACGCTTTTATAGAACAGACAAATAACGTCTACTTTAACACTTTACTCTCTATTATTGTAAATGTCCTATTTGAGGAGCCAGTTGTGATCTTAATCATTGCTGTATCTGCTCTGAATGTTAAGTCCCTGTCTCTTATTTACAGTTATACAGTATCAGTAACAGCTGCCCACCATTTGTTGTTGTGGGAGCTTGGCAGCAGTGGAGGTTGTTATCAGTCCCTAGCATCAGGGATTGGTTTCCGCTCTGTTTTAGACAGTGATGAAAACACGAACATGCATCGAGCACTGACAAATACACAAAAACGAGGCTTGTTTGTCACATGATTGTGTGTGAGCGTTTGGATACCCTAAGGCTCACAGAGCGAGAGACATTGTTAGACGCAGGTAAGAGTAAGACGGAGAGAGACATCTGTCAGTCTCTCAATGTTGCCTTTCACAATGCGTCTGATGAGATGTGCTCTTCTTAGAACACACACAAACAAACATATTCAAGTCTATATAGATATTCATAATACCAGAAATGGCTTAGGTGAGAAATCTTTAGATAAGAGTGCCATTGCTTTAATATGCAGTTGATCTTTTACAAGGCAGATAGCTGTAAACAAACCTTGCAACTCTGAGCTTCTCCTTTTGTTGCGCAATCAAAGCATGTTTGTGACTTGAGGAGAAATAACATCTCAGTGGAAATAGGATAATTTCTCCAGTTTATCAAAAATTTAAGTGAAGTACTTTTAAGTACTTTTGAGTCGTGTTATGCATTTTTATTTTCAACACCATAGTTCAGTTAATTTCCTGATATTTGGGGATATTGTCAATCTTCTTTGTTCCTTGCGTGTTATTTACCTGCTTTCTTTTGTATTTTCTGTTGTTCTTCTTTATACTGAGTTCCAGCTGTAGAGATAATTTATTTGTTGTTTTACTCCAGCACTAGTCTGGAAGTAGAAGTGCTGCTGTTATTTCAGAAATGTGGAATGGTCCTAGTGTGCAGTAAACATTCTCATTCATCTTTGGCTTTCTAAACATAGCATTATGGAACCTCATAGCATACGGTAAAATCTGTGCTATGCTTTGCAATGCATTATTTAGAAAAAACGTATTAATTATTTTTAATAACCATAGTCTTGTCTATTATCAGTTTTGTTTCTTTAGGTCATCCACAAGCTCTTTGAGGCGGTCACTTCCCATCAAAAACAATGTTTTCCGTACCAGCTCAGTAAGTGATGCTTACTTTGCCTTTTATAACAAAATCATCAAAAATAAACCACTGTTCATTGAATAGATTACATGAACACCTATGCCAAATACTCTCTATTAGCATGACTAATGGTACTTGTCATGATTTTAGGACGCTCTCTGACCCACACGTATAAAACTCAGGAGACAAAATAAGTTTTAAGAAGTTTATTGAAAGTGAAATGGAGTTGAACTGGAGCTCCAGGGGACTGCAGAGGACTGCTGGAGACCTGGAGCTGAATCTTTGTAATTAGGGAAATGATGAGAGGGGATCAGGATGAAGACAGTATTAATAATAATAAGTTCTGCTTGCAGTTGAGGATGAATGGATTTGCCTGGGAGGAGTAAGTGGAGTCTGGCTGGTGTGGTGGTAATCTAGGGGGAGGTTGATGGTGATCCATTGGCTGGGTGGGAGCTGGAAGCTATATATATTGTCTGACTTATTGAAATGAGGATTAACTGAGTTTTTCTTACAAGATGTCAAGGGAGGGCAGGAAGGGGGGATGCTGATGGTGGAAGTGTAGGTGAAAGTCTCTGGTGGTTAGTTGGAACTGCAGCAGGAGGAGAAGGTGTTTTGAAGAAGCTTGGAGCCAGTCTTTAAGGAAGCACCAGAGGACAATCTTGAGTGTGAGTATGATCTTGAATCTCAAGAGTGGAAACCAGGTAAGCAAGGAACTTGAGAGGAAAATGAGATAGAAAATTTCTAGAGAAAAGTTGATGACCACAGTTGATGTGGTCATTGTTATCGTCCACTTATCGTTATCTGGGTGAAATGCTCAGTACACCGTGATATTAATTTGAGCTCATATCGCCCAGCCCTGTCTTGAAGCATGGAAAAGTTTTTCAAGGAGCGTGGCAGTCTTTGAGTTAGCATATAGTTTAATACCCAAACGAAGAATCACTTACTTCTAGCTTCTTTTATCTTCCTGTAGTCCTAATAATTTGCAGGTGTGCATGAACACACCTGCAGCCTTCCACACACCAGAGCTGGAGCCAGTGCCTCTGCTGTGCCTGCTAGTGGACAACCTTTGCAACAGGGAAAGAGAGAAATGACAGTCAAAACCTCAGACTTCTGACAGAAGTAAGGGTGCATTCACATCTGATAATCCGGTAGACCCGGTTTGATTGGGGACCGAAATTGCAAATGTTGCTGTCATTGGCGATTCTAGGATCAGATATTTAGATGCTGATCACCCAGAGAGATGTCCGGCCAGGCAAGACACTGTTTTGTACATTTTAACACACACACCCAACAGGAGATATGATGTCAATGGGCATCCAATCACTTAGTCAGTAGCCCCTTGGCTTTGTAATCAGCACATGCATCTAACATAAGATTTACAAAGTCACTGCTGATAAAAATATCACAAACTGACTCAATCAGCAATTATCTTAAAATAACTAGAAAAGCAGAACTTGGAGAGCTTAGCCTTCTGCCAAGCTCTTCAGTATAATTGAGGTTCCCCCATAATACCTGATCATCCCCAAAAATGTAAACACTCCTTCCTTGGCCCATTCAAGACATTTCTTGAATATTGCAATCAACTCAGTCTACAAATGTATTTATTCATTTTATAAAATGTTACTCTATAGCTTAATGTCTGTTTTTTGTCTTGCCTTTTATTCTTTTTCATTTTATGTGTGTGTTGCCCTAACATGTACATTTCCGCACTGTGGGATCAATAGTCTGTCTGTTCATTCATTCATTCATTCATTCATTCATTCATTCATTCAGACAGACACTAAAGATAAATGTCTGCAAAATAATACTCTTTTTGGCAGATGTATTTTAGTGATGTGAAATATCTGAAACATATGAAACAATTAGAAAACTTTTTGAAATATTAAGAAATTATTTTATCTCATGGTTGAAAGAATGCAAAAACATGTTTTTTCTGAATTAACAAAAAATACATGAATTAAAAGCTCATTTTTTTTCTGAATCAAAGCTGTTGTTTTATTTTACCAATGCCAGCTATAATTTCTGAAACAAACAAAAAATCAATTTTCAA
Source organism: Apricaphanius iberus (assembly GCA_028564705.1). Lineage (NCBI taxonomy): Eukaryota > Metazoa > Chordata > Actinopteri > Cyprinodontiformes > Aphaniidae > Apricaphanius > Apricaphanius iberus. The sequence continues at coordinate 233,576 of JAPXFQ010000510.1, forward strand.
GTTTTTAAAAAAATATTTTTTACAAAATAATATTTCATAACAAGATGGTTTTTTTAAATTGGTGATTTACTAATACAACATAAATTAATAAATATAAATGCAATGTTTTTTACAAGATGATCTGTAGGTATAACTAAAGCAACCTAAAGTGTCCATGTGCAGTCCAAGGTGACAGACACATTAACTCAAAGAAACAGGAACTAAAACATGTCCTGTTTGTGTAGTTAAATTCATATTTATTTTGTTTGTAATTTGGATGCTGAGAAATACTCATCTCTAAAGTATGTATATAGTTTTTCTCGTACGTAAAATGTATTTTGTTATTGTTAATACATTAAAACTTAGCTTTTCTTTTTTTATAATTTTGCAGTACACTTCAGTAGGATGTAACAGGAAACAATAAATAGCTTATCATATGTTGGCATTTATTAACTAATCATTTAGCAAAGATCATCTGCATGCAAAAACACAGCTCAATGTACATTTTGTTTATTAAAAACAGAAAATCCTCTTATCTTTTATTGGTTTACTGAACATTCAGCTCTCTACAGCACCCCCAAAAATGACCTAAAATTGCCCCTGGCAGTGATGGGCAGTAACGCATTAAAAGTAATGCATTACTGTTTATATATATATATATATATATATATATATATATATTAGATCCCTCAAGAGAATATCTAATAGATATATATTAGATCCCTCAAGAGCGAGGAAAGCATCTGGTCGCCTCGCTCTCCTATTGACTTAAAACTGGAATAGCTGATTTTCGGCTGCATCGCTGCAATGCCACACCAGGCTTGAAAATCAGCCCTTCCAAAGTTAAGTCGAAGGGAGCGAAGCGTCTGAACATCTTGGAACGATAACGTACATCTTACTATCCAAAAAGCAAACCTACACCGCATTCTACCAAACCTCATATCATATATCATCATATAAATTGTAGCATATGGATTTTACACAAACTCAACATACCTTTGCCCTCACGGCGCTTACATACCAAACGTGATAGATGCGACCAGAGAGTCTGGTTTCATGTAAAGTCAATAGAGGAGCGCAATTGAGCGCGACTTGGGATCCCGCGAAACGTCAGAAGCAGATTTGCATCACAAAAAAGCTTTTCTGCCTGATATACGCAACCAAGTAGTGCGGCTGATGCGTTTCAGGCATGACCCAAAATACATGCTGCATTTTTTGTCTGCCGCAGAAACCGGAGAAATCTCAACTACAGCTACAAGTCGCGCCATAACAAGCAATTAACTGAGGGGTGTCAGTGATGCTGGGACTGAATGAGTAAAGTCAGCATCAACAGGACATGTAGAGTGTTAAACACCATGGCTAATCACCCCGAGCTACATGACACCAGCTGTTTTCTATACAGAGACAGGAATAAAAAAAGGAACATTATAAACAGGTTAAACTATTTAGACAGGAATGCTCTTAAGAGGTTTGTGGGTGGCTCTTTTAAGAACCACCCAAAAAAGCTTCCTCATCCGGACACCCAGACCTGGTAATGTCTCCACCAAAGCACATCCCGTGCCGCTCACATATAAACTTTTACTAACAGCAAACAGATGGACACCCGCTCAGCTTGGTAGTTGGTGTGGCGGCGGGCCAAAGTTTGGACCTTGGCGGCACAAACTGGGTGAGGAGCCTGGGTGTTTACTGATCCTTCCACCGCTGCTCGACTGGGTCTACCCCCACAGCAGCGGTCCTGGCATTTAATGTGGTCAGCTCATAGTCCATAGTGCACTGGGAGCTCCCTCCCTCCTTATCCGGGTAGGGAGAAGGAGGGAGGGAGAAGACGGCCAGCGGAGCGATCTCGGCCAGGATCCTTCCACATTTCAGGTTCATATGCATGAAAATCGCATATTTTAAAGCGCAGCCAGTTCGCTTTGGACACGCTTCAAGGTGCAAATGTGTAAGCGACCAGCTGGGGGCGTGTCAGTCTTTTTGGTCGCGTCTATCACGTTCGGTGTGTATGCACCGTTACACAGCGGGCTTGTCACCTGATGTGGACCAATGGTTGCGTAGGCAGCCAGCAGCACTTTTGGGAAAATAAATACATAAAAAAGCCGGATCGGCAAAATGGTTCCTCACGGTTCCTCCGCCGAATCTACGGAGTGCACATGCATGTTGTGGCATACTCATTCCGTCGTTCGTTTACCCACCTAAACTGACAAGTTGTATTGGCGTGCAGGAAAAAAAACAACCAAATACCTCTCCAAAACTTTCTGCTGGTGCCCTCCAATTGCCAATGTCGGTTAGACCAAACGTGCTTTCTGGGATTAGAGTTTGAATTGACATTTTCACCTGTATACCTGAACTCACTTATATGTATGAGTTTATAATCATTCTCTGGAGGAAACGGAGAGGTAGCTTTGATGGCACCATAAGGAAATGCTGTGTTTTATTTGCAACGGTTTTCATCTTTATCGTGGAGGAAAATTGGTGGTATGTAGAAACTAGACACTCACTAATATCCAGTGAGTCTACCTTCTATATGCAACTTCATTACCACTGTTTAAAATAATCAACCTTTTGCAAATAAAAAAAAAAGGTAGTCCCCCAGAGGCTTCCTTAATGAACCCAAGTCCAAGTCGGACAGAAGTTGTCTATTTCCAAACTTTTTTCTCCCCTTGTTTCTTTGTGCATCAAACTCTTCAAAAAAAACAAAAAAGAAAACATAACAAGCATCTTTCATGGATCAAACGACTACAGCATTGCATGTGCCAAAGCAGTATAAAAAAAAGGAGACAGTAAGGAGAGAAAAAATACCTTATTATTGTTATCAAAGTAAAGCCAGCTCCTCTCTTGCTGCTCTTTTGGGACCTCTAACACTCTCTGCTCATACACTCAGGGGAAATCCAAACATGACCCGCATACAGACCCCACCTCCACTTTCCCCACACACACACTCACACCCATGAGCCTGTCTAGTTTTACATCGTTTCATTTGTGAAATTAGTCCATTCTCTCTGACCCTGTCTTTTCATCAAGCACTTCGGTGCATATTTTAGTCCCTTTTCTGTGCTTGTTTTACTAATTGGTGGCTATACTTTGCCCAACACTGATATCCTTTGATCATCTCAGATCATTACGTTTACCTCATTAATTTGCTCAATCTGATTTTCACCCCCCCCCCCAGCCTAAAAAAACCAAGTGAAGAATCCAAGGGTCGGTGCAAAATTGGATTAATAATATATCATATGGAATAAAAGCAAGAGTAATTCCTTTGTAATTTCTGTAGTTCCCTTTTCTTTGTAATAATTGATAATAGTTGTCAAAATTTGTGGATTTCTAATGATAGGCAAGTTGGTATAAACTGTACAGGCCTTACTTGTTTGCTGCCATCTATTTTAGGTTTAATGCCAAAAAAAAGTTAACATATGTTATTTATTTCATTGTAATATTAAAAGATGTGTAATAAGAGCTTTTCCTGTAAGACAAAATTTTCAGTTAGTTTTGTATCTTACTGACATCATTTGACCACAAGATAAAAGGCTTCAAATGGAGTCAGAAACATTTATTGGTACCCCTAGCAAAGAGGTGTTAAAATGTTAAAAAGGCCCCTCTTTATTAAACATCAAAAAATCTTTATATCCAGTGTATAATTAGGACAGTATATACCATTTATCCATTAGCATTTTACAAGGTTAGAGTGTACAGAAGAAGCTATTTCACCTTTCCTAGTTTCACAGTTTCCTTAGATCATTCAGTACCCTGGGTTATGTATTATGCTCAACACATTTTTCTTATCTAATTCTTTTATTGAATTTGGAACTGGAGGGGAACATTGAAGAAAGCAATTTCTTTCTATTTAGACTTCAGTGTGTGCTTGGACATATATTTGGGTGAAAATCCAGTGATAATGACAGGTCATAATTAATTTTTATTTAAAGACAAACTCCGGAACTTTTATACCTTTGAAAAACATGTTTTTGGAACATTTTGGTGTTACATTAGCATGTATCATGTTCATTTCTGGAGCTGTCTCTGCCTGGGAACATCCTGCTGCTGAAAAGCGCACTATACAACTTTTCTCTCCTGTGATATCTTCTTGAAATCCTGGTGGATTTTTGCTCTCTGGCATTAGTTCACATAAATGGATATAAAACCGCAGTTTTAAGACTAAAACAAAGGAGACGCTATCATAAGAAGCGACAAGAGACAAGAGACAACATTGGCCCGGCTTTTCTTTGCTGGAGAGCCCTCACGCCTCTTTCACACCGGGTGCAGTACATGTGTGGTCCGTTATCCATATTACTGCCACGTGGACGAAAAAACATTGAGTCCAGTTAGAGCACTTACACCGGCTACAGTGCGGGTTAGGCGGTGATGGGGAGTTAATGCGTTCCCTCGGTTTATTAAACTGTTTGGTCATGTGGGATTTACTGTTCGCTTCATAGTCCCTGGCTGTTGATGAAAAGCAGACTGGTTATGTGATGACTTTATGTTAAAAACTGTAATTATAAGTTCATGATAAAAATAAGTTTATTATTAATAAATAGTCAGTAATACAATGTGTCAATAAATAATGTGAAGTAAATTCATGTTAAAAAGGGGTTAAACACGTTTTAGATGTAAAATCTAATCGTAGTGAGTCATCCTTACTACTAGGAATCTTTGTTGTGAAAGACGTGCTGCAATGCAAACGAGTAGGTGTTCTTGCCTACAAACTATTTTGGTGCATTTTTCTCCGGAAAAGAGTTGAATAAGTGTTTCTGGCCTAAAATAGAAGAAAATATGGCTCATGTTCACACTGTATTTTCTCTACATCGCTTGTGCCTTGGGAAACGTTCGTTTTTGTGAGTAGTAACGTGCTTAGAAAGAATTTAAGAGTGTTGTAGAACTATTTTGTTCGGTAAAATGCTATCACAAGCTAACGTGATTCTCACATGTTGAGTTAGGCTAACTACTTTGTAATGTATTAAGAAGTGTGTATTCCCTAGTAATTTGTTTATTTTGTATGTTTCAGTTATGAAAAAAAAAATTGATAAATAAAAGGAAAAGATCTTCAGTTGATCAAGAAAAGCAAGCCTTTTCTGGAGATTTCCTTTATCCCTCTACTTTGTTCGCTGGCTGTCTAGCTTCACATAGTCATGAGTTGCGCGAACAGCCCAGGTTAACACGCAGGTAACAGTGGTTCTACTCCCGCTCAAGATGTCCTTTTGCACCTTGCCACATATCCATTTTTGGGTTCCTGCAGGAAAGTAGGTTAGGACCATAAACGTTGTTTAGCCATTTCCCCGGCATTATTTATGAATCATAGTTTTGTCCTGCCCACTTAAAATCCTGATATATAATTTTTTAACAGTGCAGGTCTAACATCCACTTATGCTCCCAGTGCTATTTTCATATAATCAGTATCCAAACTGATATTCCATGATCTTATACAGTTTCTTTGTTTGTGAATGTTGTAGCATTTTTGCCGAGATTGATGTTATGTCCAATGAACACTTGCATTCAAAGTGGGTACTATATCAAAAGAAACTGGTTAACTCATATATCTTTAATGCAAGGTGTTTATTCTGCTCCAAATATCTATGCACAAATAGCGCAGGACTGTGCCTGTATTCCAGTGGGCAAGTTTGGCATACACTTCATGATTCTAGGCCATTTTTAAGTCATGCAATACATTTTGTGACTGGTTTGTCTTCAAATATTGCATTTGTTGTGTGTGGAGCATGTCAGGCTACAAAAGTGTTATTTATAAATATAATACCTATGTTTAGGGCCTACTTTCCATCAGGAACTCCAAAAAATTGATGTGTGGCAAGGTGCAAAATGATGTTATGAGCAGGCTTTGTACCCACTGTCACCTGGGTGGTAATCCTGCATGTTTACCAGTCTACCAAAGCAGGAACTTGCTGCTCCTTAACAGCCGGGGAGGATTATGAAGCGGACTGGACCCCTCACACTGTCACACAATTTAATAAACAGAGGGAACAGATTATTAATCTGTACGCACGGTTTAACAAACCGCGGGTACAGATTCTTACCCCTCAAAAATTATTTCTCCACCTGACCCCTGGCGGGCTCCGTACTAGTATGGTCAGGACGCTGTGGGATTATCATATGTAGGCACTCCAATTTTGTAGATGAAAGGATTTACAATGGGTCGAGGGGAAAATTTGTCCAACTCTATGGGGCAGCTCGATGTACAACTTGAAACCTATGTATAATGTTTATAGTAAGGCAAATAATTTGTAAATCTGTTAATATTTCATTGAGTTTTCAGAGTATTTTCATTCAACCTAATCGGTCTTCATAATACAGATTTTTTTCTGTCTTTTTTTAAGCAAAAGCGGTAATTTAAACATTTACAAGTGTCCTGTATCAAGCCTATTTATAATAAGGTTATTAATAAGGCAAACCATTTGTAAATCCTTATATATGTCATTAGGTTAAAAGTATTTTTATTTAAACTGATTACTCACCTTCCAATGGCTAACATAGAGAACAGCACTTCAATCGCCTGAAGTAAGATGGCCACCATTAAGCTATGCTTGCGCAATCTTGTGTTTACATTTGTCTATTGATTTACCACTCATGTATGGTTCTGACCCCAACTTTAGGAACAAGTACTGTAGATGCATGAGTATTTCCTCTTTTAAATGTGTTGAAGCCAATATTTCTTTAAATATTTGTTTTCCCAGTCTTCCACACACAAAGTTAATTCTGTCTTGCACATGATTAAAATTAATTAATTCATATATACATTTTTTTTACAGATTTCACCAATCAGCAGCTCATATTAGGGCTTGTATCATTCTTGTATCATGTACATTTTTTTCAGTTTTGTCCGTTTTTCAGCACTAGAATGTCTTTCAGTGATATGTCGAACAAAAGATTTTCTTAACTTGCTGACAGCTTTGGCAGTCTGTCCAGTTTCAAATAGTGTTGCCTAAAATGCTGGCTCCCAAATCTTTTGTCTTAACCCACTATTGTTTTCCTCAGTACAGATTCCAGCTCAGATCACAATCTACAGGCACAGTTTCATTGTTTTGTCTGGTATTTCTTGTCATATTTAGCTCTGAGCAGTCCTATTATCATATAGAGTTAAATTTTCTCTCTTAGTCATACAGAAAAGCAGTGATCTGATATATTGCTTGGATTGTTAAAATGAGTCATGTTACCTGAGCAACGCAGTCTTTGCAACGCAGTCTTTAATTGTTGCAAACTGAGAAAGAATGTGAATGTCTTGTGAATTGTTTGTAAAATTATGTCTTTTGTTTGTGTGATGGAATTGTGGTTCCATCAAGTGCACATGTTAAAAGTGTTTATGCATAGTTTTTTTTTTCATTGGAGAGATTAAGTGATGTCCTCTAAAATTATATTTCAGCAGTGGTAAATCTTTGATAGACAATGCAACTCTGATTAACTATTTTAGTGGGACTAGATGAAGTCAATCAAATAAGCAGCTGGCCATGGATGGGACCAGACAATTTGGTCACTGTTTAGTTCCAGATATCTGCATTTGTGTAGTGCATTCAATGAATGTGTATGTTATTGCAGTTAAATTGAATGGGAATTGGAGCTTTATAAGATGATTACTGGTGATGTAGATGAAATAAGTCTGTTAATTTTTTTGGGTTAAAAAATAGGTTCATAATTTTCGAATTTGGCTGCATTTGTGACAGTGTAATTTTAATGTTAATTCATTAAGATGTGGTGTAGATTTTTGTACAGAAATTATAATTGAACAAGGTCCATGTGAAATTCATAATGTGACTAATGGCCAATCAGCATTAACGCAGTCAGATTTAAATGTATCTGCTTCCTAAAAAGATCTACATAAACATTTAGTGGATCCAAAATCTTTATTCCTTGCTGCGTGTTTGTACTCTAAATTCAGGAAACCCGAAGGTACAAGTAGAACAGTCAAAATGTTCGGTTGTTCGATTATTACACATGATTCTTTATGCCATCTCCCTGCATCAGAACCTCTGTGAAGTGCCTGATTAACGTTTATTTTTCATTGTAGTTTACCCACATCGTTGGGTGCTTTAGTAACCTCTGCCAGTATGAAGAAGGATTTGTTAAAAGATTTCTTCTTATTGAAGACTCATTTCCTTCTGACTAAGGAAATGTTGGACACAACAAAGCCGTAAGCTTTAAATAACACTAAAATGTAGCAAAATTTATTTTAGACATTCATTGCCTATAGACCATATAGCTGACTGGAAGGGGGGGTTCTTGTGGAATGTTCAGCAACCTAGAGGGGTGGGGTATGCAGCACTTCAACTGGATTTAAAGAGACCACATCTAGACAAATTATTATCTGAAGTCTTCAGAAAAGGGTTGGAACAGGAGCCTGTACAGCTAGAATAATGAGGAATTCAGACCCGAGAATTGCCCTCTATGTAGACCACAACTGCATGATTTAGATGTAAATGGAAGAATTTAACATGTCCAGTTTAGACTTTCATAAATGATAGATTCAGGGCCCATAGCTAAATTAATTTCAAGTTATTTGTTGTTTATTTGTAAATAACTTGGGCTTCCAGCTCATAAAACCCACCAAAAATAGGAATTCAAAGATTTGAATACTGCGAAGAATTCGCCATTTACTTCTCAGTTTTTGCACAAAGAAGAAATTAAGATCACATCAAAGCAATCAATATATGGTACTTTCAAAATGATATGTTAATCTTCAGTACTTAATTGGGAATCCATTTGCCTTAATCACTGCCGTAATGCGCTATGGCATGGTGACATTCAGCCTGTGGCAATGCCTGGGAGTTATGGAAGTCCAAATTCTCTTGATGCTTGCTGTTAACTCTTCTTGGTTTTACGGTCTGGTGCCCCTCATTTTCCTCTTGATAATATCGTAAAGCTTCTCACTTGGATTTAGACGAGTTGTCTGGCCAGTCAAGCACTGTGATGGCATGGGAATCAAACCAGATTTTGGTGCTTCTGTTAGTATGGGCAGGGGCAAGGTCCTGCTGGAAGATGAAATCTGCTTTTCCATACAGATCCCCAGCACAAGGATACATGAAGTCCTCTAAAACAGTCTGCTTGGGCGACCTTAGATTTAAGACAGCCGAGTTATCCAACCCCTGCACCGGACATTGCACCCTAAATCATAACTGACTATGGATATTTCATACTGGACCTCAAGCAGCTTGGGTTCTGTTTGTCACCTGTCTGCCTAAAAACCATTGTACCTTGATTCCTGAATGAAAGGCACATTTTACTTTTATCGGAAAATAGGACCTTGGACCACTGGCCAACAGTCCGGTCCTTCTCCTTGGCCTAGTTTAGACACTTCCTATATTGGCTCAGACATAGAAGTGGTTTGACCAGCGGAACCCGACAGTTGTAGCCCATCTCCTGGATGCGTGTTATCGTGGTCATTTTTGAAGCTGTGACCGCCTCATTCCTCTCAATCTGGATCTCTGCCATATTCTTTAATCTTCTTTGTTTGATAATCAGTTGATGCCCACGGTCATCTCTTCTACTGGTGCATCTTCTCCTGCTCCACTTTGCCCTTCCAATAGATTTTCCATTGAAATGCTTGGACACAACACTCAGAACAGCCAGCCTCCTTAGCTATGGTAAGTAAGCAAGTAAAGTTTATTTATAGAGTGTTTTTTTTTACAGACACAGAAGTCACAAAGCGCTGAACAACATAAGTCACAGAAATCAGTAGTACAACTTAAAAGGATACATTTAAAAATGTATAAAAAGATTAATAAAAAAGAACACCAATCCCAATGAAATCATGTCTTAAAAGCCTGGATAAATAAAACGGTATTTAGTTGATTTTTGAAAATCTCTATAGAGTCCACTGCAAGGCAAGGCAAGGCAAGGCAAGGCAATTTTATTTCTATAGCACACTTTCAACACAAGGTAATTCAAGGTGCTTTACATGATTCAGTGATAATGAAACCACATGATTACAAAGCATATAAGTTTAACAGTAATCAATCAGTAAGAAAAGATATTGTAAGGAACAAATCCACGTAATTAATACACAATCACTTAAAAATAAAGCTAAAAGATAGAATAAAATATAGAAATTAAAACGACAACAATAAAATAATATAAAGATCAAATGTTTACAAAAAAAAAAAAAAAAAAAAAAAAAAAAGCAGTTACTCATAAGCAAGTTTAAATAGATACGTTTTAATTTTAGACTTAAAAGAGTTCAGTGTCTCTGCAGCTTTACATTCTCCTGGTAGTTTGTTCCAGAGATGAGGAGCATAGAAACTGAAAGCTGCTTCTCCATGTTTGGTTCTGGTTCTAGGGACGATCAGTAAATTAGAGCTGGAGGACCTGAGTGATCTGGATGGTTTGTACCATGATAGCAGATCTCTAATGTACTCAGGTGCTAAACCATTAAATGATTTATATACCAATAAAAGCACTTTGAAGTCTATTCTCTGAGCTACAGGGAGCCAGTGTAAGGACTTTAGAACTGGGGTGATGTGTTCTACTTTCCTGGTTCTAGTGAGAACACGAGCAGCAGCGTTCTGGATCAGCTGCAGCTGTCTGATTGATTTTTTAGGTAGACCTGTGAGGATACTGTTACAGTAATCAAGGCGGCTAGAGATAAATGCATGGATGAGTTTTTCTAGGTCTCCTTGTGTCATCATTCCTTTAATCCTAGAAATGTTCCTCAGGTGATAGAAAGCTGACCTTGTTATTGCCTTTATGTGACCCTGGAGGTTCTGGTCTGAGTCCATTATTACACCTAGATTTCTGGCCTGGTCAGTAGTTTCTAGTTGGACCAACTGAAGCTGTTTACTGATATTTAATCGATCTTTTTTGGGTCCAAAGAGAAGCACTTCAGTTTTGTTTTTGTTCAGTTGTAGGAAATTATGGGACATCCAGCTGTTAATTTGCTCAATGCATTTATTGAGGATTTGGATGGGTTCAACATCATCTGGTGACACTGAGATATAAAGCTGAGTGTCGTCAGCATAGTTGTGGTATTTAACATGGTTGGCGGTTATAATCTGGCTAAGCGGAAGCATATAGATGCTAAATAGGAGGGGCCCCAGGATGGAGCCCTGGGGGACCCCACATGTTATTTCTGTGTTTTGTGATGAGAACTGGCTAACTGATACAAAGAAGTTCCTGTTCTTGAGGTAGGATGTGAACCAGTCGAGTACTGTACCAGAGAGTCCGACCCAGCTCTCTAGACGTTCCAGTAATATATCATGATCAACAGTGTCAAACGCCGCACTGAGGTCTAACAGTACCAGCACTGTTGTTTTTCCATGGTCAGTATTTGTACGGATGTCATTAAAAACTTTGACGAGGGCTGTCTCTGTGCTGTGGTATCTACGAAAACCAGACTGATAAACATCAAGGCGTTTGTTCATTGCTAGGAAGCTGTTTAGCTGCTGGAACACAACTTTTTCAATAATTTTACCAATAAATGGGAGATTAGAGATTGGTCTGTAGTTTTGCATCAGGGGCAGGCTACTCCAAAGTCTAGGAGCCACAGACTGAAAGGGCCTGTCAGACGAAAAATTGGATCTCAAGTCCGTCTCTAGCTTTAGGAAAAACTGAAGAAACCTGTTACGGTCGTCATTGGAGGATAATAGGGCATGGTGTTCTGGGGCAAATATAATGCTGTTTATGGTTCTGTGGCTTACCCATTCTATGGAGGGGATCAGTGATTGTCTTTTGGCCTATTGTCAAGTCTGCAATCTTCCCCATGTTAAACCCAACTGGGACAATTGAACCAAAGTCGTGCAACTTAATGACACCCAGGAAAACCTGTGCAGGTGCTTTGAGTTTACAAGATGAGTAGTGTGTGAAACTCAGTTTAAAACATTCATGCCATGTAAAATTTAGATTTCTTCAGTTTTCAGTTTTTTTGAATTCCTGTTTTCGTGGGTTTATGAGCCGGAAGCCCAGTTTATGTACAAATAGAGTAAACAACTTTATACTTAAAATCATTTAAGTTGTGGAAGATAATGTTTTGAATTGAAATTATGGAAATAAATTAACTTTATTTCAAAGCTAAATGTTATTTTTATTCACATTATTGTCAGTCTTGTCAAATACACAATATATATAATAATACTTGTCCATCAATCCATTTTCTGAACCGCTTAATCCTGGAGTGGTCGTGGGGGTCTGGTGCACATCTTCAGCTGTCAACATACATTTTATGAACTTATCTTTTAATTGTCAAAGTAAATGAGTGTGCATACTGCAATAAACATGGCTAAAAGCTTACCACTTATAGTATTGTGCAATAAAATTTTGCACTGGGATGGGACCATGGTTTTTAGTAGATTTAACAAGTTCATTAGTTTTAGTTTTTATTTAGTTTTGACATAAGATTTTTAATGATATTTTAGTCTTAAATAGTTTTTACTATTTGTTCGGTGGTTAAGTTTTTTGTTTTGTTGAAAAAGCTTAGTTTCAATTTAGTTTTTATTAGTTTCAGTTTTAGTTTGTCTCTTCGTTAAACAAGCTGTGTACCGGGTCAAGACTAAATAAAAGAAGAAATGTATAACAAAATCTCAGAAAATGATTATGCATTTTTAAAAATGTATTGACATGGGCCAGATGAACAACCAAAAAAATCAGGAAAGTGTAAAAGATATATGGCCACTAATATTCAAAGTTCTGTAAACGCATAACTGCACCTGTGCATTAGAAAGCCCAAAAATTTATGCAGGTTCTACAGCTCTATAAAAACACTGACTGGCAACACAACAAAACAAAAGCCAAGTCACCATGAGTACTATGATGCTTTTGATCATTTTGCACATATTGTGGTAGTAAGTAATCCCAAATTTCCTCAGGCGCTCTCTCTCAACCTTTGCTGAGATTACGCAAGGCGGACTGCAGCAACACAGATGATGTGACTGACATGTTGGAATAATGCGGCACAGCCAGTTAAAACCACCAACAACCAGAATCTAGAGAATGATTATTTGTCCATCAACATAGCAGATACACGCTCAACGTACACCAGCTATACTGCACTGGCTCCCATTGCTTATTTGCAGTTTGCAGTTGCAGTGTTGGTTAGCAATGTTAGCTTTTTCTTTTTTTTTAGCCATAGCTCATCTGTAATTAATTTCTTTCTGCAGACTGTTGTGTGTGTAATCATCGTTTTAATCGCGTCTTCTGAAAGCTTATAATCCAAATACGTTTTTTATTTGCCTTAAAAGGGGGCGATTCAATAGAATTTTATCCAACCTTCCCATTCTGTTTTTATCAAAACAATTTGTGCAACCAAAAAGGCACAACACAGATGATCACATCTTTTTCTGGTGACAACACGCAGTAGGCAGGGAGTGACATAGAAATAGGTCTTCTAGACTTTGAGACACTATGAAAAAAACAAAAAAAACAAAGCACATTTTTCTCAATATTCTGTTTGTTTTAGTTTGTTTTGGTTCATTTTGTGAACAATCATTAGAGTTTCATTGTGTTTTGTTGCAAATTCTCATTTTTGTTTTTATTTCAGATAATGAACATATTTTTTTATTCTAGTTTTTGTTTTTTAGTTCATTTTCATTAACGAGTATAACCTTGGATGGAACAATAGTTTTTCAAACCTGCGTAATGTCTTTTTTCTCAGCTTGACTGTTGGTCCATGTTGCCATATACTTGGATTCAAGGACTGAGACCTGATCTGGGTGTATCCTGTGCTCGGATCCAAATAAACACACCTTGAGCTAAGAATGAAAATTACCAATTGCATATGTTTATAATGTGCACACATTTGATATATGATTTGGAAAGCCTTGAGATCTGCTCTGCATCACTGAGGTTTTCTTGAGTAATTTCTGAAGGAGAAAGTGTTGGAATCCACCGAAGTGATACATGATCTTCTAAATGAAATTTTAAGGAGCCTAATAAAGATACGAAATTGATTCTTGGATTGACTTTAATACAACATGAATTCCACTTCAAAACTTGTCTCTTAATTCAATAGTCAGTTGCTTGCTGAAATGAGTATAGAAAAAATGAAAAAAAGCTACCAACCATCTTTAAGAAAAAAATCTAAAGTGTGACATGAATTTTTTAAAAATATTTTAAAATGTGTCTATAATTTCATATCAAATCAAACTTCATTTATAAAGCGCTTTTCAAACTACAAAGCTTCTCAAAGAGCTTTACAGATGAAGAGATTTTATAGATATGTTTGTGTTCTTGGTCTTTGGTCACCTGTGCTTAGGGCTGGGCGATATGGCTTAAAAAAAAATCTCAGATTTTTTACACCAAACCCGATTTTCGATTTTAATCGATTATTTTATTTCTATTTAAAAACAAACTACAACTGACAAAGACATTGCTCAAAACAAATGTACTCTTTATTTTGTTTTGATTTTCCTTTATGCAGTTTAATCTAAATTACTCTTTGGGGTACAGGTGTAACAAGAAATAAGCCTTAAAAAATTATTTTAAACGAGATGGCAGGCCCTGCCATTGCAAACAGTGAAAATGTAGCTTTTCAGTTTTTTAATAACTTCACTTACAGTGACACAATGCACCTTCAAAATACCTTAAAATATAAATAAAATTGTCTGTCCCTTTTTGGTCAAATAAATGTAGCAAAAATGACCAAATTAGATTACAAAAATATGTACAACTTTAAAAAGTTTTCCTGAATCCCTGAAATTGTAAATAAAATGAAAAACTGCATCCATTACTTTAGTTTCAACATTCTTCTTTTATGCATTTTAGCCAGGAAGACAAGCCTGTCTACTACCTCTGGCTTGAGGCATGCCGGTTACATGTAACTTAGTGACACAATGCACCTTCAAAATAACTTAAAATATAAATCAAAAATTAAATTGTGTGTCACTTTTTGATAAAACACGTTTGGTCATATGTAACAAAAATGGAAAAATTTGAAATATTACAAAAATAAATATTTTTAACAATGGTATCCATAACATTCATAAAGTGCAAACAAAACTCTAAACAGTTTTCCTGAATCCCTGAAATTGAAACAAAATGAAAGATATGCCTACATTACTTTAGTTTGATTCCTCATTTAAGCATTTTTAGCCAGGAAGACAAGCCTGGCTACTACGTCTGGCTTGAGGCATGCCCGGTTACATGTAACAATACCCCCTCCCACACTGAAAAGCCTCTCTGATTGGGAACTTGTAGCAGGGACAGACAAGTATTTTTTGGACAGATTACTGAGCCTTGGGAAGTTTGGTTCATGACGCTTCCACCACTGAAGTGGTTCAGTGTCTGGGTCTATCTCAGGGATTAGTGGGTAAATTGCCAGTTGTGTCTCTACTTTCAGTGCCTCTGATTGGTGAGAAGATGGCTCTGGTTCTGGCACTTTCTTCTTGAAGAAAGCAGCTAAAGCCATTTTCGTATTGGGTGGAGACTGTGCTTCTACTTGGCACACCTGCACAGCTGGACCAGGCTGCTGTGCTGTACTTTTTTCAGCTGGCAGAGACATCAGCTCAGTGACGGCTCTTTTCTTGACCTGTTCCACCTTGTTTGGGTCAATGTAGGTTGTACGGAACCCGGGGTCCATCGGTGAGGACATATCCAAAAGTTCATTCTTCACAGGGTCACTGTATGTGTCATCAAGGTACCACATTATGTTTCTTTTTATTGTCTTAGTGAGTTCGGTGTCTTCCTCCACTGGCTGTAGGAGATTGGTTTTGAACATATGCAGCACCGGTTCAATGTAGGAGACACTGACACAAGCCTCCCCGGACAGGGGGTCTGTAAATTCTTGGAGTGGTTTGACAGCTTTATTTACAGACACTGAAACCTCAATATCTGGCTAAGTGGACACAAGATGATGACTTTTCTTGTTGGACACCAGGACACGAACGATGGCCTTCTCCTGTTCGAGAAATCTCTTCCCATTTTCTGACGTGAACCTCATCTTGTCGGGGACTCTTACTAGCTGATGAGTGGGTAAAGCTCTGCCTGTACTTCACACATCTCTCGTCTTTTCATCCAACTATAGGAAAAGGCAGCAACCGCCTTTTTACAAACTCCAATGGCACGCTCGATTCGTGGGTCCTTCACACCATTCTCTGTACAATAAAGAAAGAAAACACAAAGCACATTTTTTTTAGAGTAACTATTGGTCAGTATCAAAACAATTCTTTTTCACATTTCCACGTTTTTAATGCACACTAAAGGCGTACCCACACACGCACACGTGGACACACACACACACACACACACACACATACACCATTTACCATTATGATTAATCATGCATGTACATTTTTATTGATTTAATAAAATAGCATTAACCCTTGATGCATAGTGTCCACCTATCTAAACACTGTTTTCCAGTATAAGCATGGGTCAGGATGGTAAATTAGCAAATTAGCCATTTCACTGGACATTAGTGAGTCCTCCAATACACTGCCACTCACTGGAAAGTAGATAAACATAGTATAAAATCTCATACAACTCAGGAGAGCAAAACCAGGAAAAGAAAACTATGCAGCAATTTTTAAAATAATTTTATAATATATAGCTATGACAACGTGTAATTTTATTCATATTTTGATAAAATAGATGAAGATAGATAAATTAAATAAAAAGTCAGATAGTATTGAAAATAAACAAAAGCATAAATGTGCATGTCTTTAGGACTAAAATGTTGAATAATTCATGCATCAGGTCCGTTGTGCCGGAGTAAAACGACACCCCCTCCAGCACTCTAGCGATCTTTTCACGAGTACTGTTGTACAGGCGAGGCAAGGCAACTTCGGCAAAATATTTGCGGCTTGGTAGCACATATTTGGGGTCGACAACTTTTAGCATGCTAATGAACCACGGCTTTTCCACAGTGTATATGGGTACCATACCTCCTGCAATATATTTCGCCACTGCATCTGTGATTGCTTTCCACCGGGGTCCTTTCTTGTCATAGGGGATACAGTTCGAAAAACTTTCAAAGACTGTAGTTTGTTTTTTGGCGGGTTTGTTAGAACTGCGGTCTTGTTCGTTTCGTTGAGAGGCACACAGCTCCCACTCAGCTGCATGCCTCTGTTTAAGATGCTGGAACAAGTTTGTAGTGCTGCTACCTTTGGTAGCAATAGCTTTTAAACACACTTTGCAATGTGGTATTATTTGTTCCGTGTCTGACACTGAAAAGCAAACAAATTCCAAACAACGGATGTAACTGTGCCTTTCTTTGGAACGAGCTCTTCCCTGTTGACGGCCATGTTGTCTGTGTAACTGTAAGGAAACCGGCGGGGGGACTGATCTCACTCTGAACTATGGAAGCCCAAGAGACGCGTCAGTCGTGGAAGTTAAAGAGAAAATCGATTTTCGTCAAATTCGACTTAATAGATAAAATCGATTTATCGCCCAGCCCTACCTGTGCTTTGCTTAGACTTCCTTTGTATACTCTCAACAATTCCCAGTAGCATGTCATGTAACAAAATGTGTGTGTTTCCCAGCTTACTTTTCTCTGATCGAGGTCTAGTTAAAACAGACCCCACGCACATGCACGCACACTTCCTCCCTTCTTCCACTTTCAACATCCTTCCCTTTCTTATGGAAAAGAGCCAATTAGACTTGTGTCTGCTTGTTTTAAACAAAATGGCTTTTAATTAGTGTGATCAAAAAGGCTTCTTTCTGCAGGCCCCAGGATCCACTTTGTAGTTCTCCTTCCACATCACATATGGGTTTGATGCCACCTGATAGGATGCCAAGACAATCAGATACCTCTCATAATTAATACACACATATGCAAGCACACTCTTTATCACTTTGTCACCATCTATCGCTTGGTCTCCCTTAAACTCTTCTTACCTTTGTTGTATTGTTCACATAACCCCTCTTTTTTGTTTCTCCAAATCCTTTTAATTCCTCTTGTGTTTCTTTGTTCTCTTTTGTGGTTTGGTCTCTTATTTATGTTCTTCTAATAATGAAGCACAACATCGTTTAGCATATGAACTGCTTAAAAACTATGGAGATCGCTACATCTTATACTACAGAAATTACAAAATTATGCTTTGGTAACTGGCTTTAGTCCATTTGGATAGGTAGCCTGCCTTTCTGTTCCAAAGGAAATCTGATGTTTGTATCATGTTTGTTAAGAAGTTCTTCTGCACTTCAAGTTGCTGCTCAATCCTGCTGGATTCCTAACATGGCTGGATTCTTTGTTTGCTCTCTACCCGGTTCCTGTGTTTCTTCCTATTAGTGTTGTCACAATACTAAAAATTTCAAACCTGGTTCGATACAAAAGTAAAACCTTGATACTCGATTTTGAAACTTAAGTGACTTAAAAACACAAATATATTTAACAAGTAGATACAACAAATAGCATTCCTTTAATCTAGCTAACTTAATTTATAGTGCTAAAATGAAATGTTAACAATTCTTAAGTGTAAACAATTTCAATTGAAAAGTTTAAGAAACATTTTTTACACTTATCAGCTGTGTTTTTAAAAGTGCATAAAAATGGTGAAAGATAACAGTTTAAAACTTTATATAAAGTCTTAAAATGAGAAAAAGCACAGTACTCAGTATGAAAATATATCAAATATTAGGGCTGTAATTAATTTTAGCGTTAAATTAATTATGATTAATCACATTTTACATTCCTAAATATTTCAGAGCTAACCAAAATAAATGAATAAAGATAACATTTGGATATCACCACTCTGTGTTAAACATCACATAAATTAAATGTAATATAGACTTAGTAATAAAATGTCAAAATTTCCGATAAGTAAACAACACTCAGCAGATAAAACTCTCTGGCGCTTCCACATGCTCATATTGTGAAGAACATTAGTGTTCACACAGGTACTTCTGCTAATTAATTAGCACTACTTTAAGTCCGAAAACATCACTTTAACTGAAAAATGTGAATTTTCAGGCACATACACACACACACACACACACACACACACTTTACATACTGTTTGAGTGGTAAAACTTAAAAAATCAGCATGTATCATGTACTTGTTCTCCCCACTGTACCTGCAGGTTTATTTTTCTACTTTTGAATTAACTTTTAATAACGGGTTGTTTTTTTCTTAGTGGGTGAAATAAATTAGATATGTTGATAATTGGTCAATAGAGGTACTGTGATTAGCAGCTGTGCAGTGCACACTGATGATGACTACTGGCGTTAGTCATGTGATTTGTAACAAATGAGCTGCAAGTCAGGCAGAAATGCGAGTAAATTAAAACTATACGTTATATATCTATAGCTAAACTGTCCATATTGAAGGTGATCTTAAATGTGTTTTTTTTATTCCTTCTCTTGCCCACCCCTGTTGATTATTTCTCCTGTATTGTCCTTGTAACATGATTATAAAAAACGTTCCTCACGTGACCCACTGGAATCCCCAAAAAATTGTCAGCCTCTACTCTGAGCAGCTGCACCACCCTCTCCTGGAAAACAACTGACTCAGGGGCGACTGTGGAGTTTTATGCCTCAGACCAAAGGGTTGCCGGTTCGAGCCCTAGATCCATCTGTCACATTCGTTGTATCCTTGGACAGGACACTTCACTTATCGCGTAGGTAGGTGTTGGCCAGAGGGGCCGATGGCGCGATATAGCAGCGTCGCTTCTGTCAGTCTGCCCCAGGGCAGCTGTGGCTTCAATCGTAGCTTTCTTCCTCCAGTGTGTGAATGTGAGAGTGAATGAATAATAGAATTTGTAAAGGCTCTTTGAGTGTCCAAAAAAGTGCTATATAAGTTTGATGCATTATTATTATAACATGGTGACGTATTTTACGCATCGCTGTCAAACTGGGAAGTCCCCGATGTGCTTGTACGAGCTGGGAGACTCAAAAGAAAGACACTAAATACCACTGTATTTGTAGTATTTTACTTTCTGAATCTGCAAAAATGCCTGTTTGGTTGCAATGATTACAAGACTTTATTTACTATTTCTAAAGAACAGCTAAATTGGCAGCAATAGAATTTGTACGCGAAATTGTCAATTTACTAATATCTGCTCTCAGAATCTTGGCCAGAATCAAAGTGGACTGTCGGAGAGATTAACTCTTGCAGCTGGATCAATTTCAACAATAAAGATGCCTGATGAAGTAGTCAAAGCAGTACGTAAACGCTAGCGACATGCTAATGTGTGTTAGTCATTTATGAAGCTGCTTATATGAACTTATAACAGCATTGTTATATTACTTTATTTATGTATTGAATCTCAGAACTATTCTTCATTTTGAAGAATAGTTCTGAGATCAGTTCAATCAATAATTTGATTGAACTGATCTTCAACACACACAAAAACTCAAAGTAACAATAAAGAACAAAATAAAAATACAGGAAATATGACGGTCAGCAAAGTTTCTGTTGCTGCTGTCACGTCAGCCTGAGCTGCAAACAACACCCCAGCTTTTAAAATATCCAAACGCTTTTCAATCTCATTCTCAGAAGCCAGAACGTTTTAAATTACAAACCGGGCTGAAAAGATCTGCTTACCTCAGCACTCAGTGACACTCAGTCACTGGACTGAGCTCCAATGGTTTGGAATCTGTCTACACTACATCGGTAAGAAGCTGGTAGCTTTAGCTGCTGAAATCCGCTTTATTGACCTGATGTTTACAGAAAAAATAAACCAAAGGTCTGAGCCATTAATATAATAAAGTTTCATAAAATGTTGAAGGTATAAAGAGCATCATAATAAGCCTTTAATTTAAATTAGTGAAATATTTTTATAAAGTATAGGTATCATGTGAATTATAACATTACTTGTTGCCCATGCTACTTTGCTTACATTTCAGGCCAAATTAATACTATATATTAACTTAGACTTAGAAAGCTGTTGTAAAGTTGGTATGAGTAACATTAGTGCATTAGAAGCTTGAAACGCTGCTTTAGATTTGAAAGCATTTAGTTTAACATTGGTCTGCTGAATCCATAGCACTTTGTATATTTTACTCCCAACTCATCTTTCTTGTGCTTTCTTTCACATCTTCCAGTTTCCCTTAACACACCTGCTCTACATGTGTCAGAAAAAAATTATCTGTAAAGCTTTAATGCATTTGATATGGAAAACACATTTGACTTAACCATTTCAAATATATTCAATAGCAAATAATACTGCCTCATTTTATATTACTTTCAGTCTTTGCTCTTAAAAATGTGGGCTTTTGTAAGTAGTGCCTTAATTTGAAAGATAAGAAAGGTCATTCTATCATTTGGCACATTAAGTGGTTATATTGGAACTAATGCCTGTTCACACACCTGTTCCTCATCACTACTGACTCCTGAATAGATCACTTTTAAAATGGTCAGTGGTTAATTTTCAGCAGAAATCTCCCAATTTTACAAAGCATCTCATTAATTCACTTTGGCTTTATTAATATATTGCTGAATCAGCTACCGGGGCACTTTTCATACTGAATGGAGCAGTTCTATATCATCTTCACATCTTTATTTTAAAAGTACTAATTTATAATAGTTACTCAATAGGTAATCCTGCCTAATCTGGACATGTGGGCTCCTATTGCTTGATGCAGGAAATCAAATATGTTATGTGGCGTTGCATCATATTATTAGTAAAATTATATGTTGTGCTTTGAACTTTTGGCAGAAGTTTGAACTATCGCCAAACTGGTACATAAATACTCTCACCAGTAACTTATTTATGCCTAGTTGCACCTTTGGCACATTAGTACGACTCTGCTTGCCATAGTGCACTCGCCCTGGTGGTCCAGACATCGGACCAGGCCACTAAGAACTGGTCCATAACCTGTGGCTGCATGCTATATAATCTAAAAATAAAAATAAATTATGCAATATTTTTCATTTTTCACCTGTACACTATTATTACTTCGTAGCAGCCAGGGCAAAAGCTGCTCTCTGATTTAAAAAAGGTTGCCGGACCCTGATTTATAAGATATGGCTTTGGAAAATCCTGCCCTGTGATGGACTGGCAACCTGTCCAGGGTGTACCCCGCCTCTCGCCCGTTGACAGCTGGAGATAGGCACCAGCACCCCCGCGACCCATAAAGGATTAAGCGGTTAAGAAAATGGATGGATGGATGGATGGCTTTGGAAAATTAAATTAAGAATTATTCAGTTGTTCCAGTGATGAGCCATTAACATTCAAAAGACAAATATTTACTTTGGATTCCACCAACCAGTGTGTGCTCAGATGACATTACAAATAACAAAGCAAGCAGATAAATTACAGATTTTTATTGGAAAGAATAGAAAATACTTACAAACAAAAATGCAGTCACAAATATCTGTGGGTGATGTGTGCAATATCTCCAAGCATCCCGCGGACGGTTTTGAAGGCAGCATTCCATGTCATCTCCTGCTTTCACAAGCTAGCTTCCTACTCCTGTGCATTAGATAAATATGTGGATCTCGATGGGCCTGGTGCTGTTCGTCTGCTGCTTAGATCATAGTAATAAACAATTGCTTTTCTTAAGAGATCCAAACTCTCCTTCATCCATTATCAAATCCAGCACAACAGAGGCTGTGGAAGGTCTCCTTCCCTCCCATGTCTCTGGTCGGATGACATACGTTTTTTGGCTCAACCCACGTCTTAGTTGTGGTTCTTTATGGTGCGGTAATCGGATGTGACGTTTTTTCAATTTCTCTCAACATTGCTTTGGTGCGCTGCTTGGCCTTAGTGGACCACAGCGAAGTTTGTTTTTAAAAGGGGGCTGTCGCAGCCCAACTTATGCTAGTGGAATCAGAGTAGGTTATAATGCAAGTGATAGTAGAAAAAGGGCCAATAGTGTCATTACAGTAACATAGAACATACAGGTGTAACATGTAAGGTAGAGGACTTAATTAACATTAATAACAAGAATCAAGCACTACAAAAGTGTAAAAAACATACAATACTTGCTCGAAATTTGACATTTTAATAAAGAAATGCAGAAAATACGTTTTTTATCCGTTTTTATGTGGTATCGCGTCAGGTAAATCTCCAGCGGGAGTCTGGTGCAGAGAGCTGCATATTCAGCAAACCAGCTGAAGGCAAAGATACTTTTGCTCTTTTTACCAAAAGAACTGCAAGTTTAGTTGTGCTGTTGCATGTAGATGTTAGCTAAATGACTAATTAATACATGTCAATATATCATGTTAAGCTAGTTCCTGTCACCTGTTACGTCCTAGCTTGATTTTTCCGTTGCTCCATTTTTCTGTATTATTTTGGGGGGGAAAAAATATTTGTTTCTGAATTAAACTGATACATTTTCATAACAAAAAAAAATGTTTACATAGTTTAGAAATGAGTATTTCTCAGTACCTGAATCCCAAAATGAAGTAAAAGTGATTTTAACTGAACAAATATGACATGTTTGAGTTCAAGTTTCTTTGAGAGGCACCCAGAGAGTTGAGGATGCCTGCTACCCTGGGCTGCCTACAGAACATGAAAATCACTACATTGTTTTCTATTAATTTATGTTTTCTATTAGTAAATCAACAAGAAAAACACATCTTGTAATGAAATCACTTTTTTCAAAAATTACTTTAAACAATTCAGAAAATAAATTATGTGTTTTAGTTGAGGTAGCAGCACTACTTGGGATTTTCATTTTTCCTGAAATTCACCCAATCCCGACCTTCCCAGTGCATATTAAAGTGTGATTTGTGTATGTTTGTGCATGTATCTGTCTGTCAGGTGATGTCCACTGCATATTTGGTCTGTTGCTGACAGTGGCTGCAGGGGGCAAAGATGTGACCCAATCAGTTCGCTACTGCTCAGGTCTGCATGGCTGTAATTGACATGGGTGGGTGTTTGTGTGTGTGGTTATGTGAACTTGAGCTGAAATATGATTCATTGACAGCTGCCACATTACTCTTCTCAGTCCTAATCTCATCTGTCTTGCTTATGGTCACATGTTGTGAGTTATTTACCATAAGGTGACATTTGGGACTTACTTTGGTAAGTTCAGAGTCAACTTTACGTCTTTGATGTCAGGAGGATCTTATTTTCTTTAGTTGCCATTTTTAGTAAAATGGTGATATAATATGATAAATTATTCTGTTGGCTCAACCCTTACTTGCAGAAATAATAGTATAAGTAAACCTACATGGTTATGTACTATATATGACAAACATCGATTAAAGGCATTCAAAACAAGTTTACACCATCTTAAAACAAGATAATTTATTAAGTCCTATAAATATATTTCAGCATCTGTCTGCTCCGACCTACATTCTGATTTACTGATTCTTTAAAAAAAGAGAAATATGTTAACAGATTAATAACATTTTGTTTAAGCCAGTGAAATTTATTTCAGTAATACTGTACTCACTTAACCCTAATGTTTGGACCTTGATTGAAACCTTCTGTGACCTGGATCGTGCTTTTCATTTCTTGGTGTGCTTTTGTTTTTTGTTTGTTTTTGAAACCAGACTTGATTTTTGTATACTAGCCATGTCAAAATAGCCCCCATATCACAAATATGATCCATCTAATAATGTTGTGATATTGCGGTGAATTTTAACTTTTTGGTCCAGCTATTGAAAAACTCAAGAGGAGACAAAATAAAAATGTTTGTGTAACATTTGTTACTAAAACAAAGATCAGTCTGATCAAATGTGTACATTGAAAATGTTTTTTTACGGTTATCTTGTCTTAACCTAGTTTAAAAAAACTATTGTAAAGGAAAAATGAGAATACTTTCTACGTACACACAGCAGAATTATGCTGCCAATGAATCTAGTCAGTTCCCACCCACATTTTGCCATTTCTACTTTTGTATTCATAAATACTAAACCACTCCATATACCACTTTCTTACTATTGGTAAATTATTATACCACTGTAATTATGGAGGTAAATAAATAAACAACAACAATGGAATGTCAAAAATAATTTGGTAAAACTATATATTGTTTACGGGAGAATATATATTTTATTTCTATTTACTGTAAAACTGATCTCTGGGCTGTTTGATCCTTACAGCAACCTTTAAATCACCATTCCTCAAAGTGGCACAAGATGCCAAAAAAAAAAGTCATACATTTAAAGTGTAAGTGATCCCCATGAAAAAGCATTATCCCGCCCCCAGGCAACATTTGAAAAATTCTACCAAAGTGGGAAGGGCTAGGAGCACGGAGGGGCATGGCCAAGTGTGGAGCATGATCTGGGAAGGGTTGGGGTGCGCGGGGGGGGGGGGGGGTCGCAGTCATGGCTGAACCAACTTGAACTGGTACGGCGTTTGGCCGCTGAGCTAATACCCTCTGATTACAAACCAACCACTCTACCCACCAAGCCACAATCACCCACAGATATGTAATGGTAACTTAACTTTTCTTTTTACATGTCTTGTCTAGCAGTTTGCTACTTAGAATTGGTATCTGAGTACCAAGTACAAGCCCAACAGATTTACTTTCCCAAGCAGAGCATTACAGCTTTGCTATAATACTCCACTTGTACCCTAATATTTACCCTACTATTCAATGATTTATGTTCTCAAGTGTTTGCAAAACTATTTTAATGTAATTGAATAAGAGGAAAATCTACCTCCAGGGTCTCCTTATCTAAGTAAGCCAATTAAAATAGCCAAAAGCCAATTATTTATTGTTTTTGGCAGCAGCCCCTTCCTGTCCTAGAAAGTGACTGAGTGTTCAACTAATGACGTCGCTGGTTGAAAGATGAGTGCTAGAGGTGTCTGCACCGCCCCTGCAGGCAGAGCGACTTACCCCTGTTAGATTTTCAAACACACCCTCCTCCTTCTCACAGTTCATGTTAGATTCAGTTTTTGGCAGCTTGAAACACTTTTTCTGTTGGATTTTTTACTTTCTCTGTGAAAACGCCCGTTTGGCTGCATGGATTACAATATTTTATTCTACATTCCTAAAGAACAGCTGCGGGATAAAAAAACAAAGATGCCTGATGGACAGAGAAGTGGCTACATGCTAATGCTAATGTGGGTTAGCCATTTATCAAGCTCCTTATGTAATCTTATAACAGCCTTGTGTGGTTAATGAATTGATCTGTAGCATCTTAGAATGTTCAGTTAACGGGTGCAAACAACTCCCACGGCTTTTTTATATACTAGGTAGGGAAGATTTGCTTAGTGGATGCAGCTGTGTTGGTTTGTGCTGGGTCACATCCAAAACCAAACGTCTGAGCCCTTAATAGAACAGAGTTTGTTTCAGTTTGATTAGTTTTGCTCCCGGCTGTGCAGCGCGACAGAGCATAGCCTTGGGCTGCAGTAGGCGGGTTTATAGAGAAACGACCCATTTCAGTTCGTGGTCTAACATTAACTACACGATACAAGTTAAATCTATTGAAAAATTAATACAACATATATAACTCCAACCGTAACATTTTATCATATATATATATATCCTAGAAGTTGAAAGCTGTAAAATAGCATGATGCAGTCCCTTTAAGTTTTTTGAATTTAAGATTCTGCTTTGATTTAACCTCTTTTTTTTTTAGGTTCACACAATTTAAGAACATTAGTTGAGTTAATTCAAAAAGGCTTTGCAGCTGGTTGGCTTACTTTTTAAAGTTCAGTCAACTTTTCTTTTTTGACTGTGTACATTATTATTCAGTTCCTTCTCAAATCATAGAGACATTTGTTGAAGAACCACATTGGTTAGTTGTAGAAATTGATTGCAAACACTGTGGCTAAAACAAAGGTATATCATAAATTTAGACCCTTTGGCCAGCATTTGGTTCTAATTTCCAACCTTGCTGTAGAGGACTGTCTATTCTCTACCAATCCTTTTATATCAGACTTTATCTAGATTTGCTGTCATGATCATTTACAACACAGAAAACACTCTATCTGCAAGTGTGAAAAGAACATAAAACCTGCTATCCATGTTGGCCAATAGCAAACAAAAATAGCTTCTAAACAAGGCCTGGCACTGTGACATGATCATTTTCCAGCCACACTGTAAGAATAACAGCTTAGGCCACGTCCACACTAAGCCAGGTAATGCCTTCAACGTATAATTATTTAGTCTACACGCCCCTATCGTCCACACTAACCTGGCGTCGTTTAAGTTCTGTGGCCGGATAACTATTAGCCGGGTAAGAGAGCCGTGTAAATCTTAATTCAACGGCTAAACGAGCTAGTGTGGACAGCTTCCCCGGATAATGAAAGGAAGTGGCGTCAATGATTGCTGCATCAATAACAATATGACACTACAGACAAAGACAACAGCGAAGAGTAATAAATCGATCTCATCGTCTGTCCACACCAAAAACTCTCTCTTCTTCTGAGCAGCTATTGTTCTCTTCGGTTTACGGGACAAGCAGATATGTACTGTGCTGTAGAGCTTCTTGTATATATTATGTAGGCGCTGGCGTCACATAGATTATACGCGTGTTCCGTGCGTCTTTTCTCGCATGCCCAGGATTTGCACAGGTCTGTATGGGATTGCGCAATCATGGGACCTTAAACGGGGCGTAAATGCTCGTGTTGAGTGGATAACATTAGGCGTCTAACTCCCCGTATAACCTTATCGGCTTAGTGTAGACGTAGCCTTAGTCTCCAAAAAAATTCTGGGAAGTTGCAGCTGTGACAACTAGGAATGGGTACCGATATCTGGTAACATAATGGCACTGCTTCTTACATAAACGGTAGTAACCAGACCGAAAAGCAAAGCACATTTCGGTTGTTTATTTGGATTCTGTTTTCCCCGAAGATGTCAAGCTCTATGGATTCTGGGCCTGCCATCAGCCAAGAGAGATTACCTATTTCACAAGAAAAGGCTAACGTGGCTATCTTTTTGCAAAAAAACAGCTAAAATTTAGCGCTGTCAAAATTAACATGGGTTGATTTATTCCAATTAACTCATTTTTATTAACGCAATTAACACGTATACATAACACAGCTCTGTTTATAATTCAACCCCCCCTACATCATCCCTCCTTCCTAATGAGCCAAATTGTGGATTGTTATGCAGCACAATGTGTGTTTGCCTAAATTACATATTAGCATATTGTTAGTGTATTGGGTTGATATGATTAGAAGTTCATAAATTGTCTGTGGGAATTTTCCTTACTGTCTGCTTGGGATGTGAGCGTGCGGTGCAGAGTATAAATGCGCTGTATTTATGTTGATCTATGCATGTTGATTCACTGTATAGCTTAAGTATATTTCATAGTGAGTTACCTCTGTGTTAAAAATGTGAGTTACTCCAAAGTGATGTTTTCTGACCTAAATTAGCGCTAATTCATTAGCAGAAGTAGCTTTGCACATCTTCACAATAATGGAATTCATTTCCTGATGCGATAAACTGCAGTGAGAATCTGCTGAGTTTTAATTTATGGGAAAATGGTAAATTGTGACATTTGATTTATGTGATGTTTTACACAGATTGTTCATATCCAAATGTTAAGTTAATTCAGATATTTTAAAGCATTATGGAAACCATGAAGAACTGAATGATATGACCGTTTTAGTTGAGTGTGAGTTTACCTACTGTTGCTTTCTGTAACCTCTTTTCGCTACCTTTTTTTCTACAGGATTCTCCATTCTGAATAGTCACCTTTGAAGAAGTAAAAGTGTACATGTGTGTTTTCAAACAATTGGCACAGAGCCCCCTGGTTTTCCTTCATTTCCATATAATTAGATTGTGTGTGAAAGGCTACTTCCAGTGCATTGATTAAGTGTCAGATGAGAGGAGCAGACACAAGCATCCCTGGGCACAATGGGAGCATGAGGAGAGACACTACAATAACTTGTCAGGCACTAAAACATCCACACTTGCTCTTTCTCTTTATTGTTTCGCATGACAGAATTGGAGCAGACAACTAACCCTTGTTCTCTGTCTTAATTTATGTTCTCTGTGGCTTACTCCAACTTAGGTGTTGTTTGAATCCACTTGCTTGGCCTATATAAGATTGGGTGACTGTGGCTCGTTAAGTAGTTGTCTAGCAGTTTTTGGTTTAATTCAAGCTTCCTCCTGTTACGTGTCAATTTGCCTATGGGCAAGGCACTTAAACCCAAGTTGCCGACTTAGCTCTGTATCAGTGTGTTAATGTGTGTGTATTTGTGAGTGAATGGGGCAATGTGGCTCCAGTGTAAAGCGTTTGGAGTCGTCAGTATAACATAGAAAGTGCTATATAAGACCAGTTCATTTTACCATTAAAAAAAAACTAGTAGGCCTGACTGAACTGTGCATGTTTCTCCCATAGCTCTGGTTGTTCATGTCTTACACCTCCTGCTTTCTCACTGATCCGCTTACTCATCATTGGTCCTTATATATTTGAGGAGATTTTGGATTTGATTTTGGATATGGATTTAATTCAAATGAACGGCTGAAAGGGCAAGTACAGACTAAGTTGTATTAAAAATTACAAGGTATTTAAAGAAGTCTGACCAGCTTTGTTGTCTCTGCTGAAGAAAAACATCCCCACAGCATGATGACACCATTACCATGTGGGAAAAGTGTGCCTTTGCACATAAAAAAAGCACATCAAAAAATGGCCTATTATTTATTAAACAACCCACACGGGGCAATATTTGGTCAGGTGGCCGTTCTCTAATAGGCAATGCCAATATATCGTTTTCAAATCTGTTCTGTATGAAGCATAAAACTTTCGATGGTTAAAGTCCAGTGATTTTGGTCTTCTCACAGAGATGTTTCCAATGTGAACTAAAGGTACTAGTTTGTGCTCTGCCTCACCTAGAATGTTCTATTTAAGATAAAGGTTTTTCTACCTGACTTGATGACGCCTGAAAAGAGGACTTGCTATGACATTCATTTAACGACAACTTTCTTCTCGCCACTCTTTTGTAAAACCTTGGTTTGAGAAACTGTTGTTTAAGAATTCTTTCACTATATTCTATCTGACCCAAACATCCCTGCGACTGTTTCAGTTAAATTCAGAAACACTTTATTGATCCTGGAGGGAAATTGGGCCTCTTGGCTGCTTCACTAAGAATGCTGTCCCAGCCCAGTCCTTCAGTTTAGGTAGACAGTGTGATTATAATTTTTTTCCTTTATCACCCACTCCTTCCATTTGATGGATTGAACATAGTTCTGTGTAATATTCAGTGCGGTGGGCATTGTTTTATGAGCTACAGTAACCTTGTTTTAAACTTCTCTACAAATATGTCTCTAACTTGTCAGGTGCATTTTCTGGTCTTCATGATAGTCAATGAATTTACATACAGTAAGAGAAAGTCGAATTATGGCCTTTGCCCCTCTGAAGTTGAACCGAGCTAGAGTTCTCTTAATCGAAGTAAGGCACCCAGAAAATGTGATTTGAAAACCAAATTTGTTTGCACGTAAATGACAATCAGGATTAGCCGAGCTTTTGGTAGCCTGGGCACTCCACCTTTCGGAAGTGATGAGACAGAGAAAACAGACCGAGCAAAAACGAGTGGAACACAAACCGTGCAGCAAAATAACTGCTGCAGCATTGTTCTTGTCCATGTCTTTGCTCATTGTGTAAATCCTGCTTTTACTCTGTTTGCTTTACTGACTTTAGTACTTTTTTACTATCTTTGTGACTCTAGTCCATCTGGAAGAATGCTAGCGGAAAAGGGCACATGTTTCCACCATTGCAGAGTTAAACACAGTTCATTTAATAACTATTTTCTGAGTGACATGTAAACTGGGACAATGGCTTCCACTGTGGTTAAAAGTCTGATTATTGTCAAAAAGCTTGATTTAGATGTGGATGTAAACATACTGAATGTCTGTAGCAAATCTCTGAAGCCTTTAGAGAGCAGCTGAGGCTGAATACATACCTGCTCAGTAGATTTTCTTTGTAAAACTATGTATACCATGTTTTCTTTAGGTGAACAAAACATGTAAAAGTTCAAGGGGTATTGATAATGTTACTAAACCATACATTTGTGAGCCTTAGGCATTGCTAAGTCTGAATAAATAAAACAATGTTAATTTGAATCATAAGGCTTATGCTATTGTTGGCAGCTTTTGTCTTGACAGTATAAAAATCTGGGCATGCCAAATCATGAAGTATTGTATAAAAATTCCGGAAAATAAGCCACAAAGTGCAGTTCTTTTAGACTGTCAAACTGACCAGATAAATGACTTACATTTAAAATTGTGGAAAACATTCATTATATTTGTAAAACGGCTGAGCAGTGATGTTTGAAGTTATTTGTCTCCTCGTGTTTGTTGGATTTAGAACTTGTCCCACTTCTTGTACGGCTGCCACCCTGCTTGTAACAGCAGATTTGGTGGAGAGCGGACAAGATTGGACTTGGCAAGTCAAGTGGAGCTGCTTAAAACCCTGGTTCAATTTGGATAAAAATCCTGCCAGTACACACAACTGTATTGTCGCTGTTCTCTCTGCTAAACGCTAATTAGCAGAACAAAGCATATGTTGTTCTTTTAAACACATGACAGTTAAAATGTTTTCTATCCTCCCGTCTTCCCTGATCCACGGTTACATTGGAGGAGTGAGGAGAATAAAGCTGACAGTGCACACACTTGCTGTACATGTAGACATAATTGTGCACAACTGTATCTACAAACCAGCATGCAAAGAAAGACATGCTGAGAAATGCACTCACTCACACGTTGGCCACGTTCTCACGTGAGCTGACAGCAGCATCAGAGTAATGTAGCATATTGAAGTGAACAGAAGATTTACTATAAACATTGTTCCCCCTTAAAGAAAGCCAGAGGCAGAGAGCAGGAGGTTTGTCTGAGAAAGACCGGACCAGTGGCTAAGTGCTTATTACCCTGCCTCCCCTGACACGCACAAATATACACTTTGGTCTTCCACTGTCTGAGGTAGGTAAGAGGAGGCAATGGAGAATAAGAGGGCAAGATCACAACCTGGAAAAGAAGAGAGGTTAAATGAGTGGAATTGTTACAGACAGGAAAAAGACATATCAGCTACTCAGTCTTTTTCCCATCCCTGTGTTTTTCCTCCTCTTCCTCTCCATCTCTGTCTCTTGTGGCTTAAAGGGGGAGTGTGGGGGCAGAGCGCTCTTGTCTTGTTAAACGGCTGGCAGATGACAGAAAAATTAGAGGCATTTCGCTCTTGACAGGTTGTTGTGCGTGCACGCTTTCCCCCCCTTTTTTTATGCTTCAAATGTTTTTTGTCAGTTGGTTTTCAGTCAAACTGTCTCTGCAACACAATAAGTGCAACCTGTGCTTACAAATGCAAGCTCATACACCAAGAATCATACGCACGCAGAGGGGGATTTTGTGTGTGTTCTCACAGGAGAAGGATCTGATTTTGTGTTTTTAGATTGGCGGCAACAGGAGGAGGGAGACGAGCCGTTTGCTCACAAAGACGTCTTCCCCTTCACTAATTATTGAGACAGGCTCTGATTGCTTGTTTGGAAACAGTTTCTCAAACAGCTGTAATGACAATGATTAGGCGGTGCTGCAAATTCTGTGCAGGCAGAAGGAGGAGTGTGCGATCAGTCCATTCAAACATTTTGTCACCTTGTGTTTACATGAATGTTTTTGTGTTTTTTTTTGCTTTCATATTTGAATGTTGTTTGGTAAGATTATTTCTATATTTTATTCTAAGTTCCTTTGTAGTGCCTTTCGTCTCGTCCATTTGCAAGGCCTCCCTATTTGAGTTAACAGAGGTGTTTTTTGGCTTTAACTACCACCTTCTGAAACACTAAATGTGGTTAAATTGTTATTTTTGTACATCGAAGAATGCTCTGTATTCAACCAATGGCCTCGAACAAGGGGATACTTTTTATTCATTATGTAAAAATCCAAAAAGCACTAGAGAATACAGATATGCTTTGTTTTCAGGTTACTTTCAATAGTGATTTAAAGGTAAGATGCTATAAGCTAACAGAATTGTGAAACATTGAGGCCAGAGACAATGTAAGAGGGCAATTAGCAACTTAACATCTGCTACAGGTAGTACAAGGTGCTGATATGTCATGTTTTTGTGTCATTTAATGCTGAGAAAATGTGGAGGTTTTACTTAATTAAAATGTAGCACGCTCGTCAGGTGATTCTCAAGATTTAATAGAGCATGTTGCTCAATTGGCCCTGCAACAGACTGGCGTCCTGTTCAGGGTGTACCCTGCCTAACGCCTGATAATTGCTGGGATAGGCTC
Source organism: Apricaphanius iberus (assembly GCA_028564705.1). Taxonomy (NCBI): domain Eukaryota; kingdom Metazoa; phylum Chordata; class Actinopteri; order Cyprinodontiformes; family Aphaniidae; genus Apricaphanius; species Apricaphanius iberus. Next base: position 266,483 of record JAPXFQ010000510.1, read on the forward strand.
CAGCTGCCCCGTGACCCTGAATTGGATAAGCGGTTAAGAAGATGGATGGATGGATGGATGTTGCTCAAATGCAGTTTGTAGAATTTCTGCTGCAGTCAGAACCCTCTCTTACACAGCGACTTGGTTTTGTCTAGTTAGAAATCGTGCAGTTATAGAGTAAAAACTAAAGATTGAATGTATCTGAGATTAACTGCGTGGAAAAACTTTGATTGCCATGGGTTTCATTTCTTGAAGTTATGGACACAGAAACAAAAAAACAAAAGAGAAGAAAGAAAAAAAGATGAAGAAGAGAGACAGGAATGTAGGAATGTGAACAGACGATAAAAGAGAGAAAGGGGAACAAAGAGAATACAAGAAAACATCCCTGTTTTTTGGAGCCGTCAATCCGTACTAGAGGAATCGACGCAGGCATGAAGGAGGTCGGGGATGCAAACTTATATAAAACCAAGGGCAGACAACCGACCCCCCCCCCCCCCCCAATGAACTCACCAAGCACGGAAAACAAATGTGGACGTTTAAAAAAATAAAAAGTAGCACGCTCATCAGGTGATTTGAGCCACCGAACAGCACCACCCAACTATTCAAAACTGACACCCCCAAAGAGGTACCCCAACCAACACAAGGAGGACCTAGGCCCGACACCAACGCACCAGTGGGCAGGGGCATCAATCACTGGCAGAGAGTGACGAAGGGAAATATGCACCCACTAGATGTGGGGCCCGAGATGCTCTAGGCGAGAGGCCAGCCAAGGACTCAACCTGACAAGTAGATGGAGACACATGGACATAATCATATGTACCCTTTCTCTAATGCACACACATTCTCACCAACATACCAGGACAGCCAAGAAAGGACGCTGTACACTCAGTCATGCCCCCCATACGCACTCTGTACTCCTAGTTCTAGGCACCGATACCCCAGCAGAGCAACCTGTCCTTGCACCCGAGAGACAAACCTCCTGCCCACTAGGATGAGGACAAGCAGACCGCCAAAGCCCCCACAATGGCAAGAGCAGCCCACTAGCCCAGGTCCCTGATCAGACGGCCTGATCTACCTCCCCCACCTAAACCCTGATGGTAGGTAGCGAACAGGGGTGTAGAAAGTCTCTCTCCTTCTGCTCGAATGTGGTATTGTTACATTTTGTTCTAATGTGCACTTAAAATATAGGGGTGGGACATGAGAATGGTACCAGACCCCCCTTTGTCCCACCCTGGGCCCTCAGTGTATAGATGCAGTTAAGCAGTGGGCACCGGAACCAGAGGTGCGGCCCATTGAAGGGCTCAGCCTCTGGAGCTGAAAAGCGTTCCCACCTTAAAGGTTCCTACGTGTTTGTGTCTCATGAAAATGTTTACCTTGAGTAAAAATATATTAAAAAATATATATAAATATGTTATTTACACTACATCGTAAAGCAAAATGTATACCATGATTATCATACCACACTGATTATTGTTTTTATATCAGCCAGCTGACAGGCAGTGCACAGCAACAGCAGAAGGTGTCAGGCAGTTTTTTGTTACATTTTTTTTTTAATTAGAAAACTTCCCAGTTTGTAACCTTCCTGGTTAATCCCAAGACCGAACTCTCCACCTTTATTGAGATTCATCTACTTTTTAATCATGTTTCTATTCTACATTCCTTCAGATATCAGTCCCTCAAATATAAGATAAGACTTGTTTTAAGCCTGTATTGCCAAACTCTCTTTATCCTAACAAATGTGTCTTGTTACTGTCCATAGGTGGCCAGTATTGTTCTCCACAGTTAATAGGGGATTTTACAGCAACAGTTATTGCCTATCATGTGACACCACACATTAAAAACATCAAACCGAACCTCCCTCTTGACCTAGATAAGTCAATCAACAAAACAGAGCAGTAGAACTGACATCAGTGCTATTAATGTAAGGAGGAAGCCAGAGGGCACAGCCAATTTGATTGGCCTACAGCAACAACTCCACTCACAGGCAGCAAGCTTGTATTAGAAGAACATGTAGGAAAGTAAGTTGACAGAACATGGGTTTAAATGCAGTCTGAATCAGGCACCCACATACTGCATGTTTTTTGTTTTTTTTTAACAGCGACATATTTCACCTACAATTAGACAAACTTATTTTCGGCCAAATATTTTCACTACATTGAGCCTAATTGTGGTCTGTCTTTTGGAAATAATGTCTTTTAAAGATAGTTTTTTGATTGTATTAAAAGCATTGGTTCTATTTTGGAGGTGATATATTATATGTGCGTAATGTACTGTGTTTATTTACTTGTGGGACTATTACTGTAACCAACCCTTGAAAAACGGTTGGCAAATTTGGCTGCAAGATCATTTTAAGATGCTCCCTTCCCCTATTGACATTGTCAGGTATTACGACTGGATCAGTCTGTAGTAGGGGTGGAGCTGAACCTGAATATGGTATTAGGAAAGGCACAAATAATGTGCGTTTTATTAATATTTATTTCCAAAAAATACTTTATGAAATATTTGTATTGGGGAGCAGGCCAGACTTCTAGCATGACACCACCCATGCAAGAGTTAATGAAGCCATAAGTCTCACAGTCTTGCGCTGCACGGTGCAATGAGGGTCAAGGCAGAGACCTAACTCCCGTGCAGCTCTCTATGATTGTGCGCGGACAGTAAACACCAAACATTGATGACAACATATCTCAAAGGAGCACAGCTACATTTGGAACACAAACAATAATGTACAATGGAGAACATCCACAATCAACACGTCACATTACCCATAAATCTTTGCGGTGTACAACCATCCTCCAACCTTTATTTTTTTACTTTTTTTTAAGGTTTTGTGGTCACAGTGGCCTTTATTTTGGTCTCTTTTCAATGATGTTCTGGTTACATATCATTGCTGGATTTATGGCAAAAGATCAACCAATATTGCATATCTATAATTATTAAAATTGATAACATAAATTAGAAGTGACACGGAAAAATTAATTATGCCTATTTTGAATTTTACTTGAGTACGCAGCTTTGCATACCCCTAGTATGAGTAGTACTAGAGTATAGGGGTCTGCAACTCTGGTCCCCGAGAGCTACTGTCTTACAGATTTTAGATGCATCCCTGTGCTCCAACACTGCTGAATCAAATTAATGGCCTGTTAGCAAGCCTTTGCCAAGCTTGATTCAATGCTGCAGAGGTGATTCAATTATGTAAGGGGTGACTGTGGCTCAATGGTAGGGTAGTTGGCTTGCATTTGGAGGGTGATGACTGGCTTTGCATTGAAAGAAATACTACTACTGGGTGTAACTGAAATTGGTCAGTACTTCCCATTGAATTTTAATTCTGAAAGCTGAACGCAGATACAGAAGATTGTTTTTTCCCATTTTTTATTTGATTTCCCATGTACTATTAGTATTTAGCATTGCTTATTTTCATATATATATATATATATATATATATATATATATATATATACATACATACAGGTGCTGGCCAGTAAATTATAATATCATCAAAAAGTTGAATTATTTCAGTAATTCCATTCAAGTCTGGAAACTTCTATACTGTATACTTTCCTTCCACACATAGCGATATATTTCAAGTGTTTATTAATTTTCATTTTTATTACTACAACTGATAGCTAATGAAAACACCAAATTCAGTATCTCAGAAAATTAGAATCTTCTGAAAAGGCTCAATATAGAAGACACCTGGTGCCACTCTAATCAGCTGATTAACTCAAAACACCTGCAAAGGCCTTTAAAAGGTCCCTCAGTCTTGTTCTGAAGGCTCCACAATCATGGGGAAGACTTCTGACTTAACAGCTGTCCAAAAGACGACCTTTGACACCTTGTACAAGGAGGGCAAGACACAAAAGGTGATTGCTAAAGAAGCTGGCTGTTCGCAGAGCTCTGTGTCCAAGCACATTAACAGACAGGCGAAGGGACGGAAAAAATGTGGTAGAAAAAAGTGTACAAGCTCTAGGGATAACCGCACCCTGCAGAGAATTGTGACAACAAACCCATTCAAAAATGTGGTGGAGATCCACAAAGAGTGGACTGCAGCTGGAGTCAGCGCTTCAAGAACCACCACGAAGAGACTCATGAAAGACATGGGATTCAGCTGTCGCATTCCGTGTGTCAAGCCACTCTTGAACAAGAAACAGCGTAAGAAGCGTCTCGCCTGGGCCAAGGACAAAAAGGACTGGACTGCTGCTGAGTGGTCCAAAGTTATGTTTTCTGATGAAAGCAATTTTTGCATTTCCTTTGGAAATCAAGGACCCAGAGTCTGGAGGAAGAGCGGAGAAGCACAGAATCCACGTTGCATGAGGTCCAGTGTAAAGTTTCCACCGTCAGTGATGGTGTGGGGTGCCATGTCATCTGCCGGTGTTGGCCCACTCTGTTTCCTGAGGTCCAAGGTCAATGCAGCCGTCTACCAGGAAGTTTTAGAGCACTTCATGCTTCCTGCTGCTGACCAACTTTATGGGGATGCAGACTTCACTTTTCAACAGGACTTGGCACCTGCACACAGTGCCAAAACCACCAGTACCTGGTTCAAGGACCATGGTATCCCTGTCCTTGATTGGCCAGCAAACTCGCCTGACCTTAACCCCATAGAAAATCTATGGGGTATTGTGAAGCGGAAGATGCAATACGCTAGACCCAACAATGCAGAGGAGCTGAAGACGACTATCAGAGCAACCTGGGCTCTCATAACACCTGAGCAGTGCCACAGACTGATCGAGTCCATGCCACGCCGCATTACTGCAGTGATGGAGGCAAAAGGAGCCCCGACTAAGTATTGAGTGCTATACATGCACATTCTTTTCATGTTCATTCTTTTCAGTTGGCCAACATTTAAAAAAAAACATTTTTTTTCATTGGCCTTTAAAATATTCTAATTTTTTGAGATACCAAATTTGGAGTTTTCATTAGTTGTCACTTATAAATATCAAAATTAAAAGAAATAAACATTGGAAATACATTGGTCTGTGTGCATTGCATGAATATAATGTACAAGTTTTACGTTTTGAATGGAATTATTGAAATAATTCAACTTTTTGATGATATTCTAATTTACTGGCCAGCACCTGTATATTATAATATTTAAAGGGAAAGAAAACTTCCTCATTGATAGATATTTCTTCAGGAAATATCAAAGCTGATCTTTGACTTTGTCTAATTTTTTTAATGATCACTGTGTGTTTGAGTTAAACACTCCTGCTCTATTTATCAGTGACTTTACTCTTTTTATTTATTTATTTTTTGCTTGAATCAATTATGTAATTACTGATATTCAGCTTATTTTAGTATGTCCCAGAGCTATGATGTTTCAGCATAAAACTTATTGAGTCAATGTAGGCTTTGAACAGAACTAACTAAAACCTAGGGGTACGTTAAAGGACCTCTGTGCATCAGCACTGATCAATTCTATTTTTTCATGTCTTTATAGCTCCAATATAACTGTTTTGTTTCTACCATAAAATAAATAAATGAGGTAAGTTTCTCAATATTTTAAATATTTTCTTCCCTACATTTGACATGATGTCAACCAAATTTTCTAAAGTTTATTTGAGATTTCATCTCTGTCACTCCTGCTGCTACATATCAATCCCTGTGTCTACTCACTAATCAGGTGCTACATTAGTTCCTTCCTGACTGAGCCTAAAATCTGGCTTTCAGGGACTTGAATTATTTCTTTTGAATCTGATAATTACAAACAAATCAACCTAGCATGCAGGTTGGGATTAAACCCAATGTTAAGGCTGGGCGATATGAGCTAGAAGTAATATCACGGTATATTGAGCATTTAACCTATATAACGGTAAGTGGATAATACCAAGGACCACATTACACCCCTCGTCCTTTTCTGTAGTCAATGTCTGGTGGTGGCCAAATTTAGATAACGTTCTTACGATTAAAAATATGCAGGCTTCTTGCTATTGAACGGTTTCAAACAGACCCACAGTAAACATTAAGCCTGGATCTACACCATATCAAGGCTATTATATTAAATAGCATGCTGAGCATGCCATGCTAGGTCCAGCTCAGACATTGTTTAAAGTGTACAATCTGAAAAGTACTTGAGATGTTTAAATGATTAACATATGTTGTGGAATTAAGGTAAAATGCAGCTATTTGGCTATTAGTTAAGGGACTGCTCATGGCAGTCAATGAGATAAACAGATTATGAAAAATTAATAATATTTTAGGCACCACCTGTTTCCAGGAACTATTTAATAGCCAAATGTCTATATCAGTCTCATAATCTGAAGGAGTGAATTCTTTACCTTCTATTGATCATGAAACCTTGCCATATGTGAGTGTGTTGAATAAGAGGGAACACAGTGACTTTCCAAAATACAAGAGTTTATTTACAAAATGAGAAAAAGAAACATTTAATCACTCAAGGTAAATAACCAACACACTAAACTAAAATGAATAACTACAAATAAAATAACACAAATGGATAAAAATGCAATCAAAATAGAAATAATGAATTCTGATTTATGTTTGCAGAAATCTAGATGCTTTAACAAACCAGAGCCTGATTTGCAAATACTGGAAGGAATGCTAAATTAGTGTACCGATTGTAGTTAGTTTTAACTAATTTAACACCATTGATTTATGTGTAAACAAATAAAACAGTCTTAGGAAAACTACAACATTCTTTGGATCAAGAAATGTGTATTTAAAATTCATCTGGATAAGTCATTGACCCTTTGGAAAATTACTCCTATTTGAATTGATTACGGCAGTAAACAACCTAACTCTATAGTTAGTTATATTAGTTTATTAGTTAGTATTAGTATTTATTTGATACAATAAGGGGTCTCAAACATGGCTAATAAAACTAGTTTCTATTTTTAATCTTTTCTGAACCATTCTCTATTTGAACACCTTATTGTTTATTCATTGAGGGCGGCCTGGGCCTGGACATGTGGGTAGGCTTTAGCTCCCTGCAACACACGTGGGGTTTTCGAAGTGGCTCAAATACATTTATTAAACATTAAACAAAGAAAGGAAAACTTCTGTTTGATTGAGTAGCTCAAATTGCAGGATTTAAAATGACTCTTCATCTGGAAAGTCTTTTGAAAACAATTATTAAAATTTCAGGCCTCGGCCTGGTTTACCCAAAGATAGCAGATGAAACATAAAAAGTTAACAATAAAAAAGGGAAACACCTTTAAAATTAGATATCCTAACTAATTTGTCTCTGCCCAAACAGACCTTATGAACAATTAAACGTCCTCCGAGTTGCTCCGCGGTTGATGAGGAAAGGGGGTGAGGCGACATTAGCCTAGCAGCTAACAATGGTTCCAATCTGGTTAGCAGGCTAGCAGCGTGGGCCTCCTGGCTCTGTGGCTCAAGCTGGCTGTATAGCAATTGGCTCCGGCACTCATTAGAACAGTACCTTGCTGGAGCTCTCCAGTCTGGCATTCACCTCTTATTGGCTCTGTGTGGCAGCAGAATGCAGATTCTGGCTGGTTCAGGCTGTCAGCTCCCATGTGGCTCTCAGCTCCTGTTTCTTAGCGGTCAACAGTCTGAAACTCAGAGGGGCTTTCGTCGACCTTTGAGGTTCACACAGTGTTTCGCTTATCAATATTTTGGATTCACCTGGTGGCTTTTGAGTTCCTTTAAGCAAGTTTCTGACAGAAATCTGGCCTTCCTTTCACCAGCGAGGGGAGGTAGTTGCTTTGGTCTCCCCTGGAGTGAGCCCGGCCGATGGCCTGCGTGAAGAAGGGAGAGCGGCTGGTGGAGCAGGTCTATACATAGATTTTCTCCGTCCTCCTCCCGGTGAAGAGAGCAGGTTAGCACCACCTGATGGCTTTGTGTGACCCAACGCGGACATATAAGAAAGACTTTAGTACTTAACTAATTTTAGTTACAGCCACAGGAAGTTCAAATGTATTCTCTACATCTATTGTGTGATTTATTGCTGAAGATTGTATTTTAATAAGATGCAAAAAAAGGCTGAAGAAATTGTTTTTAGCACATACAGAACAATAAATGTACATTATGTCCATAAATTTTACATCTCTTTGTTAAAAATCTTTTTTTTTTGGTGGTTTAATATTTTAAAGCCATAATCCTAATCAAAATAAACAGAAGCAAACTGCTATCAATATTCTGCATGTAATAAACCAGTTTAATCAGTTTCACTTATTGAACAGAATTTTTTTAATTTTATGAAATTTTCAAGTTAATTTGAATTTGTGGGACATAATATTTCAAAACATTGAGACTCCAGTTGCAGGGCTTTCGGTAATTAGTAATAGTAAATAAACTAATAATTTTTTTTTATGTGTTCATTTGAGAATTAAATTAAAATATTGTCACGTAAAACTAACAATGGAACATTATTACACTATTGAAATCCTTAGATTTATTCGTTGCCCTTTTGATACTGAATTGGCAGTCAGGTGGTTATAGTCTGATTGTCTACAATGAAAAGTTTGTTTTGCTGGCCTGGAAGACATTCCTTCACTTTTTTCAGAGGGTATATCAGGAGACTCACAGAACCTCTTACAAATAATATTGCTCTCTCTAATGTTGTTGGTTCACTCAGAACAGGTAATCACATTAAAACATTAAGCAGCGCATCTGGTACATTTGTCTGCTCCTACTTCTCCAAGCCCTGTTTTTGTTTTTCCCTGAGCTGACAATGAGTAAGCTCTAACAGACAAAACATGTGTCTTTATGTGTCTTTTAAAACAGAGGTGTGAGAGATGAGGAGGGAAAGGAGAGATAGGCAGGAAGACGGAGAGCTGTAATTTAGCAGGCTGATAGGAAGTAAAATCTCTTGGGGGGTGTGTGAGGGTGACAGTCTAAATGAAAAGAGACATTGGTGACTGTAGATGGTTATGTGGACATGAAGAGCGATCTGTGCTTGCTGTGTTTTACTCACCTTGACGAATCTAAGACAGCTCTAAGTGGGTTTTTTTAATCAATAGCTTTCTACCTTCCTCTCTATTAAACCTTTGAAAGGGAAGTAGCAATTCTGCTGCTGTTTTTGCTCATACCCCAAACTTCATTGTACATCATTTGAAGTTATTTCATTAACCAACAAAAAGTACTGCATCATTGTGAAGTGGAGGAAAAGTAATACATGGTTTTAACATTTTTGTAAATACAAATCAGAAAGCTATCAGGCATATGCATATAGTTCCCTTAACACTTTTTACCATAAAATATAATCCAGTTTTATTTTTATTTTACTTGTCTACTTTTAGAGGTAATTTACTAATTGATAAGTAAAATATATGAATGAACGACTTTTGTTCTTTTTGTGTCTCTTCTCAGTCTTCTCAAACCCCCAGACGGTCGTGGCAGAAAATTGCCTTTCGCACAGCTTTCCCAGTAAAAAACACACAGACACAACATACTTCATAAGGGTGGTAAGGCGGCTGTGGGATCGCCATATAAAGACGCTCCTTTTTGCAGATGAGAGATGAGAAATCCACCTATGAGTAATTTAATCTCAGTTCTGATGGACAGCCATGTCTTTGTAGGTTATTCATACTGACAGCCACGGCAAGGAGAGCATTATTTACAGAAAAAAGGGAACCACTGCAAGTCTAACCACTGCTGCAGATCTGTTAACAGGACACAGCTAATAGTCATAAACAACAAATCTTTCCTTTTTTAAATAGAAAAGTGAAAAGAAAGTAAGCCACAGGAAGTCCAATTAGTAATTTGATAAGGGCCATGTAAGGAAAACTGTACTTGCAAAAGAAGATACTCAGTTCAGTTAAAACAAAATTTTGCTCTTTGACATGGCTAGGTCATCATCATGCTGTCAGGATGCATTCCTTTAGCAGGGACTTTGTAGTGTGTCAGAGTTGAAATAAGATTTAGATGGAGATTCACTATTTGGGTGAACCCTGTATTTGCAGGTCTATAATTCAAAAGTTCATAAGTCTGTACCTTACAGTACATACCATTTTAGCAAGTCTTGAAAACCCAACTCACCAATATTTTTCCAAATAAAACTGGGCCAGACATTTTATTTATTAGTTGGGAATCATGGTATTACGAAGTACTGACTAAGGGGGGCTGAATATGAATGTGTAACCCAATTTACAGAATTTAATCTGTGAGCCATGTATTTTCCTACTCCTTTACAATTATCCACAGCTTTATGTTGGTTTACTAGCTAAAATCTAAATATCCATTTAACTATTGTCTATGAATTATCCAAGACTGGGTCATGGCGATGACTGGTTTGGGTAGGAAACCAAGACATCCCTCTCCCTGCCATAACCTCCGACCTCATTCTGGGGGTTCTAATGGAACTCCAAAGCTAATTGGGATATGTAGTCCCTCCAGTGAGATCTTGCTGGGATCTCCTCACAGTCAGATGTGCTTAGAAATCCTACAATAGTGAGACCTTAGTTCAGTTGTGCTGTGAGTATTGATGCATACCCTTCACATTTGAATCAATATGGTTCCACTTCTTTGTATGTAGGAATAAATACCAGCACTTAACAATACCAATTTTTGATACTTGTTAGTGTTTAATAATTATCTAAATATCTTTTTTAGTACAAATATTTATTTCTCAATATATAACAATATGTAATAAATATCACTATAAATAACATACAACTGTTTGTAATTTATCATCGTAGTCTTGTACAAAATTCTTAAATATGAAAACCTTTAACCATAACTGCTCAGTGTTTTTAAATAATACAGATATTAAAACCCAGCTCCATGTACACCTATTCCTCTTCTTTTAGGCTCGATATAGGTCTCTTATAAGGCACGGCAAAGCAATTTTTTTGTATAGCACACTTTCAACACAAGGCAATTCGAGGTGCTTTACATGATTAGAAAAATGTGAAAAATTAAAACATAGAATCACTAAAAGACATCTTAAATGAACATAAAAAAACTACTTATGTAATTAAAATAAAAGAAAACATTTAGTGTTTAGAGCATAAGAGAACATTTATGTAAAATTATGAAAATTAAAACTGAAAAATTTAATAGTAAATAAAAAGAATGAACGCAAAAGTTGTATCAGTTACTCCTAAGCAAGTCTGAATAGTTAAGTTTTAACTTTTGATATGAAATGGTTTAGTGTCTCTGCACTTTTGCATTCATCCGGGAGTTTGTTCCAGATATGGGGAGCATATAAAATGAAATCTGCTTCTCCATGTTTGGTTCTGATTCTAGGGATGGTGAGTAAACTAGAGTTGGAGGTTCTAAGTGATCTGGATGGTTTGTACCGTGATAGCAGATCGTTAATGTACTCTGGTGCTAACCCATTCAAAGGTTTATAGACTAACAGAAGCTCTTTGAAGTCTATTCTCTGAGCTACAGGGAGCCAGTGTAAGGACTTTAGAACTGGGGTGATGTGTTCTACTTTCCTAGTTCTAGTGAGTGTCCAACCCATCTCTCTAGACATTCCAGATAATATATAATGATCAACGGTGTCAAACGCAGCACTGAAGTCTAATAGTACCAGTACTGTGGATTCTCCACAGTCAGTATTTATACGGATATCATTGAAAACTTTGACGAGGGCAGTCTCCGTACTGTGGTGCCTACGAAAACCAGACTGATAAATATCAAAGTGGTTGTTCATTGTTAGGAAGCTGTTTATCTACTGGAACACAGCTTTATTAATTATTTTACCGATAAATGGGAGATTAGAGATTGGTCTGTAGTTTTGCATCAATGTGCTGTCCAGGTTTTTCTTTTTTAGTATTGGCTTGATAACTGCTGTTTTTAAAGCTTGGGGGAAAACACCCGATAGGAGGGATGTGTTAACCATTTTGATCAGCTCTGCCCTAATGGTTGGGAGGACTTTTTTAAGAAAACCTGTTGGTAAGATATCCAAGCAGCAGGTGGCAGAGCTTAGTTTATCAATAATTTTATCATTTATCATTTATAATAGGTAAGTCATCATGATCGAGGGAGGATTTCTTAAGTAAAGCTTTAATTACAGCAACTTTAAATTCCTGTGGTATATGTCCGTTTATTAAAGATAGATTCATCATATCTAAAAAAGGGCCAGTAACCAGAGGGAAGACTTCCTTAAATAATTTGGTTTGTATGCGCTCTAACATACAAGTTGAAGGTTTAGATTAAGCTAATTTTGCGATAATTCAGAAAGTTCAAAATGGTTCAAAATCAAAATGGTACAGACATAAACATGATTCTACAGTTCTCTCTGATACTGCCTCATTTACTGAGGGAGAAGTAATCATGTTTGGGAGAAAGCCAATGATTTCACTTTTTATAGAATTTATTTTACTTATGAAGAATCCCATTAAGTCATCACTACTGAGAGAAGGGGGAACAGTTGGCTATGACTCTGTATAAGCCTGGCAACTGTACTAAAAAGAAACCTAGGATTGTTTTTATTTACCTCTATTAATGACAAGAAGTATGCTGTTCTATGTTGTCGCCGTTTTTTTATTTTTTATAAAGATGTACACTATTTTACCAGGTTAGATAGGACTCATCTAAGGGTGTAAAACACCATTTTCTTTCCAGTTTCCTAGTATTCTGCTTTAAAGTGTGCAACTCTGCATTAAACAAGGGAGCCAACCTCCTATGGCTGATTAACTTCGTTTTTAAGGGGGCTACACTGTCTAATGCCAGACGCAGTGAGTAAATATTGCTTTGAACCAGACCATCCATTTCTGAAGGGTTAGTGATTGAATTGCTGCTGTCTACTGTTGCATTCTGACATACATAGGGAAGCAAGAATGGAACAAATTCTTTCAAACTTTTAACAGCAACTTATTGTCTGATAGAGTTCTACTGTAATGCCATTTTCTTTCAGATTTGGAAAAGTCAGGTAAAGTAAATTCAAAAGTTAACAACAATGGTCAGATAGGACTCGGTTATGTGGGAGGACTGTTACTTCCTCAGACTCGATGCCGTATGCCAGTACAATGTCTATGAACTATGACTGACCCGAGTTTTTGGGTCCCTTCACTATCTGAGTAAACCCAATTGAGTCTAAGGCCACGTCCACACTAAACCGGATAATGCCTTAAACGTATAATTATTTAGTCCACACCCCCCTATCGTCCACACTAACCCAGCGTCGTTTAAGGTCTGTGGCCGGATAACTATTAGCCGGGTAAGAGAGCCGTGTAAATCTTAATTCAACGGCTAAACGAGCTAGTGTGGACAGCTTCCCCGGATAATGAAAGGAAGTGGCGTCAATGAATGCTGCGTCAATAACAATACGGCACCACAGACAAAGACAACAGCAAAGAGTAATAAATCGATCTCGTCGTCTGTCCACACCAAAAACTCTCTCTTCTTCTGAGCAGCTATTGTTCTCTTCGGTTAACGGGACAAGCAGATATGTACTGTGCTGTAGAGCTTCTTGTATATATTATGTAGACGCTGGCGTCACGTAGATTATACGTGTGTTTTGTGCCTCTTTTCTCGCATGCCCAGGATTTGCACAGGTCTGTATGGGATTGCGCAATCATGGGACCTTAAACGGGGCGTAAATGCTTGTGTTGAGTGGATAACATTAGCCGTCTAACTCCCCGTATAACCTTATAAGCTTAGTGTGGACGTAGCCTAAGATAACATTAAAGACCGCAGTTAGATTATCACTTTCACTGTCCACATGCATATTCCCTACTATAATTATCTTGTTGTTTAATACTAAATTAGATAAAAAATTTGAGATCTGGTCCAAGAATTGAGAGAAAGGGCCTGGTGGATGATAAAAAAAACACAAAAAAACTTGGTTTTAATGGTTTGCAGCTTGGGTGAGGAAAACTAAGGATTAGATATTCAAAAGAACTGTAGCTATTCATTGGTTTAGGTGAGTTTGTAAATTTAAATGAAAGATGGTTGCAAGTCCTCCTCCTCGACCACTACTTTTAGGAATGAGAAATGTTTTTGCTGTCACTTCGGATCAGACCAGGTTTTCCCCGATAAAGTGTTTTCGGTTATCAATGTAGCCCACGTTGTTTCCTGGACATCACTTAGAAAATCATGGATGGAATGACAGCACGCAGCTTAATATTCACTGGTCGGATCAAGCAGCGAACCAGAACAGTCACAGAGGTTGACATCTTTTTAGCAAACTCGCACACCAAAACAGCACAAATTTTAGTGACTTCCAATTGGCGTAACCGAGTGTCCACCAGTTAGAATAACAATCTAATTGTATTTACGCTTACCCTTAGCCAGCAGTTTCAGGTGGGATTTGATTTTGCCTGTTCTGGCCCTTTGAAAATGGTTGATGGTGTCTTTAATGCCACATTTCTGACTATTGAACTCTCAATTACCAGTATTTGTTTCTCAGTGGGTGTGTCACTGAGCAGGGAAAATCTGTTAGAAAGGCAGACAGGTTGGTGGTGTCCTTTGGGCTGAGTCTTAGAGCTATGCTTTCTATGGACCATCACCCAGTCGGCCTGAGATCACAGCTGCGTGGGTTCTGTTGGAAGTCCTCTAGGTGGTTCTGTCCTTGTTGGCTTCGCGCTGGCTTACGGGCCTCAACTAATTATTGGATTCGCTGGGCCTCTAACTCTGAAACGCTCGCTTCCAAAGCTACACTTACCATTAACACTAAAGGAGGTGGTGGAATAGCTAAACATCTGACACAGAGAATAGGAGAGAGGAGCCACAGAAGGTGGAGGAAGGATAGGAAAATGGGACAGACATAGCCATAGCCACTACGTAGCTAAGCTCAGCTAAGCTAACAAGTTAGCGAGACTTTACCACGGAAAGAACAACCATGTGAAACACTAAGGGTTCCCAAAATGTACAGTACACCAACTGGACATGAGTGTAGTTGCGTGTTTGTGTTAAAATAACTTAGAAAGACTTCAACAAAGAGAAAAACAGATCAATCCAAGAGAGTCTGAGCACCAAACACCAAGCAGCTCTGCGGAGCTCACCAAGGACAACAGAATATTGCGCAGTGACACAAAGTATTGCAGTACTTAAAAATGTACATCTCTTGCCTCCTCCATGTCTGTGCCGATTCCTGTAGGACGGATTGACGGTTCCTTACACCAGCTATCAATCACTTGCATGGGGAAACCTTATTCAGACCTGCATGCTCGCACACACATAGGTGTGGGACATAGGTGAGGACGGACATATCTTAAGCTGAGGTTATCATCATTAGTTAGTTGTTCACAGGAGCTTACCAGAAACATTTGTATTATGTTCATTAATCAATGCTTGTGTGTAGTGAATGTATAATTCTTTGTTTATTCTACCAGATCCGAACTATTGGTTTGGTTCTGTACAGTTTGTTGTTTTTGTTTTGTATTACTGTTTCTCTGCCGTCCGGCAGAGGTGGAGGACTGGGATGTTTTCTTGTGTTCTTTATTTGCCTCCCTGTCTTGTGTCGTCGGTTCGCCCCTCTGTTGGTCCGGTTTCTTTTCTTCACCTTCTTCCTTTCTCCCTTCTTGTCTCAGTTTAATGTCCATGACGTCAGGAAATTGAACCCACAGTAATCACTAATAAAGATTTTTCATACATATACATCAAGTGGCGTACTACAGCGAAGCTGTAATACTCTGCTTGGGAAAGTAAAACTGTTGGGCTTGTACTTGGTACTCAGACACCAATTCTGAGTAGCATACTGCTAGACAGGACACGTTAAAAAAAAAAAAAAAAAAAAAAAAAAATGTACTTGTATTATTAATTAATTTCCCTCACCTTCTAATTTCTAGATATGACAAATCTTTACCTTCAGTTACTATTACCAAATCTCAGAAAAGGCAAATTTCATCTTTTGTGTCATTTCATAATTTGGTATTTCAGTTTGCTACAGCATCTCTATGAAGGATAAGCTAAAATAGTTGACTTCTCTTTTACATATGCAGTTGAACCAAAGCAGAGTTTGTTTCAATCACCAAGGTTTTAGTGGGACTGGAGTTCGACTTTTGGTCCAAATCAGTGTTCAATTGTGCATTCACACCTCTACAAACGTGCAAGATTTTTTGGGCAAACAAACTAGAGTTCAATTTAAGCGGACAAAACAGGGCTGGTGTTAATGCATCCTTAAAGCATAATTGTGCGTTCACACCGCACGCTTTGTCAGTGTCAAGCAACGGTCAAAAAACGACTAGTTTGATGCATACACACCAGAGATGGGACCAAGTCTCAAGTAAGTCTCAAGTCTTAACCTTCAAGTCTCAAGTAAGTCCCAAGTCTTTTTTCTTGGGCAAGTCAAGTCAAGTCACAGGTTATATCAAGTCAAGTCCAAGTCAAGTCACATTATTGTAATTTTACCTCCAGATTTGCTTTGTAAGTACTCATGTTCAGTAAAATACCTCAGTCATAACATCATAAAATGATTTATTGATAACACAAACACGCCAATCCCTCACACACACACACGCGCGCGCACACTTCATCTTCCACTTCCAGGGCTGATTGATGCGGCAAGCCGATTTCATTCTTCTTTTTTTTTCTCGGCCAGCCGATTTCAAATTAAAAGTCTATGTTTGACTATCCAGCATTTTATATCAAAAACGTCATTCAAACTGAAAACATGATGATGTGAATAATATAATAATAACATTCAAGTCATTCAAATCATTTTGTCTCAGGTCAAGTCCAGTCCCGAGTCTTTAAGTTCCAAGTCCAAATCAAGTCGCAAGTATTTTTTTAAAGTCAAGTTACAAGTCATAAAAACAGCGACTCACGTCGACTCGATTCCAAGTCATCAAGTCTCAAGTCCCCATCTCTGATAAACACAGCAGATACATTTTTAAGCTGAAGCTTGCAAAGCTCGTAGGCGGGCCTGTCTCTGCCGGATGTTTTAAACACTAGTGGATTGTGATTGGCTAGGCAACGTCACTACAGCGAGACGTTCTGATTGGTTGCTGTGCTGTGTCAAGAGCATTAATACCTTCAAAATTTCATCTCGCTGACCTTCTGTGAAGCTTTAAACGCAGGAAATGTTTGAAAAGTTGACGGAGCAAATGCACACAAAGCGCCGTAGAGACTGCAATCCTGCTCTGATGGCCTCAACCATAAATTTAACATGTAATCTTGCCACTGTTGACGCTGCAGTTTGGGGCGGTGTGAACGGACCGTAACTCATCCACCTACCAGAGTCTTACTCCACCTAAATTTCCGGCTAAAAAAAAAGGGCAAAAGGAAGCGCATTGGCGGATTAAGGGTGGAACGAAGGGACAGGGATTGGCGCAGTCAACACTTCCTTGCTATTACAACTCCAACATGCTTCAGAGGTGTGGTCAAGACTGCTTGCTTTATACTCCACAGTGGCAGTGGCATAGATTTTTACCCAGAAGAGGGCGCTACAGTGACGGGTTTTGGTAGAAAATGTATATTTTATCCTCAAATGTACTATAACACCAGAAAAATGAACAGACACGTAGCCAGCACTTATTAGACACTCATTTATACAGTTTATCAGCCAAAAAATGATTTAGAGCTAAGTTTATCTATATAACTGGTGTATGTAGTAAACATTTTTAAAGTGACTTATAAATGCTTAAAATCGACTATCTGACCCTGTTCTATGATATAAAGTAGTTAATATTTCAGAAGTTATATTTCACCTAAGTCTCTCCTCTGACCTCTAAAGCAAAACAAATCATTTACGCGAGTGCAGCGTGCTGACAAATATATTTGCTTATCCAGAAGAGAGCGCTGTCAATCATCGAGAGAATGCGCCCAAGTCCCCACCCCAGCGTGTACTTGCAACAGAGCAGAGGGAAGTTGGTTTTACCTCTGAAAACTTTATTGTAAAAGTAGGTCAACGCAGTTAGACTCTGTTGGGTTTCCTTTCCCTGCGTGTGCGAAGTATGAGACATGGCTTATGCTCCCACCACAAAGGGAGGGGGAGCAGGGGCTATAGCTGTTTATATTTCAAATTCTCCTCCTCCTTGATGACGTCACGCTACATAGCCAGCTTTAACAGAATTCCACTGTGTCTCAGTCAGCCTTTGTACATCCTTAATCAATTCTTACTACCTCCAGAGTTCTATCATGTATTGTAACATATGCAAACTGTTTACTTAGACATGTTCGCTGGAGAGGTGTGACCATTTTCATGCTTTTTATGGCCTGTACTTTCTACCAGGAACTACAGTACATCACGGATGAGCAACAGTGCTCTCAGTCACCAGTGAGTGGAGTTCCAGCACTACAAGCTGATTCTAAGTGAGTCACTTCAGTGAGTTGTGTGTCAGTTTTTCATTTGTAGCTAAAACATTTCGACAAAGAGACACTAACTTAGGAATCCAATAAAATTAGCTTCACCCTTTTTGTGCTATATGATGTGAACACGAAAAATTGACTTGGGACAAATTTAAACATTAATATAATGTTTGAATGTTTCTTGGGTATAAATAAGATTGCAATATATTATAATAATAAGGATAATAATAACTTCTTTCTGGTGTATGTTGCAGGAAATGTTTTAAACTAAAAAAAGGTTCATTCATTATCTAGAATCTCAATGAACAGCTGAAGTTATTGATTTTTTTCCCCCCATTTTTCTGGGTATTTAAAGTATGAAAAAGCTTTATCTGAAAGTGTTGTCTCTTGCAGCTTTGTTCATCTCTTCCACTCTAACTAAAGCGAAAGGTTGCAACACAACGTATTTGACAACTCACACTGAATGGGTCATAAGAGCAAATCTGCAGCAGATCCAGACCTCCACAAATCTATAGGTCATGCACTATTGTATACTGTGCTCTTACTGAACCATGTCAGCAGCACAAGGTTGACAAAAGCAAACTTTCAAACAATGAGGTCTAGTTTTGCACAAAGAAATGCTTCCCACAGTTGACCTCCTCTGTGGTGATTAGTACATGTGCAAAATATGCTGCTGCTATTTGTGACAAATTATGGTACCACACATTAACTGTTAAAGGTACATACCAAGGTTTGCTGTTGCTCTCACTAAAAATGTGTTGAAATAGTACCTGCTCTATCTTACGTTTTTTTTAGTTTTTTTATGCTCAGGACTGATGCAGTGTGCATCATTTTCACACAGTTTACCTTTTATCTACTTGGTTTCTCCAAGTAATCCGGCTAACAAACGAAACACTTTTTTTCCCACCATTGCCAAAGGTATGAAACTAAAACTTTTTTTTGATCAAAGAAAGATAATTCACAATGGTTTCAGATGCCAAAACAAAATATATCGACTAGGTAAAATTAGGATTCTACTGAGGAATTATGAAACTCTGTTGAACCTGGCGTTTCATTCTTAGTGGTTCACTTTTATGTTTGGTTCTCCTGTCGTTGATAATACATTGTGTCTCTTCTTTGACATTCTGAGTAATTTCTCAGAAGCATAACTTTAGCTAAATTCTATTTGCATGTTTTGTTTTCAATTCCTTCCTCTTTTTTTTCAAGGCTTGTCTTTGTGACATGTCCAATTTTGCTTCCCTTTTCTTCTGAAAGAAGTTTCTTATTCTGAACATCTTTTATTTTAGGAAAGCAGAGCGGAGGGAGTGATAGAGATGTCGATAGTTTACTTTTATTTCCATTGTTAACCTAAGTAACCACTTATTTTTTTTTTTTTTACCAGCAACCATGAAGCATTGATTCTATGCAGTTAATTTATACATTCTTAATGGCAACATGGAGCGAAAAAATTTTTAAATATTTTTTTGGTATCTTGTTGGTTGCGGGCTGTACAGTGCGAGCATGTCATCGCATATGCAACTAAAAATGTATTAGTGCGAGTAGAAAAAATAAAATGGGCGCACACGTGCGAATTCTGATTTCAACCCTTTCATTCACATTTTGCTCCTACATTAAGTCCATACAGTATAGACCAAAGTAGAGTAAAATGTTTGCGCACCTGTATAGGCTACAAATAGGCCTAATTGACAAGTCCCCCTTTCCATGTGCGCAACCTGTAAACAAGTATGGCGTTGCCCCGTCTGAGAGCGTAAATGAAGTTTTCATTCCGAAGTCAAAGTCCCCATCCGTTGAATGGTACTGGTTTGCTTTTTAACAGACGACAAAGAGCAAACAAACAATATTTTCAATGTTTGCAAGGAGAGCGTCAAGGCAAGTGATCGCAACACCTTAAACTTGTTTACGCACATCCCAAACAATACAATGAGTCGTCTGGAAGCTAAAGGTATAAAGCCGACTGCAGCAGCAGTGGCTAGCGCTTTTTCTTCCTAATTCAGCAAGCGCTAGAAAAAATAATCATAAAACGTACCCCCTACGACACAGACGGGAAACTATCCGTGCAGTTGCTCAGCTGCCTTTCCCCCCCAAACACCTCCATTCCACGCATGTACGCTGAATGCGCACAGAGATGCAGGGAATATTAACAATATGTTTGGATGGATGGAAGAATAATTAGAACTGCTTATATTACAGTCTACCTTCATTATTTTATGTACAGCAGCACTTTCTATACCGCTGTGTTTTTACACTACATTGTTATCACTTACGTTTTTATTAGGCAGCTTTATGTGTGTCTGTTTATAATATCAGCATTCTGCAAAAAACATTTGAACCAGTTAAAGTTGCATTTACCCCATTGAATGAGGATTATTAATTGCCGTATTATAGATTGTCACAATATATCTTGCACATATTTGCAGCTGCATATTAGTCTTTCATTTTAAAAGATTATATTTTATTCTATTTTCTGAATATCATATTTTAAAACTAAAGTAAGTTAATGTTTGCTTTCTGTTTTGTTAGACAAGTCAAGATTAAAATTTTATATAATACATTTAAATAAATGTATGATTTAGATGTATTTTTCATTGAGGTTATTTGAAAAATTCAAAATATTTATATATATACTGTATATACATACATTGTATATATAGTTTCATTCAGAACTTTCTGTGCATATCTATGATGTTTGGTATGGGAAAGACGTATAAGTATTTAAGCCCTGATTTGGTTATCCCTAATTTGAAGTAATTTATTTATTTAATGTTTCTCTTCTTTAATCTGTAATTTAAGATTTTTTGGTGATCATTTAAAAAAAAAAAAACGCGATAAAATCGAAATCGTGATAATATAATTGAAAAATCGTGATATTCTATTTTTGACTGAAGATTTTGGTCAGTCAAAACTTCAAGGACAAGTCCTACAGTGGGTTAGGGTTAGGGAGGATTACAAGGTAAGCAAACACTGCTGAGTGTTTGTATGCTGCAGTGCCCTCCTATTATTGGTGGTTATAGATGAGATAAGGAAGGCCTATCTTGATCCCCCTAGAACATACTGGAGTTGGTGCAGCTGATGCTGGTGCTGCCCATTTCAGCTGCCCAGTGCGAGAGGGGCTTCTCTGCACAGAACCGCATAAAAAGCTCCAAAAGAAGCAGCCTTGCGGTCTCCACCACTGAAGACCTCATGAGGATCACCTTGGAGGGGCCAAATCTAGAGGATTATGATCCAAGTCCTGCCTTGGACCGTTGGATGAATTCAGCAAAACGTGCCAGGCGACCTGACTATAAAAAAAATTGGGACAGGGATGTTCTGTGTATTTAATTTAATGTGATTTAATAATAAAATTGTTATTTAAGAAATTTCATATTGCTCCTAAATTTTTTTCTGTGCTCCTATATCTTTTAATTTAGGAGCACCCGTGCTCCTCGTGAAAAAGCTAAGCGTACACCAATCCAGTAGCAACACAACACTCAAAATTTGTAACACTGGGTTTTAGAAGCTAATTATACTGTGACCTAAACTGAGCAACAGTTTGACAGAGAAGATCTTTCACAGCAGTGAGGGAAATAAAGTATTGTCTGACCTGTCTTGCTGCTCTGTGAGGCAGTGGGAGGAACCGCGGTAGCTTTTAACAATGGGAACAACCTGTTCCAGTTAAGAAGCTGGTGGCTGGTGGTCTACATGCTGCAACTTTCCTTTTCCTTGATTCACACCGGGTGCAGAGCAGATGCGCCCAGCTGATGTGGATCAGAGGTTAACAAGCCTTCTCCGGTGGTGAAGCTTCAGCAGCCTTCAGCTTGGGGTACAGCCCAATTTATTTTCCTCACCTTTTCTGAAAACATCTTCTTTAGTTTCTTTGGTGGATCTCCCATGGGTCAGGTCTCAAAACTGTGGGTTTGTTTATATAAGGTGGTAGCATGTAGCGTACTGCCACAAAGTGGCAAAAACTAAAGCCTTGTTTATACTACTCTGATGGCGAATTTGCATGCAGATGCATTGACGGAGACGTTTCTCGTTTAGGGTTCTCCGTTTCTTTCTCTCCATTCTGCATTCATTTTTCAGTGTTGCAAAGCAATTCTCAACCAGGACAGCAGGGACTGCTATCTTTTCATGGTGTCTTGTGTCTACCATTTCACTGTAGTTTGTGTTTTTCTTAAGCCTCTGAATGCACTTCCCCCGCAAGGAGCAATGGATGACAGAAAGTACGTTTTGATTAAGCTGCAAAGCTTTTTACTAGAAATGCAGCACATATAATACTCCAAAAACACATGTAAACAAACACAGCAGCCTTTTTTGTTGTTTTCCTACACCTCCTTGTGTTCAAAATCACAAGACCAGATTAGATCAATTATCTTATAAGTGACTATAGACCCCGTTTTGGTGAAACAATCTCTGGCTGTTGCTGAGCTGACCAATCAAAGGGCATATGCTCTACATTGACGGAGACAGATATTTAGAAAATAGACCTCTACTCCGTCCATCCTTGCATAGGTGACACAGCCCTTGCGTCGATGGATAATGGCGCTTCGTCAATCTGTCTCCGCCAACATGGAGTTGTATATACTAGGCTTCAGTCAGTACTTCCGGGCAAGAAGACCGCAGGGGACAAGTTATATAGTGCAGTGACTGCTCCGAAAATAAACATCATAAATGGGGTTGTGTTGGAAAATCGTTTTAAAAACACATATGTCATGGTGTAAAAGTTACAGAGTATTTCTTTAAATGTATTCTTTAAATATAGTATCAACTTTTTTCTGTTAAAACCCCCCCCCCCCCCCCAAAAAAAAAAAAAAAAAAAAGAAGAAAAACAGACAAGTTGTGGGAGGAAGCCAGAGTGTCTGGAAGGAACCTATAAAGGCACAGGGATTATGTGCAAACTTCATGCAATAAGACCCTGGGCCAGGATTTGAACTCATGACCTTCAGGTGCTACCCAATGCACCACTGTGCACCGTGTACAACCTATTTGATCTGAAATGCAACCTGATTTCTCAATAGTGCAATAAAAAATAGAGATTACAGCTGTGCAAAATGTCATTTTTGGGGACGAAAAAAGTATAAAAACACACATGAACCTGTGGTTCATGAAACAAAGCACATTAGGCCCATATTATTATTAAATCAGGGGTGGTGAAGTCCAGTACTCAAGATCTCCCATATTGCAAGTTTTTGCATACTTCCTTCTCCAGCACCCTTGGAAGCACCCCCGAATCAAATGAATGGCTTGTTACCATGCATCTGCAGAGCTGGATGACTGGTGGTGGAATTGAGCCATTCGATTCAGGTGTGTTGGTGGATGGTAGGATGAGGTAGGATGGAGATCTAAAGGAATGGACGTTGGCACCCCTGGACTCTAAACCAATCAGAGATGGTGACTGGTGGGAACCCTGTTCATGTCTAAATTTCTATGATCCATTGGTTAGGCTAGTCAAATAAACAGAGTGGATGTAACATGTCTGAAGACAAAATATAGAAAAGTTGAGGCCTGAGCTGTCATTACCAGTGTTCTGACACAGACTCATCGACCTTCCAGATTACGTGAAGGCAAACTTTTCTGAGTGACATAGTTAAACACCCTCCCTTTTCCCTCGCAGTTTTACTGATAAACTCCACTTCCAATTTACCAAATTGTCAATTTACCAACATTCTTCAGCAGACAGGTCCTCAGACAAGGCCTAGATGATGATCAAGTTTAATGTTTAAGATTCCCTACAATACTTCAAAGAAGCACTTAAAGTCTGAAGATATTCTTCATAAGAAAGTTTCTGGAATGTAATGAAATGTTCAGATTAAGAGGTCCATGAGTTCCTCAGTAGTAAAAATATTTTAAAATGTAAATTTTCTTGTATTTCATATCATTAAGTTTATCTTGAGAGGTTTTTAGTTCAAACACTTTTTCAGCAGGTAAAATTATTATACAGTTCTGCTTCAAATTAGGAAATTAGGAATTCTATTTACTAGATTGTTAATCTTTTTCAAGTTAATATTGCCTCGATGGATAGTGATTTTAAAAAAGTAACGCTGTAAAGCTGCAATCTCAAATGTGATCTCAAAACCTGCATTTAAAAAAAAAGTCAGGCACAGTTACTCCTTAGCCCTTAGTACAGAGAGCAGTTATCATAGCAAAGGTTACTAGACCCATGGTGGAGCTAGATGAACTCAGGTTGTGCCATAGTTCAGATATTACCAGTAGACTTCAAAAGTTTGACCAGATTTTATTTTTGAATTCTTTTTTTGCTAACTATGTAGTAAAAAATGTAATTTACATAACCTTGAAAACATAGTCTGCAAGGTGAAATAAGTTGTGGAGGCAGAATCATGATCTGGGGTTGCATTTCTGCTGGCTGAACAGGCAAGCTTTTACCATGAATGTTAAGTGGATAAGAAGGGTGGGTTTGATCATTATGGGAATTAGCATGAAAATGTAGCAAAGTAATTTTTAGTTTCCCTTTTGCAGTTTTCTTAACATCCAAACGTTTTCTATTCAGGTCCAGTAAAGCTGTACAATAAGCAATTCTGTAGAGAGAACATGTGATGAAATGGCACTTCAAGAATGAGCCCCACAAAATATCAGAATTCTTATTCATATCTCTGTGATAGAAAATTTCTGTTCATGAGTTCAGACGCTTCTATTTGTTTTTTTGAATGAGATCTCATATTAACCAGAACAGGACTGAATTTAAAGCTTATAGCTGGAAACTGTTAGTAATACTGCTCATTAAGACGAAGTGTTCTTTTAGTGTGCTGCACAGAGTTTTACTTTGGATCTTTACATTTATTGGGAAATAGTTTATATATTCCAATAGTTTTGCAAAGCTAGAGTTAGCTGAACTAACCTTGACTCTACATACCTTATAGATTGAGTTGACAATACAAAGGATTTTTGCCATCAGGGTAATTTACTGTCCAATAAACGCGATGCATAAAGTATTCTTTTTTTATGGTCAGTAGTTTTAGGCACATATGAAGGATTGTTTATTATAGGTGAACAAGAATTAAAAAAAGAGAAAATACATTTTTTTTGGTTGCATGTTCACATATCTTTTTAATTTTCCCACTTTGAAAAAATATAACACTTGACATAACACTTCAAAGCTCTAAACTTATGCAAGACTTGGCAGTTTATTCATCCTGATTAAGCAGACAGTTGGAATGAATAAGCCATTCAGCAGACCAATCTGATCTCAGGCTAGTTATCAACCCTCCTACAAGTGAAACACACGGATCTATGTGACGAATACTGATCCCAGATCTGAGCAGTGAGAGCTCGGGTTGCTCCTAAACAGGAAGTAGATGAGATCAAACACGCCAATCAGATTGTGGTGCAGGGAGACTAAACATCATCACCCCACAGGAAGGAAGTAGCAATGTCTGAATTACACTGACTAATGTCTGTGTGTTTTTGTATGCACGCATGTGTGGTGGTGGATGTCTGATTTACACAGGCCAACGTTTACATCCCACATCCAAATGTTTAATGCTATACACTGCAACCTTCCAACAAATAGTTATGATTAGACTGAGGGCAATACTTATGTTTGTCCAATTACCTACAAAGTGTGTGTGTGTGTGTGTGTGTAATTGTATGTCGTTCACATGTGTGCATCTGTGTGTGTGCATACGTGCATGTGTGTGTGTGCACGTGTATATGGTGGTGGGGCAATAGGGTTGGACGTCCTGCTAAGACCACCTTGGTGAACAATGGCTCTTTTATTTCTGTAGAACATTTGACTCTGTGTCTCACCAAGCACACATGCACAGCCGGAGAGGAAACGCAGATTCAGAGGCTCCACAAGAACGTGAACGCATTCATTCACTAAATCCTTGAGGGTATCCATTGGGGGTTAGGTTTCACTTATCTTAGATGCACGTGTTTATGTGTGTGATTGTGGAGTTTTGTGGAGTTTTTCAGGTAATTTGGTCGTCAGCTTTAGACAATGTGGAATGTGTTGGTGGTTGGTTATACTTTTAATTTACAGGGCAAGGAAACAAAACCAAAGAAAACCAATAAAATTGTCAGCTGTCTTCTTACTCTATTAATATTTAAGTATATGCTGAAAGGAGACTTTGTGTTTGGCAGAGCATCTTCTGATCAACTTTCAGTAAATACCGCGGACCTGTAAAAAAAGGGAAACAAGCCGTTTTTGTCTTTAGACAATCTTTAGATTACCATCTGACCTATCCATCGGATTATTTGATTTCATTCTGTGTAAATAAAACAGTATCGACGAGGGCAACTTAACGCTGTCCTTCGGCACAGTAACATCTGTGGTAGCCATTAGCAACCACAAATGTTAATGGACGTTGGAAACCAGTTAACACAAAAACACGTTGATCCGTAACACTGGTCATTTGACAAGACAAACTCTAGCCACGAACAGCTACGTGCCCGCTGCAGCACACCAGGCTGTAAGCAGAGCGCTTTGGGTCCGCTGGCGTGACGTAGTTCCATTACTCTGTGCTCAATTGCTTGTTAGCTCTCTCAAAGGACCCGGATGTCTGGCACAGAAAGAAGTGAATTTTAGAAGCAAATTTGAATAAGCAAAACTGAACCTGGAGGGGGAGAAGTGACAGAAAGCGTTTCAAAGCAAATTCATTCATTTTCAAAATAAGAAATTCAATTTCAATTTAGTGACATTCATTTCCAAACTAAAGATTGTTTTTCAAATTGGAATAATTCAGATTCAGTTTTTAAAAGCATTTATTCAAGTGGAAATTGGATTTCAAATCAGACTAATTCAGATTCAGTTCTTAAAAACATTTATTCAATTTGAGCATTTTATACTCAATCCGAGTGATTAAAATTAAAACCAAACTTATTCTAATTCAGTTCCTAGTGGCACAAAGTTCTGCCCATAGTCTTGAAGCTTTCTTTTCCACAACTGAACCCCCTACATAGATTCTCCTGATGCTCCAATAGTAGGTCTTCGAGATTGAATGTTTTTAGCAGCGGCTTCTGTACCTCAGATGTATTTTGAATACAAAGCAATGGATTTCGTTAGGGATGATCATTGTTACCACAAGCATATCTGCCACTGTTTTATAGCAATTACTCAACCAGCTAGATTGATAGAGAAACTTCATGTGGAACTTTTTCCAGGTTGACTTGTGACTTTATTTAAAAAAAACAAAAAACTGATCTGATCAGTGCCATCTAAAATAAAGCTCTTTCTCACAACACAAACTCAACCTTACAGAGGTTTTAAGAAGACACAATTGGTACCTAAAACCATTGACAATCATGGAACATGTACTTATTTCTGGTACATTTATAAACTGCTGACAAAAATTAAAGGAACAGTTTTTTTATTGGGCCTGGCATGAAATCAACCCATCAGCAGGACCGATACCTGCTCCTTTGTGCAAGGTGGAACAGGCTGAGCGGCGCTCGTGCCCTACAGAATGACCTCCAGAGGGCCAATGGTGTGAATGTCTCTACCCAAGCAATCAGGAACAGACTTCATGAAGATGGCCTGAGGACCTGTAGTCCTGTAGTGGGCCCTGTGCTCACTGCCCAGCACTGTGGAGCTTGACTGGCATTTGCTCAAGAACACCAAAATTGGCAAGTCCGCCACTGGCGCCCTGTACTTTTTACAGACGAGAGCAGGTTCACCCTGAGCACCTGTGATAGACGTGAAAGAGTCTGGAGAAGACCAGCCCTGCATCCGAATACCCCTACTATGCCTATTATTAGTAGGCGAAAAATAAGTAAACGAGCGATATAGTACATCCGAATCTCTAGTATGGACTGTCCAAGTAGGCATAGAGTTCCTGAATGTGTACTACCGCCACAGTGAAATCTGATGTATGCTACGCTATCCCACAATGCAGCGGAAGCCCCAAAATTGTAGAAGAAGAGTGATGTCAGTTATGCCGAGGACGGGACCACAGGTGACGTAACGTATCGTAAACATCCTGGTAAAATGGTGGAGCAGTACGTCCGATTTCATGCCTACTACCAACTCATTTGCTATGCAGTACTTACTGGATCAACGGGCAAGAAGTAGCTACTAGCAGTATGTAGTAAATACTATAGAATTCGGATGCAGGGAAGTTATGCTGCCTGCAACGTCGTTCAACATGACAGGTTTGGTGGTGGGTCAGTGATGGTCTGGGGAGGCATATCCATGGAGGGACGCACAGACCTCTACTGCCTAGGAAATGGTGATCTGACTGCCATAAGGTATCGAGATGAAATCCTTGAACCCATTGTCAGACCCTACGCTGGTGCAGTAGGTCCTGTTTTCCTCCTAATGCACGACAATGCCCGGCCACATGTGGCAAGAGTATACAGGCAGTACCTGGAGGATGAAGGAATTGAGACAATTGAATGGCCTTCACGATCCCCTGACTTAAACCCAATAGAATATGTGTGGGACATTATGTTTCGGTCCATTAGGTGTCGCCAGGTTGCTCCTCAGACTGTACAACAGCTCAGGGATGCCCTCACATAGATCTGGGAGGAAATGCCACAAGACACCATCCGTCGTCTCATTGGGAGCATACTCCGACGTTGTCAAGCATGCATACAAACTCGTGAGGGCCACACAAGATATTGAAAAGCATTTTGAGTTGCAGAAATTAAGTTTTTGAAAAAATGGACTAGCCTGCCACATCTTCATTTCAATCTGATTTTAGGGTGTCTACACAATTGAGCCCTCTGTAGGCTGAAAACTTTTATTTCCATTAAAAGTCTTGGCATAGATATCCAAATCATATTGAGATCTGATGTCCCTAATGTTTTTCTTTAAAGTGCCCCTTTAATTTTCGTGAGCAGTGTAGATAACATAAAGTTACATTGTTGGATATGTTTATATGGCCTTCCTCTGTTTTTCCGGTTGTAGCCAGAAAAACAACTTTGTTTTAAATATTTTTTATTATTTCGTAGGGAATTAGGTTGCAGATTCCTCATTTATCCAACAGTAAGACAACTTGAAGCATGTTTGCCTCTCTATGACAAAATAATACATTTTTGACTTCTTAAAGCTGCTGTTGGTGAATAGAAAGATGTCTGATCTAATGCCTGTTTCTATTGAATTTTTAACAATCAGTACTTGTACATGTATAATAATCAAAAAATTTGAGCAATCATCAGTTGATGGGGTTCAGACATTTTCAGAAACATTGAGGCTCTGGTAGTTGTGGATCTCTATCTGTGTTTCTGATGCCTGAAATGGATAACAGCTACAGGTTTACCATCTGCAACTGTCCCAGTCTCTCTGCTTGATAG
Organism: Apricaphanius iberus; assembly: GCA_028564705.1. NCBI lineage: Eukaryota > Metazoa > Chordata > Actinopteri > Cyprinodontiformes > Aphaniidae > Apricaphanius > Apricaphanius iberus. The sequence goes on from JAPXFQ010000510.1 coordinate 295,805, forward strand.
CAGTGTGCCCCAAATGACCAGATGTTTCATCACTATTATGGGTTTAGAGCTGATCTCAATAGGCAGATGTGTGTCTCTCCTGACTGATTGTTGTTATGATAGAGTATAGTCTGATTACCTCTTCTGATTAGGCCAATGGGCCGCTAATCCTCCCACAGCCCCTTCTGATCCATCATGTCAGTCCTGCACTGGGTTCTACAGCTCCAGCATATAAACACAGTAGGAGGTGATAAAACCAGTGGGAAGAAAAAAAAAATATCCTACACATTTGTAAATAGGGCCTGATTTTAGGTTTAACAGCAAACACGCTCTCAGAGAGGTAGACATGGCTGAGATGTCCGGGTTTATAATGTGAGCGTAGCCGCTTATCCCAAATGTCATGTTTATCTGATCCGTATTAAAGACCCTGTGACAATGGAACAGATGGGGCTGCCTTTTGTCCTGTAATTCCTCCTAGGACACGGATACAGACTCACACACACACATTTATGTATATCACTGTAGACTCACTCCTCTCTGTCTTTTCCGCAGTGGGCCATGTGAATCGGGTTGAGGTTGTGTGATTGTGTTTAGCCAAGCAGAGTGATTGTGCTCTACAGGGGACCCAGCCTGCACTCGCCACACCAGACGGACGTCAGAACACACATACATGCATAATCAGACAAACACGCAAATATAGTCACTATTTTAAAAGGATCATATGCTGATTTTGCTTTGTGAATGGCTTCTTACTAAAGTTGTATACATTACCTGGCATAATCAATCATGATATTTTCACATTTTGTCATGTCGCATCCACAAACCTAGGATATATTTTATATGTATTTTATGGACCAAAACAATATAGTGCACGATTTTGAAATGAAAGAATAAAAATTCATGGTTTTCCAAAATTTAAGAAATAAAAGTACAAATAAATACGTCCTTTTCTCACTCCCGTTACTGCAAATCTTTTAAATTTATGTCCTCACAGGCTTTGGATCTAGAGATTTAAATGTATCTAGATATTTGAAATGTTCACCCTTTTTCTCTGCAATTTCAGTCATATTACATGAAAGTTGATTGTAAACATCAATGTTTTGTGCGGTCTCTGTTTAGATTTAGGTCAGGACCTTGACAGGGCCATTCTATTACAAGAATTTGTGCCTGCATAAGTAGGGTCTCTTACCATGTGCCATCGCTGCTGAGGTGGAATGCAGTCATTTGGAATTTCTTAACGTGGACATGGAAAAAATAAAATTTCCTGGGATTTGGGGTCTTATTGTGTGTCTCTGGTGGATATACACGCATACAAAGTTGGATATAAATCATTCATGCTGTTTTGAGTGAGATGGGGGTTTCTGAATTTATCCTGCCTTCAGGCTCTGAGGGAGCTGTTTAAAGTCTGTCCAGCTTTCTTCGTCACAAGCCGGAATATTCTACCCACCAGGTACAGCATAATTTATCGGACATCCACCATTTTGTTACCGATTGGAAAGCATTGGTTCAGATTAGAAAACACCATGTTGAAGCACAACACAAAATGCTCATTTTTTGGCTGGTCAAAAGAGCTCAAAACACTTCATTGGGTCCCAGTCGAAGAGGACAGAAGAGCGGTAGGGTTTAATTTCTTTTTATGGTAAGATGCTGGTGGTAAGGGCGGAGAAGACTGACAACCTGCTGCCGCACAGGGCCAGTCCAATCTCTGTCAGGAAGATGGGAGACGAGCCGCCAAACAGAGATACTCCAACTTCAGGGAAGACTAAGGATGTGCAGCCGCATGGTGCTCAAAGAGTGGGGTCTCCACAGTGCTAGAGAGTTGGAGTCAGCTAGATCGAGCTCGAAGGATTTAGAGTCGGAGTCTCAGGAAGGGATCGGACCATTTTTGGAATAACATATGGGAATGTCAGGTAAGCAGTTAAATATGTTGTTTTAACCTAAAGTAATTTTTTGAAATAACCATTCAGAAGTATCTTGCTGACTTCTCTGAGTCTCTGGTTCATCAGGAGACTCCCCTCCTATAGGAGCAGATTCTGGTTCAACATGTACTGTATGGTTGAACTATTGCAGCGATGTCCTTAACTTTTAAATGTAGTGGTAGCAGTCTATGAGTGAGGCATGAGCAAAGATACTAAAAGCTTTGCGCGTGGCCAAGTTAACAGCAGCTCATTAATGAGCAATGAGCAGCAGAAACAGCACAATCTGAAAGGGGCTGAAACAGAGGGTATCAGAGGTTGGTAACAATTGTTTCCTACAAGCTATTTCAAGCAAAAAATTCGCAAACATGTTTTCTGGAACTCATAGACCTATTTTAAATAGTGGAAAAATAGTCATAATATGTCTCCTTTAAATTATACTGAGGGTTATGGAACAAAAAAAGTCAAGTGGAACAACCAAAACATTTAACCGTCACTCAGCCAGCATATTCAATTAGGTCTCTGTCAAGACACTGGAAGACCCTATTGTAGAAAAATTAATTCAGGGTTCTAAAAAAATGAGAGACTGAGTCCTTGAAGGCATTTAAGCATTTAATAACACAAATATGTTCTGGCCAGAATAGAGGGAATAGGTCTACCACACATTCTGTATCCAACCCTTATAACTGACACTATAAATCACTGTTTATGTTTCCAGCATATTTTCTTCAATCTCTGTGGGGCTCTGGACGCATGCGTCTCCTACCTCCTTCATGTCTGTGCCCATTCCTGTAGGACGGATTGACGATTCCTTACACCAGCTATCAATCACTTGCATGGGGAAACCCTATTCACACCTGCATGCTTGCAAACACATAGGTGTGGGGACATTGGTGAATGCGGAAATATCTTGTGCTGAGGTTATCGTCATTAGTTAGTTGGTACCAGGAGCTTATCAGAAATTAGTGTTGTTTTCATTAATCCATGTTTGTGTGTAGTGAATGTATAATTCTTAGTTTATATCACTGGATCCATTTTGTTAATGTGGTTCTGTTCTATTGGTGGTTTTTGTTTGTTTTGTTTTACCACTTCTCTGCCGTCCAACAGAGGTGGAGAACTGGGATGTTTTCTTGTGTTCTTTGTTTACCTCCCTATCTTGTATCATCAATTCACACTTCTACCGGTCCTGTTTCTCTTCTTCATTTTCTTCCTTCTTATCTCAATTTCGTGTCCAAAACTTAATTAAACGCTCAGTAATCACTAATAAAAAATAAAATAAAAAAAGGAATAGTGACGACAGCAGTCCGACCGTGGTGGGTTATATAACATGAGCGGTCTTGGCCACGCCTCCGTAGTGAGGTGCCATGAACTGCCTGCAGCTCAATCGGCTCAAAACCTGGGTGCTCCGTTATGCAGGAGTTTACACCTACTTACTGACATTTGCTTATTACCTATGGGGAAACGGAATAACGGATATATCAGTAAATGGAAAATAAAATATGGGCTAAGAGTTCATATTTAATGGAATAATTGTGATGAATTATGGTGTGGTTTTTTTGAACATTCCTGAATGATTTTCTTATCATGCTTCGATACATCTCTCTGCAATACACACTCTATGCAGCGATCCAGCCACAGGCTCGGCATCTGCTGCTGCCCTGCACAGAGAACGAGACAACGGCCCGAAACGATATGGCGCCACTCCGCTATCTCCCTGTACTCTTTTCCCTTTGGAGAAGGAACTTAGTTGAGGAAAAAAAACTCAACATCCAGATTATTTCCAGGCAAAGGAGCTCACATTCCTACAGCTCTCTCCATCTTTTTGGCCGCGTGCGACTCTATGCTACACTGCTGCCTGTCAGTCACAGCCCAGACCACGCCCAGCAACTTATCCCCCCCGCTTTTCTCCTGGTCCACCAGGCAACGCCTCCTTTTGAGCAGTTTTTCAAAAATAAATGTGGGCGGGGCTATACTATGGTAGGGGGTTGAGTTACTTTTTAGGCATTTTTCAAGTGGTCTCAAACTTTTGATCGTAACTTTATAAGTCTTTTAATTGTAGATCTGCTTGTATGCTTAGGGTCATTATACTGCTAAATACTTTTACAAGACACTTTGCCTTTTTTAGGCTCACGTTTGAATGCAGCCTTTCATTACTATGCTCTTACAACAGCTCATCCTGAGACATACCTTTGACAAACAAGTGAAAAAAAGTTTATTCTTTTTCTTCGATTGAATTATTGTAGTTACCTGAATTTCCATCGATTCCATCTTATTCAGCTCCTCAACGTTTACAAATATGTTAAGATAACTTTTGTTCGGACAGGCTAATTAATAATACAGATATGTAGCATTAAAAATACACAATCTGTGACCTTCTCCGCCTGACCCACTTTTAATATCTTGATATTTGTTTCTGTGGAAATATTTTTAACTCTGCTGCCCCAGAGAGTTGTGGCCCACTCTCAGTGGTCTGTGAGAAGTACAATAATGGATGCATTGTTTTCCAGGTGGGAGAGAGTAACAGAACATTACATCTCCTGTGCTTTTTCTCCCTCAGGCCTTTCCTTTTGCACATTTAATTTGTCTTTGTGTGTATTATTGCCTTTTTTTGTGCATGAGTGCAAATATACTCCTAATTTAATGGACAAGGAAATAAACTATACACGGATATATATTTCAGTTTTTTTTTTACTAAACATTGTTTTTTCGTTGAATGCACATCTGCTCTTGGTGTGTTTGTGTTTTACTTTTCTGGGCTATGTGGAGTGGTAGTTTTGCAGACACAGTGGAGGAGAGGGAGACCAGCAAGCAGTATAAAGCCACCAGTCCAGCTCAGCGACTTCAGTAGCAGCCAGCCGGTCCCACTCGCCATGCACCTGGCGTCCCCTCACACACCACCATTATTAATTGCTAATACATATTTATGTGGCACAAATTTGCCATTTGTTTATGCATAAAATTATGAATAGCGGAGGGCACTAAGCCAGAGAAAATGGTGACCTTTTAAAAGAGAAATAAATGGAACTGTATGCGTGCATGTGTGCACACCAGTGTGTGTGTGTTTATCTAATGGCGGATGTTTAGGGGGAGGTCTTGGGTTGGAACGAGGGAAGGAGGGTCCTTGTTATATGACTGGATGTGGCACAGAAGCAGTTGAGGGCTAACAAAAGGAGATCCAATGATCTGGATTCTCACCCAAAGTTTTCTATTACGTGCAATGTACTTTTTTCCCTCTAACTTTATTAGCTTTTTGTGTTCAGCGGCTGCACATTGTAATGCAAGCTACATGTACATGTTTTTTGTTGTGTTTGATACATAAAGTTGGGACCAGATACATGTACACTATATAAAAACACACACAGCCCTTGATCACTTTCTGACACTAAATCAGACTATTATTTTTCTGTTTATTTAGAATTACCATAACATATTTTTAAAATTTAGAATAAGATTTTTTTCTGAGATTTTTTTATATATAAAAATTCACAATGACTAAAACTTCAAACAATTTGGGAAGCCACGGAAAAATTGTCATAGTTTAATTGACAATAATCTCAATCAACAATCTCTATGGAGCGCATCTGAAGAAGTGTACTAAGGTTTTTACAAGATCGCCAGCCTGAGCAACAAAACGTCAAACTAACGCCCTGTCAGTTGGTAAATTGTCTGTTGTGGATTTGAAGAATGCAGCTATTTGGCTATGCGTCGTTAAAGGATTTCTTATGGCAATCAATAGGATTAATAATTTATGAAAAATTATTATAAACCGGGTACCACCTGACAAGTCAGGAACTATATTAATAGCCAAATATTCCAGTCTCTAATAGTTAAGCAACTGCCTAGATGAGCCTGAGCTGAATAAACAAGATGAAGGAGTGACCTCTAGACGTTTGTTGAACGGGCACCTTGCCACGCATGTGTGTGAAATAGATGAGAAATGACTACCTCCAAAATACAAGAATTTATTTACAAAAGAAGAAAAATTAGAAAAACATTTTAATCACCCAAGCTAGAAACAAACACTGAATAAAATAAATGAATAACCTCAAAAATAAAAGAACAATGAAGAAATACATTTGCAATAAAATAGAAAATCATAAAATCTAATGTCAGATGACGTGACGCCTGTTTTTTCTGGAAGTTTATATAATTACTGAACTGCATTTCTCAACTTAAACAACACATACCAATGGGGCATATATCATTTTATTTCAATGCAAAATCTATTTGACTTTCTTCATATTTCAAGGAAAATACCAAAATGTCCTTACATTGATGACTTATCAAATGTACATTTTTGTAAAGTAAAGTAGATAAGTTTTGAGAAGCTAATAAATGCCTTGGCATTATCTTGTATGTATTTACTTAATTAACTTAAGTTTTAAAAATGCTAAAAAGTACTAAAATAATATTTTCAGTACATTTACGTTTGTAATACAAATGCTGTCCTGCAGTGTAATATAGGATATTAGATTTTTGGCAGTTACATGGACAGCTATACGGGTCCTTTAGTTAAATGCCCCCACCAGGAAGTCCCCCACATGTTTGTATGTGCTAAGGAGGTTAAAAGGTGAGTGTTAATCTCTTATTTATTTGACATATTTCATCATTTCTGTCAGACCATGAATTTTTGGTAGTCTTGTTCAGGGTTAAAACTATGAACTGTAATGCCCGATGTCAGTCTAATATAGCAATGACTTAAAATGGCCGCAAAGAAGAAAGAGTCCTGTGGTGTGACAGCCTGTCCTGTAGTGTGACATAATTAAGTCGGATGTCTAGCTAGCTTCTTGTCTGTTATGTTCGCAATGTTAAACATAAATATAAATATATCTCTGCCTCTAAATAACTTGTAAGTTAACAAACAGTAAAAAAATACAAACTAATCTAGCCTCTGCCCAGAGAGACCTTATCGAACGATTAGAGTTCTCCAGGTTTCTCCGTGTCGTTGAGGGGTAGATCAAAAGTGCGTTAGCCAGCGGGCTAATAAAGGATTTCTAAGCTAGTTAGCAGGATAGTAGCACTGGGAGCTTCTGACTTCAGACGTGGGCTTCCTTGTTTCTGTTTCAGCTATGTAGCGATCGGTTCCGTCATTCAGTGAAATAGTACCTTTTGGAGTTCTCTAGCATGGCATTAAACTCTAATCGGTTCTGTGACTATGAATGAATGAATGTCTTTTTTTCCCTTGCAGTGAGTTTCTCACAGAAACTCTTGTCTCTTCCCTCGCCAGTGAAGGAAGTGGGTCTTTCCAATCAGTGTCCAGCCATGGCTATGAATGGAGAGAAAACTTTTCCGGTGGAGGGGTCATTAAATAGACTCTGCCCCACTTCCTGTGGGAGTGGAGTTTTCTTCTTCTCCTGTGGAGTAACAATGCAGCAAGCGCCAGCCAAAGGCTATGTGTGACCTAACAGTCAAACTGTTTTCACACTGTATCACATCATCATGACCAAATACCACGGAGCAAGCATTTATTACTTACCAATCCAGTAGCAACACAGCTACTTCAGTATCCATACATCCTGTTGTATCTCTAACGACTCACTCACAGTAGCTGACCACACAAAACTGAAAAGTTGTTACACTGGGCTTTAGGGCTGCCACGATTAATCGATTCGTCACAATAGCGACAAGCAAAATTGTCGACAAAAAATTCAGTAATCGACCTTATCGTTTTAACAGCAACATGAGCAGTGAGCTGGCAACGTAATTCTGGAGAGTTTTATTAAATAAAAAGAGAAGCATGTGTGATTTAAAATTCACGAACTAGAATCTGCTTATGGCAGTACAAGAGTGTTGTTTGAGTTTCTTAAAGGGAAGCCTGCTGTGACTAATGACAAACACGGACATTGGCATCTGTGAGCTTGTTAGCTGCTAACGTTAGCATCAACAGTAGAGTGATTTTCTCCTTTTCCTCGACATGTTGGCTTTTTACCTTCTCTCCTAGTATCTAGGGGTATTCATAGATTGATGGAGATGTCTAGATTCTCTCTAACATGATGTCCTCCACGGCCCGAGCTGCTGCTTTGAGGCTGTTTCTGATCCGTTTATACACGGATGGGACATCAAGGTGGGGTGTCTCAGCAAAAAACTGCTGCTTATTTTATTATTGTAATAAAATACTTATTTTGTCATAAAATAATGTTTACTCTGACTTTAGATGTTAAATGCTTGTGGGCAGGAAGGATCTCTCTGTAAGGATCATTCAGTAGTTTTGATGAAGATCCTGGCTGACTTTTGTATTATTTTATAAATGCAATATTGACAGTGGTGATGGTAATTTTACTACGCTTAGCACCCGTCATGTATCTGCTGTACCACTGTTTTATTTTTTATATTTTTCATAAATGTTAAATGAGCTATCAGATTAAAAATAACTATTTTAGATACATAACACTTTGAGGTAACACTCTAATATTAGAGCAGCTGCTCCTGCAATAACATGCATTTTAAACGTGATCTGATAAGTCGACTAATCAGCAAAATAATTAGTGATTAGTCGATTATCAAAATAATTTTTTGTGGCAGCCCTACTGACTTTTATAAGCTAATTCTACTTTGACCTAAACTAGGTAACAGTTTGACAGATAAGATCTTTCACAACACCTGTGTTTTCTTCCATCTTGCTGCTCTATGGCTCAGCATGCTGCAACTTTCCTTACCCCTGTTTCACAACGTACACAGAACGGTGATACTTGGGGATTAAGGAGCCTTCTCCAGCGGTAAAGCTTCCGCAGCTTTCAGCTCTCGCTGCCCAGTTTCTTTTCCTCGCTTCTTCTGATAGGGTGTGTTTTTTTTATATCATTAGGTTTTGCGTTGCAAACTCCCGTAAAGCGAAACTCAGTCAGTACATCTGGGGAAGTAGTCAGCAGGTGAAAAGGTCTACAGTGTGGCTTTTAGCAGCAGGACCCTCCCATGTAGTGACATTTCCAAAAATAAACCATCAAGAATTGTGGTGTGCCACATAAACATTTCTAAAACACGCATTTTATGGCATAAAAGCTATGGAGTGAGTCTTTAAGCTCTAGGCCCTGTTCAGTTTAAGATAAATATGAGGTCTAAATATTGAATCACAGTTGTCTCTGCAATATATTAGTGTGTGGAAAATTGCAACTACAAAGGAACACTTACATACTAATATATCAATATTAGGTAGGATATATTTGAAGGTTCATGCACTCACATTCTGCTAATCTATAACATATCTAGACAAAATGGATTTAGATTAACTACAATAACATGTGAGGTATATTTTCTCTTGCTGAGACACTGAAGTTTACAGATAGTGGTGGGAGCATTACATAACGGTATAGTTAACTGAACTAATTTGCCTGAAAGTTTTATAAATGTACATTTTCTAAGTCTAAATACAAAGCCATCAGTAGTCCAGCCAAGAAGATGTGAGGGTGGGGTAATCTAAACTGGTTTTTGCATATAACAAAAACTCAAAAGCTTAATGATTAGCATGTTGTAAAAATGTACTTGTGTATGTACTTTTTTATTGCATATTTGTAGATATTTTTGGTTGCTTGTGACTTTCTGGAGTTTTGTTGTCATTGTGAGTATGTCAAGCAACCATGCAGAGATTGAAAACTGTAATTTCTTTTGACAGAGGCAGACTGTTTCTGTGTTTGAAGCTCTTACACTAAACTAACAGCTGCAGTTTAAAGAACTGCAGTGGCCTGTCTTGGTCTAGAGTCCTAAAAGGGAAAAGCTGTAGCTCCTTTGTTCTTTCCCACAGATAGCTGAAAAATAAAAACTATTAAATGGCAACATTAACCAATTTGAAATGTTTCACCTGGCCTCCTTAGAACTAGGGCTGCAGCTATCGATTCTTTTTGTAATCGATTAATTTAACCCTTTATCGATTAATCGGATAGTTTTGTACGTTTTTAAATAACCAAAACAAATCATGCATAACGAAAATTTTGTGGCTGTAAAATGATCAAGCATTTTCCTTTTATCTCCAAAAAAACAGAGCACTCAAATCCAAAACTGTGCTTCAAAACTAAGCCCATTTACAGTATTTATTTATATATTTATTTATTTATTTGACAAAATAACAGTCAACAGCAATAACGTTTGGTAATAAACTAAACAGTCCTTCCACTTTTTTGTGAAAAAGCTTTTGTGAAAAGTTGCAATATTTTTGTGATATTCTTCTTCGCCAATCACCTAAATAGTTTGAAAAGCAAGAAGAGTTTGAGACATCATTGTCACATAAACCTTAGCAAAACAAAATGACTAAATGTCCTTTTAACAGTTGAAAACTCTAAAATGTGACCAGCTCAGATTGGGCCCCCAGTAGAAGAACATATCTATTTTTATTTTGGTGCTACAGTCCCAGACCCATCCTTGGCCCCTTTTAGCCCCTCTATATTCACCACCTGGATACGCCCCTGCTCAACAGCACTGGACATTTAGGAATAATCACCTATTAATCATTCTGAACACTCAGGAGTCTCTGTGTCAGGAGAGAGTGAGAAAGTATATATATTTTCTTACTTTGGTCGCAGCGCAGCATCAAGTGTTGATTTTTGACGCTGTAACTGTGAGGTTGGAGCATTTTTTTGTCGCAGATAGTGACGTTATGGTAACTGTTTTAATCTGTCCACACACGAATACTGAAAAGAGAGAAAAAGCATTTCTCCACTTTGGCCAGAGTTTTTTAAAAGACTCTTTTTTTTTTTGTGCCGAAAATCTGCGTTTATGTGTGGATGACAGGCCAAACCGTAGAAAAATATCAGTTTTGTGAGACACCCGGCTACGTGTGGACAAGGCTCTCTTGCAACTGAACGTGAATAAGTTTACTACTTAAAAAACATCAAAGCTAAACATTATACCTAGTCAAACAGCATCTTGACATCACTACAAATACAGTATTAAAATTAGCGAACATCAATGTATACAGGCTTAGGTTACATTACCTTGTTTCAGCGATGCTTGTTGAAACAGCATGTGGATGTTTTCTGAGGCTGGATCATTGAGCTCATACTACAGTGGTACGCCAGGTCTACTTTGCAGTATATACACTGCACTCTGTTCTCTTCTTTCTTTTAGAATGTAACAATCCCAAACTTTACACATTTTCTGCCGGTCATGGGCATCTTTATTCTCCTCTATCGCGCCAACTAAATTTAAACTGTATCATGCGCTACTGTTGTGCTTCGCACAGGTACGAACAAAACTACGGTCCGTGTGAATCAATCAGATCCCTGCGATTTAGACACAGGAATTTAACAAGGCTTCGAGGCAGAGTTTTTGCCTTAAGCAATTTTTGGAACAGAGTATATTGAATAACTCGATGAATTGCTGCAGCCCTACTTAGAACAAAAGAGAGTTTTGTAAGTTGGATGAATTTCCATTACTAACAATTGATCTTAGACCCTTCTCATGGAGTTGTAGATCAACAGTATATCAGTGTAATCACTTATTCAAATGACAGGAGGCAGAATTTTAATTTCTTGTGTTATATAGAATAATCTTCCTCTTTGAACTTTTTTATTCTTCTACTTCTTTGTCTTTCTGTTTTTGCTTCCTACATAATGGGTTTCCTGTGGTCATTGATGTATCTCGTTAAGTTGTTTTTTCTTCAAATATTAGTTTATTTTATCTTCTAAATGTCCTCTGCACTGCATTTCTTTTTAAAGACTGCAGCTTTATTTAGATGTTTAGTTGCATACATTAATTGTGAGAAGGTCAATAGATTTGGGCTCTGAATTATGCATTTGAACTATTCTTGTTAGCCTGTTTGCAATAAATAGGCAAGATTTTGATTTTATGGATGTAGACTTTCAAAATAAGTGCATTGAGTGGGTCCTTATTTTAAATTTGCAATAAAAAAAATCCTATGACCACAGGACAAAGATCTGAAACACACATCAAAACTAGTTTTGGGATGGATTAAGTAGTCTATCATTTTGTTTCTTGAACTGACTGACTTGAACCCTATTGAAAATACATGTTTAAAAACCATCTCCTTGCCAAATGAAGGTCAACCAAAACAAGTAAGTTCTGTAATTTTGAATTAAAGCAGCAGCTCAATATTTAGCTAAAATGATCCTAAGACATTGTACATGAACACAACAGTGTCAAATCACAACACATGTAGTCTCTAGGCACTTTACAAGTAATTTCAATTCAGTACTTCATAAACTACATTTAGTCCTCCAGTTCATTCCAGTACGTTTACAAGTTTTCTATATAAAGAAACCCAGCAGATTGCATCAAGTATTTGACTTGCAGCATTCACTCCTCTTGAACAAACATTTAGCTAGAAGACAATTGCCTACGTTGTGTTGTTGACTTCACAGTAAACCCTCATACTGAGCAAACATGTAGTGACAGTGGACAAGAAAAATAACTCCCCTTTAATAGGAAGAAAACTCTAGCAGAACCTGGCTCAGTACTAGCAGCCATCTACTACAGTACCAATGACTGGGGGTTTGAGAAGACAGAACGGAGACACAAAAAGAATAGAAGAACTGATGTAAGAGCACTTTGTATGTTGAAGTAAAGAGTTGATAAAGGATGTTCAGTTATTGGGAGCATAATCCCAGTCAATGCCTCCATCCAATAAGGCATTGCAGTTAAGAAAAGGGTGCCATGTTTTAATTCGGGTCCATCTAGTGCGGACTAAAACTATTCTAGTTTCTGTTCTGCTGTAGTCACTCCTCTCCTGAGACCGATAATAATATTTCCGAGCCTCTGAAGCAGCTGCTTGACTTGCTGAGTCCACCATTGTTCAAGCTGTGCCGACCATATAGTTAGATTATATTCAACCTTGAACAGTTGAAATATCAGCAACAAATACAATTAATAAAAGATAAAAGAAGCAGTGTGAAGAAAAGTGGTCAATCTATGCTGCATGTGTCTAATACACCAGCCCCATGCGTCAGCGTCAGTTGCAAGTCAAGATTACATGTAAAGTCTATGGTAGAGTACGTCAGAGGTCCGTCAAAGTCTCTGCGGTTTGCTGTGTACGTTGGCTCCGTCAACTTAACTTGCGTTACATACGGCAACGCAAGCAACGCAGTTCAGCTAGTTGAACTTTTGACGGACCCAACGCAGTTAACGCAGTGCGGCAACCAATCAGAGCGTCTCACTGTAGTTATGTCACTATACACGTATCTTGAATGAAGCGCGGGTCCAGTGAAAACATTTTCAACAAACGCAGATTTCAAAAATCAGAAATAACACTTACAGAAGACACATGGACAGGCGCTCCTAAGGAGGAATAGAGAACCTGTAGTTGATGTCCTGGTAGGAGATTTGAGCTCCGATGCGGCCCAGGAGGTCGTAAAATTAGGCGCAGGACAGACGGAAGTAGCACTGAAAGCGAAACTCATCCATAAGCAGCTCCTGGAGCAAATGGTTAAACTCCCCAAATTCAGAACGCATCTGAAGAATGAGCGTTGATGCACCCAATGGCAACGTTGTCTAGCTTTATCTAGCAAATAAAGCCAAACTACTCTCTCGTTACGATTCGCCATAGTTCAGAATGTGCGGCAACAGAGGCAGCACCGTTCACGCGTTGTTTTTTGCTCAGAAGCCGGCTATGGAAGCCAAAAAGTACATACGTCAAACTTCTTCCGTTGAACGATCTTTCCCTCCCTTCTGTGTCTCCCACTGCTCTTCTGTGTGTATTCTGTCTGGAGCATATCTGTATTTTTTACTGAAGCCCAAACCAAGCTTGAAAATTGAAATTGTCAGCTGATCCCTGAATGCAATTGATCAAATCTACTCAACATTATGCGGCAAGAAAAGGGGACCCTATTTTTCCTTCTCAGATGTATTCAAGTGGCTATATGGTCGTTTTATTCATCGATACTGTCTCAGGAGGATGCAGAGGAAATTTGGATATTTGGATTTGATAGGTTCCTGCTGATTGGAATGGGCAGCTACTTGTTCTACCGAAAAATGGAGGCAGTTCTGGAAGTAATTGGGAAACTGAAGGAGCTGTCCGAATGGGCTGGGTCGGGCTGCTGGAACGTAAACTTGTTTGCTGGGTGAGCCGGAGTGCAGGCTGGAGAATGTAAATGTGATCTGGCATGTGCTTTAGGACTCATACGCAAAGTCTCATCGAACTTGGTGGAACTATCAGCATGACTTGGTGGAAATGGAAGTTAAATGGAATTATATCCCCATCCCCAAATCCCTGTGTAAGGAATGTAAACAGATTCTCCTTTACCTCCTTCCTACCCTTGTGAATAACACTCCAATGATGCACACACACACACACACGCTACAGATGCTCACATCACCATCTTGGCCACTTCCTCCTGGCTTCCTCCCTCTTCAGGAATCAATTGGTTTAAGCGCTTTTGGGGATTTTACCAATAAAAATAAGAGTTATAGTCTATCTGGTTATATTGGGAATATAAAATTAATAATTAATAAATTATTAATTTTATTATTTCTTCAAATTATTAAAGACGGGGCACCAGCCAGAGTATAACTCGGTGAATTATGTGTTTTCAGAGTTTAGCTCTACCGAAACAGCAGCTATGATAAGTTAATTGTTAAGGTTTACCAGACGCTATTTGTCTGAAGGGTAAGCCCTTTTGACAACGATTCAAACACACACACTTGAATAAAAGAAACAAATGTTTGATCCAGTTTAACCAATTTATTAACTAATTCTACAAAACACAACCTTAATTCAACTACCAGCTAATCGGTTTGGCTAATTGCTAAGCTAAAGGCTAAAGCTACCTGCTACGTAAACAAAACTACAAACATGGACGTTGACCGGAACTATGGAGGCCACGTCATGGGGCGCTTCCTGGATGTGTGTATGTCGTAACACACATGCACGCATGGGGGCGACGCATGCGGATGGGCAGAATGCTGAACAGGGGTTTTTATTATCGGAACTAGCCTTCGGCTAACAAAGGAACCTCAATTGACTGAAGAAAATGGTGAACATAGAGAAGGTTCGGCTTGGCCCACCAAAAGGAAAGGAAACAAGCTCAACACCAAGATTAAAGCAAAGATTACACACAATCAATCAAACACTGCTTGTTTATTGATTAAGAGGAACCGAGTAACTTCGACACAAATCATACACAATAAAAGCTCAGCTTACTCAAGAAAAAGTGAACACATTAAACTTTAAACACAAATCTGATTAATGGAACGTTAACATAAAAACATGCATGCATAAAAATAAAAGAGAAATCCTAATTTGCTCCACCCAGACTACAAATAATAATGGAATTACCTTACTTACCACGGTCGAATGCAACGCGAAAAAGGGAGAGAGAAAGAACTTCAGTGGCCGATCGAAGCTCAAGGGGACGGTTTGCTAGCGGGAGGAAAAGTTTGGACACGTGTGTCTAGCACCATGTCAAGACTTTGGGCAGAGTCTCTCTTTAGAAAATTGAAAAGGAACTCACGCCTGCAGAGTCAGAGAGGGCGAGCAGCTGGTCGGCTGGCTTTTTGGAACTTCGCAGGGGGGAAACCCTACTGCTACCAGCTGCTCCTTCATCCACTCAGAGATGGATAGAATCCGCGATGGGCTGGCGACTTGCTGCTGTGGCTAACCGACGTGTTGGGATTTAACGAACGGCAGCCCTCCAGCAGTGAAATCAGAGAGAGAGAGGGACGGTTCTTGATTGTCCAAGGTGCAATGTGGGTCGCACTGTTTTCCATCCGGCGTCTGACGTTGCTGCTCTGGATGAGACGGCAGGAAAACCAGCACAATGGGGAATGCTGGCGTCATTCATTATCATAGGACCCTTTGATATAATTTCATATATTCAGGGGTCAGACCCAACAGCCCGTTCTGTGCTGTGCTTTCCAATCTGTGAAAATAAAGTATCTATCTTTCTAAATAAAGTATCTATTTAACTGAGGATCCCCATTCCCCTCAGCCCTCCCCTACGTGTGTTATAGTGAATGTCTGAGTACTTGCTTAAATGTTTTTTAGGGTTTTTTTTTTCTTCTATTTTCTGTGTTTTACTCCTTTAAAAACGTAATCAAGATACAGATCAGTGCTTTTCTTTTTCACCCTCGGTCACCCAAATCCTATGTATACCTTTCCATGTCTGCAATGTGGTGCACTGCTCAAGCTTGCCGCAATTACCACAGTATGCCTGCATCTGTATGTGTAATGTTGTTTTTCTTTCTACTCTTGATTGGGCTGTACTGAAATAAATTTACTCTCGTGGGACAATAAAGGATTATTCAATTCAATTAATCTCATCCAGAATGAAACAGCGCTGCTAGCGCATCAACTCTTAGCGAGTGTTTAGACTCGTCTAGCGACTGTTTTAAAAAAAAACTTTGACCAGCGACAAATATAGTGACTTTTTATCGTGTTAAGCCTAGTTTATACTTCTCTGTTTTGACAGCATTATCCGTCAACACAAGGCCTCTCCATCACCTACGCAAGGGTGGATGGAGTCGAGCCACATTTTCTAACTCTGTCTCCTTCAACATAGAGTGTATGCCTGTGATTGGTCAGCTCAACAACAGCCAGAGGTCGATGTAATCAGTAGTTTATGCAGTGTTTGGGCACTACATGCCTTATATTGAAAGGACAATTGATCTAATCTGGTATTTTGGCAATTTTGAACATAAGGAGGGGTAAAAAAACAACAAAAAAGGCAGCTGTGTTTGTTTACATGCATTTTTAGAGTATTTTGTGAGCTGCACTTCTAGTAAAAAGCTTTACAGAATGTACTTTTTGTTGTCCGTTGCTCGATGAGGGAGGATGTGTTTTAGTGATGTGACGGTTTCCAGTGTAGTGGTAAACCCCTGTAAAAATGTGGACATTAAAAATGACAATCTTATCTTTAAAAAAAAATGTCATGTCGGTAGATTACCGCGTCTGCTGTGTAGGCACGGTGAGCCTTGGGCACCATATCATCTGCTAAAGTTGCCACATATGGACACTTTGTAGTGTGGTAATTCTGCATAAACTTAAAACTTTTATCATTCAGAAGGTAAAAGACTGTTTATAAAGTTTGCATGGTTATGGGTCTGACACTATTGTTTATGCAGGTAAGCTTTTAAGTCATAAAACTCTGGGGTGAGTTTTTATTGCAAGCTGTAAAAAACAGGATGTCTGTAGAGTTGGGGTGTTGCCATAAAACCATAAATTCAGAATGAGCTTTTAAGAAAAAAACGTCTCACCCATATGACTGTATAATTTTCTGACAGCCAATAAGAGCTAAGACACTGTATGAAAATGTTCTGATTGGAGAGATTAGAAACGCCTAGAGGCCCGGTTGTCTATAAAGCTGTGAAATGAAGATCAGTTAATTGTTCATATTTCTTTAAGTCTGGAACACAGAGGAACTGACGGGGGCAAAATTCCTCTGTAAAACTGCAATTTGTTAATCTGTTCAAAATAAATGTTAAACTGGAAATTGGCTCCATTTTGTCTCTGCTTGAACATGCATTGAATTACTTATGATAATTATTTAATTCAACAGTAGTTAACCAAGACTTTCTCTAAGCTGAAATGATGGAAGAGGGAGGAGATGGCAGCGCTCAGGAGATATGTCAGTCCTCAAAGAAGATAAAGTCGGAAGTATGGACTCATTTTGGGTATTTAAAGAATACTGAGGCACAGTTGATAGAAGACAGTTATCCTGTTTGCAGAACATACAGGACAAAAGTGTCTTTGATAGGCAGCAACACTTCAACCTCATCAAATATCTGTGTGAATATCAGCCACAACTCTACAGTTGATGCAAGGTACGTTAATGTAAGTAAGTAGCAATGACTACTGACTGACATTTTCCCAAATCTGCAAAACTCACTGGAAGGACACAAACTGAGGACGATATTTTTATGATATAGAGGGTTTATGTAGTTGTCCCAAAATATTATAACACGTTTCTGGCTCTATAAGTAGTACATGTAATACCCTCGAAATGATCAACAACACATACTAATCATAAAATATTGGAATCAATAGCAAATATAACTTGAACTTGTTATATTATGCCCTGTAAGATAATGATTTTCTAGCCGGGCATTTTCTTTTTATTTAGCAACAAAAAAAGTTATTGACAAAGACTTATGTATATTGATATGAACAGTAGAATAATGATAATAATGATTTGCTTGCTCAACCCTTGTGTCTTTACTTTGATGTGAAAAGTTGCACTTTTGATAAGGCTTATTATTATTTTAAATAATCACTGTTACACTTTTTCAAAACATTGTTTTCTAAACATATTCAACACCCTTTGAAAAAAAGAACAAAAATACAGCAATCATACCGAAAACTGTGATAATTTTGGTCACAATAACCATGAGGTTACATTTTCACACCCTGACAACCCTAAAGAAAAAGACTGAAATTAACCTGAAATGACGCTGCAACAGTAGGCAGACCCAACATGAAAAGTTAGCACCCCCTGCTGTCCTGGTCATTAATAGCTTGCACACAGAATCGGAGTACTATAAACAAAAAATGTCTCGGTCAATACGTCTGCTTCTGGGTGCAAAGTTGCTGTTGGAGAAGTATAAACTAGGCTTTATTGAATACTTAGGGATTCTAACATGGAGCATGTATTCCAACGGAGTTGCAGTTGAACCAGAACGTTTCTAGCCCAACACCTCCGCCCGCCAGGGTCCTGCTCAGTCGGACCAGATATTGTCCCTGCTGAGTCCAGAGTGTTGATACACCAGGTTGTTGTTGTTATTGTCCACTCACTGTTATCGAGGTAAAGTACTCAGTGTACCACCATATTGATTTTAGGACAGCTCTAGGAGAAAAATAAACCGTTTTGGCATAAGGAAAATTACTTAATTTACCTGGATAGAGAGAGTAATGTTAAGATTTACTGCATTTTCTCATTATCTTTTTTATGACTTTCATTCAGGGTTCATGAAGTGCCACATTAGTCAGTTTCTGTAATGCCACTGGGAGACCAGTGAGGAGAAACAAGCAGTTAGAAGTTTATAGCAGGCACTGTTGAAGGTATTCACACCAGAAACTTGTGTGAAGAATTTGAGCTGTGTTCCAAGTTTTTCACATCCATAAAACATGTCTGAAAACATTAAGCTGTACAATTTATTTGCATAAGAACAATGGAAGATGAAAAGGAATTAATGAGAGGAAGTGGATGGCCGAAACTTCCACTCCTTAAATACCATGCAAACTAGAATCGCTCTTTGAAAAACATACCAGGAAATTCTCTTCTTGGCAAAACTTTTCAAGAAACTCCACAGGAACTGCAACTAAAAACTTAATGTTGTAACAAGAGTAAAATAGCAACATATTATTTCAGGAGAAGAGAAAAAAAATGTTCTAATGATGATTTTATTTAAAATGATAGAGCTGTTGGCCAATTGCAAGTTTTTTTCTGAAACATAAATTGACTATTTATATAGTGCTTTGCACTCTTGTTCGACACCTAAAACACTTGACACTACAGTGCCTTCCAAAAGTCTTAGTCAATTTGAACTTTTTTACATTTTTTAAACATCTTTCTGTTTGATTTATATATGTTTTTTTAATGGAAAGTAGTGCACAATGGTGAAGTGGAAGGAAAAAGCTACATTGCTGTGAAAAATCTCAAAAGTATGGTGTGCTGATTTAATCAGTGAGCTTAAACCAGACCTCTGCAATTACAGCTGTAAGTCATTTGGAGGAGGCTTCTAATTGTTTTTCATGTCTTAAAACTGACTTTTTTTTCCTCTTGCAAAATAGTTCAAGTCAAGTAAAACTGGATGCAAAAGATCTGTGGTGGGAAAAATGCTCCAATCTTGCCAAATTCTCTTGGTTGTGCTGGGTTTCGACTGTGCTATTGAGACACATGAATGTAATTGTGGATCTTTGCAGCTCCTCCAGTGTTACCATGGGAAATACAGTTGTGTATTTTTTACTTTGTATTTTTGGATAATGGAATGCACCGTGCTATGTGAGATATTTAAAGCTTAGCATGTGTAAAAACGTAACCCTTGCTTAATAGTCTTCACTATCATGCTTACTTGTCTGTTGTAATCCTTACTGTACGTACACACCAAAAGTGAATACTGATAAACATCGTGGCTAATCACCCCGAGCTACATGACCCAAGGTGTCATCTATACAAACACAGGAAAAAAATAAATATTATAAATAGGTTAAACTATTTAGACAGGAATGATCTTACAGAGGTGGACAAAATTGTTGGTACCCTTCATTAAATCAAAGGAAAAACTCATAATGGTCACAGAAATAACTTTAATCTGACAAAAGTAATAATAAATAGAAATTATATAAATGTTGACCAGTGAGGTCAGACATTGCTTTTCATCCATGCTTCAACGGAATTATTTAAAAAATAAATGCATGAAACAGGCCTGGACAAAAATGATGTTACCCACAACTTAATATTTGGTTGCACAACCTTTTTGAGGCAATCACTGCAATCAAATGATTCCTGTAACTGTCAATGAGACTTCTGCACCTCTCAGCAGGTATTTTGGCCCACTCCTCATGAGCAAACTGTTCTAGTTGTTTCCGGTTTGAAGGGCGCCTTTTCCAGACAGCATGTTTCAGCTCCTTCCAAAGATGCTCAATAGGATTGAGATCAGGGCTCATAGAAGGCCAGTGTTTTCCTCTTAGCCCTTCTTGGGTGTTTTTAGCTGTGTGTTTTGGGTCATTTTCCTGTTGTAAGACCCGTGACCTGCGACTGAGACCATGCTTTCTGACACTGGCCAGCACATTTCTCTCTAGAATCCCCTGATAGTCTTGAGATTTCATTGTACCCTGCACAGATTCAAGACACCCTGTGTCAGATGCAGCAAATCAGCCCCAGAACATAACCGAGCCTCCCCCATGTTTCACAGTAGGGACAGTGTTCTTTTCTAGATATGCTTCATTTTTCTGTCTGTGAACATAGAGCTGATGTGCCTTGGCAAAAAGTTAAATTTTTGTCTCATCTGTCCACAGGACATTCTCCCAGAAGCTTTGTGGCTCGTCAGCATGTAGTTTGGCATACTCCAGTCTGTTTTTTTTTAATGATTTGTCCTCTCCTTGTTCGTCTCCCATGTAGCCCTCTTTGGCTCAAACAGCGAAGGATGTTCCGATCTGACACTGATGTTCCTTGAGCATAAAGTTCAGCTTGGATCTATTTTGAAGTCTTTCTAGGCTCTTTTGTTACCATTTGGATTATCCGTCTCTTTGATCTGTCATCAATTTTCCTCCTGCAGCCACATCCAGGGAGGTTGGCTACAGTCCCATGTACCGTACATTACTGAATGACATGTGCAGCTGTAGTCACAGAATCATCTAGCTGCTTGGAGATGTTCTTATAGCCTTTACAGTTAACATGCTTGTCTATGATTTTCTTTCTCATCTCCTGAGACAACTCTTTCCTTTGCTTCCTCTGGTTTATATTGAGTGTGGTACACACCACGTCACCAAACAACACAGTGACTACCTGGAGTCCTATATATAGGCCCACTGAGTGATTACAGGATTGTAGACACCTGTGATGCTGATTAGTGGACATACCTTGGATTAACATGTCCCTTTCATCAAATTATTTTCATTCTTTTCTAGGGGTACCATCATTTTTGTCCAGGCCTGTTTCATACATTTATTTTTTAAATAATTCCGTTGAAGGATGGATGAAAAGCAATGTCTGACTTTCATTGGTCAACATTTATATAATTTTTATTTATTATTACTTTTGTCAGATTAAAGTTATTTCTGTGACCATTATGAGTTTTTCTTTGATTTAAGGAAGGGTACCAACAATTTTGTCCACGTCTGTAAGAGGTTTGTGGATGGCTCTTAAAAGAGCCGTTTTTGCTGTAAAAACACCTCTCGGCCTAGAAGTCAGCCTTGAAATGGCCTCCTCACCTGGTTTCCTGGTTGCAGCTCCCGCAACACGTCCCACACTGCTCAAATATTATAAACTTTTACGAGCCGCAGACAGATGGACAGCTGCTCAGAAATGTAGTTGGTGTGTCGGCAGGCGAAGCTTGGACCTTCACGGCACAAACTGGGCAAGCAGGTCACGTTCTCCTGGCGGCGAGGAGCCGGTGTTTATGAGAGGGTGCTCGCTGCTGTTTATGGATCCCTCCGCCGTAGCTAGACTGTATCTGTAGCTCACCAAACCCCCAGTGCAGTGGTCCCCGGTCTACCGGAGGCCAGGCCGAACACGTAATCCACTCTGTCTTCCATCAGATCGGAGACCATAATCCATAATCCGTCGGCAGCTGCACTCTAGCCCCAGCTCCCCTGAAGCCCGGGCCGAACACGCTATCCTCCATCAGCTCAGTCCACAATTCACCGGCAGATCCACTCTGGCCCCAGCTCTGCTGAAGCCCGGGCCGAACACGCTATCCTCCATCAGCTCAGTCCATAATCCACCGCCAGCTGCATTCTGGCCCCAGCTCTGCTGAAGGCCAGTTCGCGCGTGAAAATACCATATTTGAAGTGCGACCAGTTCGCTTTGTACACGCTTCAAGGTGGGAATGTTCAAGCATCCAGCTGGGGGCATGTGGCGTGTTTTGACGCTTTTGGTGTGGACACAGCGTTAGTTCTTAAGTTGCTGTTTGTTCTCTGATGCTCTTTAATCAACCACCGTGGCCCTCACAGAACAGCTGCATTTATACTGAGATTAAATTACTAACAGGAAAGCTGAGTGGTTATAAATTCTTTATAGGGGACTTTGGTTTCATTTCAGTTGCAGAATATAGCAGCAGTAATCAGATTTTATATGTAAAATGAGAAATCCCCAATAATTATCCTTATTCCGTTCACTTCACAATTAAGCAATTCTGTGTGCGGTTTCATTCTCATAAATCCCACATAAAATAAATAAAACCAATGTATATATTAAAGTTTGTAATTTATAATGTGCATGGATATTTTTTTACAAGGCACAGTACATCCTAGAAATAAATGCATTCACAAATGATACTAATGCAGCTTGTAAATAAAACAGTCAAAACACAAAACCTTATTCAATCAGCCAATTTGGAAATTCCTATACAGTAACTGATTTTGGTGAAAACTGAATAATATTGATGGTCTAAAATTAAGAAAAAAGGTTAATCACACTATGGATATATTGAGAGCAATGAGGGTTTATTACAAAGTGACCATATGATTTATTTGTTTTATTTATTTTAAGAAGACGCAGTTTTTTCTAGAGACCTAAAATGTCTTGAGTTAAGCACCTAGATTCTGTTCTGATTTAATTAAGCTGTTAACGTCCACTGGAGCCTGTTCAGATGTGGAAATTGCTTGTTTGCTTGTTGAAGGGTCAATTAGTGCATAAACTGGAGCACAATTGTTTGGAGGGCTGAGAGAACCTAATATGTTGACAGTAACGTCAAAGAACAGTAGACTGCACAGGGAGAACAATATTGTTTAAAATGTATGCCAAGGGAGTAAGGAGAAAAAGCTGAGACGAACAGACATAATAGAGAACTAATGCCTTACAAGTTCTAAACATGTTTGTTTTTACTGACAAAAATGCAACATGTCTATTGGTTACCCATAGCTTATTTTCAAAATAATTATTATGAATTAGAAAAAACTGAACTTACCGTGTAGTCAGGTTCCAGCAGAAAGGGAAGGGGTCAGGAGGAAAAGTAGTCAGGCCGACAGATTCAGTGAGGTGCGAGTTGGGTCAGTTCAGTTTGAACATATGGCTTTGGCCAGCCCAGAGACCCAGTACTGTGGGACCATGAGGAGAGAACAGAAGAGGAAAGACCAACATGCCATCTGGAAAGGGGACAAAGAGCAGGCGATAGCTTGAGTAGTGTGTGCGACACAGATAGTGAGGGCAATGACATCCCACTAACAATGTCAGGCCATTAGAGGAACATTGACCTCACTGTGTGGCCTGTTGAGACACAGACATACAAACACATGAGCAGCATTTCGTTTTTATTTCTTTAAGCTCTAAAAATGAAAGGACAACTTCCTGCAAAGATAAGTTATACAGTTCTTCATTTGGATGAAAGACATTTACTGTATGACTTTCTCTTGAAAAAGACAACTCTACTTCACTGCCGTTTCTTCATCTGCCAGACTGACAATCCTAAAAACCCTATCTTCTCAGATTGTGAGCGTTTATATTTGTGTGCTCCTTCCCTCTTTTCTGTCAGACATCACTGGAGCGGTATTCTTCACAGGGCATGATATTGTCTGACATATGGGTTTTGCTCCTTTGCTCTGTCCAGGAAACAAAGCCAAGCGGAAAGCCTCAGAATGAAACTTTTGGTTTTAATCCAGTTTCCATCATATTCAGTTGTCTTTAATGTTAGTTGAATGAAACTAGGGTACCATGGAAGTCCCACTTACAGGGCCATCAGACTAAGTGCTGGGTCACTTGTGTGTTACTTAGATTAAAAACTTCTAGGTCAAAAAATGTGGAGCAATTTTGTTTCACTAAGTTACTGTGGCAAACTAATAGCTGCACACACATACAATGCTGTGAAAAGTATTTCTTCTTACAGATTTCTTGTCTTTGGGTTTTAAACAGCTTATTAAACTCATTTTCATATGAGACAATACCACTTTTGATGGTATCAGCTGCAATCAGCCATGTGCAATAACTGTTAATTGTCATGTTTGGTATAAGTTTCTTGATCGTCATGCAGAACACAACTAGGGATATCAGTTGTGACAGTTATACAATTTTTATTGAAAAAAAAGGTAGTGTGGTGATGATGATGAAGGTCCCTGAAACAGGGAACACTGCACAGGGAAATAGGGATGAGAAAATCTGCAGGAAGTTAAGCCCAGAGTTGAGACCAGATCTTGGAGCTGATTTAAGCACTTGAATATACACTGATGAGGCTTACTTGGCAGATGGTGGATGAAATGCCAGGTTGTAAGAGCTAAGAGTCCAGGTTGTCTGCAGGGTACTTCCTGCTAAGTACCACAAGATCAGGAGATGGTGGAATCTGAGCACAAGGACCAGAGACTGAGGGCAGGCAGCAAAATGATGGAGAATGGAGAACAGGTAAACTTGAAGCTTGACAGCAGTTGGACGTGGAAGGTGAACCAAATGTTTAATGAGAGGCTGGATAACTCATCACAGTGATGTTGCAGCGAGGAAAAACCTTAACAGGAGTACAGTGAAGATGAACAGATTTGCCTTAGGATAATCTGCACACTAGCCAGGAGAATTTGTATATTTGTAGCACACTTTCAACGACATGGTAATTTATGGTGCTTTAGGTGATTAGGTGATGAAGTAAAAACAGAAACAGAGCAAAAAACACACACAGAATATATGAAAAGTGAAAACAGCAATGACGCATGAAACCCAAGACACATGACATGTGATACATGAAAATACTACTCGAAAGAACTATTACTTAAAGATCTATGTTTTCAGCAGCTTTGCAGTCATAGAAGTTTGTTCCAGATTTGAGGAGCATAGAAACTGAAAGCTGCTTCTCCATACCTTGTTCTAATTTTTGGTATGTTGAGTAGATTGTAATTAGAGGACCACTGGGGGTTGGTATAGTGACAATAGATCTAAATCATACTTTGGCGTTGGGCCATTTAAAGTGGACCTGGTATGAAATCTGCATTTTTTTAGAGGTTTTTGATCATATCCTTTAGTTCCCCGAGCCTGCCTACGGCCCCTAAGGGGTTAAAATTACTGATTAGTCTTTGTTCCAGGGTTTATCTGCCTCCATAGTGAAATTAGCACTCAGAAACGGGCTGTTTGGCAGTTCGGCATATAACGACACGTTTCGGCATATTACGTGTTGAGTACCAGCAAATTACGTCCTTCCCCGAACTACACCCTGCAAGTCCCTCCGTCCGCAGCGCGGAACGCTACGGTAACAGGCAAACAACAAACCAACAGCATGGAGTCCAGACCACATCCAAACTACACTGTACCTTGGTGTACAAAAGAGAACTTAAATCTTTTTGTTCTCACCACTTCTGAGCCACTGAAAAGCTTGCGGATAGATTTTATGTAAGGAGGTAATGTGCCCAACCGACTGCCGAAGCATGTGGTAGTTTGTGGCAAACATTTCTAGGACAACTGTTTTTCTGAATGCCCTCCGAAACCCGTTCGTTCGGTGCTAATGCTCACAGAAGGGCCACCTCGCCACACCTGCAATTCTACAACGAGGCTGAATTATGGCAAGTGAACCTTTGATATAGTATTAAAGTACTTAGAGTGTGGCTAAAAAGGGCCCAAATGTTGCGGGGAATTTCATGCCAGTTCTACTTTAATGATTTGATGAGTATTCTGAAGTATATTCTCTGAGCTACATGGAGGCATTGTAAGGACTTTGGAATTGTGGTGATGTGCTCTACTTTCCTGGTTCTAGTGAAGAAACAAGAATCACTGTTCTGTATCATCTGCAGCTTTCTACTAGACTTTTTAGGTAGACCTGTGAGGACACTGTAGTAGTAATCAATCGGACTAAAGAAAAATGCATTTGTGAGTTTTTCAAGGTCTTGCTGTGACATTAATCCTTTAATCTGAGAAATGTTCTTTACTGAGAGAGGGGTGACCTTGTGATTGCCTTTGTATTAGGGGTCACACGATCTCGATTTTTGTATCGAAACTGATCGAAATGACGTAACAACCTTGCGCTTCGAAATCTAAAAGATGATCGCAATCACGTCCTCCCATGTTTACATAATGTAGCGTCACTAGCGTCACACGTGGACTTCATAGCAACAATTAACAGGGAACCGCATATTTACCTAGATTACCTCATCACATGGAACCACACATTACACTTTTCCTAACAAATAACTTTTACCAGTTCTCAAACAGCTCACAACACCTGGTAACATTATGAACCGCTATATCACAATAACAGCATCCCCGTGAACACAGCACATCTCTACAGAGCAAATTAGCTGATGCTAGCAAGTAGCTATTTTGTTAATGATAATTATAATAATAATAATAGTAATAATAATTAATTTTAAATACAATAATGTATGTAATGTAAAAATGACAGCCAGCTCCTTATATCCAAAGCCTTAGATGAGCTTCAGTGAGTTGCAACTGTGCGGTGCAGCGAGTTACCTCCGCCCCTGGTTTATCCTCACTTCAGCTGGGACATTTGGTGGAAATCTTCAGAATAGTGAAGAAACATGCAGGAAGCAGACAGACACAGACAAACACCCCAGACTCCTAACAGTAACGAGTCTTACACAATTGTTATAATCCAGCCATATTAGATGGGGTTTTCTTTAGTTTGAACATTCTACTTAAAGTAATACCACAGCATCTCAGTCAGATTTAACGCTGGTCTTCAAGTAGGCTGCTTCAAAACAAGCATTTATTTATTATTAATTTTTTATTCATTCAGACATGGACTTTAGCAATGTTTTATGTTGTTGTGCTGCTATATGAAACAATAGTGTTTGACCTTAACTCTGTAGGCACCGGGTTTTTTTCTATAAAATATTCAATATTGATATCACTAGTTCAAAATGTTGTAGCTTTTTAATATGGTTATAGATAAAAGTATACTGTAAATAAGAAAAATATTCAGCATGATCCAAATTTGTGATGGGAGCAAATTCACACATCTAATTTGCATATTATGACATAATCAGGCATTGGCAATATTGATTTGGAATACTTTTAAGAACAGAAAGGAAATTATTGGGCGCAGAATTTTACAGATCCATCCTCAATACCCAAAATAACCAACAGGCTCGACAAATTGTTGGTTCCTATATTGATGCTCTTCATTAAACTCTTCCTCATACCTCCCCATCATCATCATCATCATCATCCTCATCATCATCATTTGAGGCGGGAAAGTAAACTTTACTGCTGTTTACTAGCTTATTAGCAGTCTGTTTTCTCTCGCGTTTTCCACCACGTCCGCTGCTATTTCCAAGGATTTTTACATTCCTGCTTCGTTTGTCACATACCTTTCTACCAGCGGGAGAAGGTGACAAACAGCATCGCACATGTTGCTGCTGTGGAATGTCATGGTGAACGGGACCGGCTGCTGCTGCTGTGCGCTGTTTGAATTTTGCTTTCTTTCTCCCGGAAAACTGAACATCTTGATCAGAGGGTAGGCTAAATATTCCTATTTAGAATCTGAATAAGCCAATACATCCCGGTGGGGATCTCAGACGTCTTGGAATCACAAGTTTTATATTTCTAATACTTACTCTCTCTATGCTGTGACAGCAGCAGCTGCACTCTGCCTCCCCCACTGGTGGAGCTGCATAAAAAACAGATTTACTCCAAAAGTTTCCATGGTAACACACCCAAAAATGGTGTTTAAATTAAAGTTACAGATGTCTGCCATCTCCTGATTTAAAGTAGTAGTTAATTTAGCTGTCATATCTGCAGCTGCGGCTCGTTAAAGCTAGCAGTATTGCCTGTCGCAATATTGCGATCAGGGTGCTTAAAGTGTTAAGGTCAAGATCCAGTGTCTCATTATTCTCATTTTGGTCTTCTTGTTACAGAGCAGAAACAATGTTTTTATAAGTTTCAGCAAATTGTCCGATATGCTATTAGATTTACCCAGGATTTTACAAGACACACACCTTACAATAATTCTACTTTGTCTCATCAGTACACAGAATACTATCCCTGTTTGGGAATCTTTTTTTTTCTTTCAGAAATAGAAAACTAGTCTTTCCTTGGGGTTTTTGATCAGCAGGGGTTCACACCTTACAACTGTCCAATGGAGGCCATTCTAGTATCATCTTTTTCTTATTGTTGTACTGTGAACAATGAGCATAACCGAGACAGGTGTGGCCTTCAGTGCTTTAGATGTTATTTTAGGTTCTTTTAGGACTTCCTGTATAGGCTGTCAACCACGCAGAGTGTATTTTTTTGTTGATGAATGACTCCTGACAATGTTCACCACTGTTGGCTGTTTTTCTCCACTTACGGAAAATGTCTGTGGGACTCAAAGCCTTAGAAATTACTTTGTTATGCTTTCAAGACTGATGGATGTCAGTATTTGTCAGCTATTATTTAATTTCTTGAGATAAAGTCAGAATGTGTGTGCATCTTTATGTTGTCAGACAGGTTCTAATTAGGAGATTAAACTTATTACTTACTCAACTTATTACTCAGGGTCATACTTCTCACTTGTATATCAAGTGACATTTGACATCAGACAGATACACACATGTAGAATTGTGCAATAATAATTAAAATTAATTAATAAAAAGAGAAACTGAGCATTTGTAATGAGCAAAGAAACTAGCGGTATAGATATGAATACTGTCCATGTAATTTTCAGTAAGTATGCCATCTTAGTTTAAAATATTTTGGTTCTTCTAAAGTCTTTAAAATTAGATATGTAGAACAACACATGACAAAATAACACTTTATTTATTTAAAGGAGACGTGTCTGTTTTTCACAAGATGACACCTTTACCGCAGGTGTCAGTGAAGTATGTGGTAGTCTTTTGTAAAAATAAATCAAGATTATGGTACCAAAACTGTATTATTTAGGTTGTCTTTGAGGAAGCAGTTTAAAACACTTATCTGGTCTTCTGACCTCTATTTGGATTATGCATTCTTTAGTTTGTTGATTGTTAAAACAGTCTTCCTATATAATTTCCAAACATGAACATACCTCATCAGCCTGAATATTCTGAATTAAAAGCATGCTGACATAAGTCTGCAAACCTCAATACTTAAAAGGGGCAGCCCTTGGTTATGTTTAAGGCTCTGGGAACTCTCCACTTACTTCATTATTTAACATTTTATCTTAAAAGTGATATTTATCAATACTTCTCCATGTATTCTAATGACTTTCCCCTCAGGGTTTTGCTGTCCTTTCACTAAGTTTCAATGCAGTCTTTGTATCTGACCTAGATAGAATATTGTACTTGGTGAGCTTAAAAAAGTTAAAGGGCAAAACAAGTGTCAGGCCTAAAAATATTCCGTGTAGCACATGAACAGCATCTAAAAGTCATGTTTGTTTTTTTTTTAGAAAAAGAGAGATCCACCAAACCTCTGACACAGAACCTGAGAGAGGCATCATCTTTCAGCTGATCATCTCCCGTATGCCCATTCTCAGTCCCATTCCGCACATTAGCCCTCATTATTAGTCCCTAACCGGCTGTTTCTAAGGGATAATGTATATCATTTGTTACTGTGGACTGGCAGAAAGACAAATTGACTAATAACTGTGAATATTTTTCTAACTTCACATATTTTCAGAGCTCAGAGACTGTTTTACAGTCTAAGTTAAAGTGATTTCCAACATAAATGTATTACATTCCACATTTCTGGTTATTGTTACTCAATGTAAATAGACAAATACTTTAAAAATATGTTTTAAAGGCATTCCCTACCAGTTCTTCCAAGCCAACCAAAAACAGAAAAAAATAGTCGAACAATTTCTGTTTGTAACTAGAACAAAAGACAGGAAATATGATAAATTACATTAAAATTTTTACTTAAGCATAGTAAAAGCCTGACTATTAATGAGAATCAATGAATTGTGCTTTAGTATTGGTATTCTTAAAGTGTACTGTTTTTGGATAAAATACTGTATATACTATCTGCTAAATGTTTTGTATATATATTTTCAAGACATTTCCAAAACTCTAAGTGATTCTTAGATGCATAAAATCATTTATTTTTCATTACCATACAACTGATGGTGTATTTTTGTTTTTCCTTTAAAGAGCAGAAATATAATGAATGTTTTTGTCATCTGAATTGTTTGACATGTGTGTAAAGTCAAATTCATTCATGTAACGGGACGTGAGAACCGATGTTTTGGCTTCCTGAAGAACAAACCGGTTTCTCATTGTCTTGTTTAATCACCATCTGAAATAGATAGGGGTAGGGGGAGAATAGCCCTGCGAAGTTAGATTTATTCCAAGTTTGTAGGATTTCCCTTATCCCCCGTCAGTATTTCAATGCAATTCTTTTGTATTTAGCAATTAAACTAAATAATTGCTTGCCAGAATAAACAAAAAAAGTGCCAAATGAATAAAACTTTAATGTTGACCAACGACTTTCAATGATGTGAGCCATTAACTCCAAGATTATTTTTTTCTTGTGTGTGTGAAATACATAATAGGTGGGTAGATATGTTTACAAGCATGTGGGTGCTGATGAGCTGATGACATTAACATATAAGCTCTGATGGAGGATATATGCGCCTTTGTTTGAGTCTTGGAGACAAAGTCTGAAATACATAGAACTAAGAAAACACACGCCATCTACTCCTCCTTATGTACACAACACATCAATGCCAAAGTGCTTAGTAACAAAGAGTTGGTTTATCCCAAGTTTTTACTGTAAATACAGTGGTGAGCAATATTAAGAAGACTTACGCATAAGCAAAGACTTTTTCTGAAAGATGGTTAACAATGTTTGATCAGACTGAGTATTTTTAGTGAGTTTCTTGCCCTTGGTAAAAAGAAGCTTGGCATATTGTAGGGTTTCCAAAATTAAAACTAATTTCCAATAAAGAGTCTGCTTTCCCCTCCATAGCATGTCTCTGTATTGTTTGTTAAAGGGGGGATAAGTAACGAAGAGCATAGATAAAAGCTTAAAAACAGATTATAAGAATAAGATGATTATAGATTATAGAGAATAAGATGGCATACAGCTGATTATGTGCGGCCCAAACAGGAAGTATAAATAAAGTCTGCAGTTCTAAAGAAAAAGAAAAAAAAGAAGTTCCTCTTTTGTGCAAGACAATAGTAGTTTCCATTTGTGTTACCCAGCAATACTGAGCATTTGGCCCAGTATGTTCTTAAAATTACCACCTCAATTTATTTTAAAATGTTTGTGTACATTTATTATTTACTTAAGCAAATGCCCTTCCCATGAAACATCCATTATAATTAGATATGGTTTCTGTGTGAATCGATGTCATGAGTATAACTATAATTACAAACAAACAGATAAGTATTTGTAGGGATATGCCTTTACAGGCTGGTTTATATTTCCTTGTGTTAATTCAAATAAATAATTAAACGAAGCATTGACAATAACAAGCAAATTGTTTTGCTTGTTCTTTGAAAATTTGTGCAGTCTGAGTCCAACAAGAACATTATAAGATTATAACCCGTTCCCAAGTATCAAGGAATGTGCCCCTACCTTTGATTTGCTTTTTACAAAGCTGAGTGCATCAGAGAGCATATAGTTAGATGATGCATTTACAGACCTGTAAAAAGTGGAAATCATCTTTAAATCAGCTTTAAAATAATTAAACAGGAAAGAATCATCTAAATCTTGCCAGTTCACGATCAGGGCTTCTCAAGGAAAATTTGGGTAATTTTGATCCCTGGATGAAAAATGAATCACTAAGCATCAGTGTTTCACAAAGGATGTGTTCATTAAAAATGCAAACATGTTGAAAAACAAATTCAGAAGATATAAAAGAAGACTGATATTATCTACGACAGCAGGCATATCAAATTTTTTTTACTTTTCCATTATTACACTTCTGTAAGTAGTTAAACATTTGCCCCAAGGAGATTACTGTACATCCACAAAACTAGAAGCTGAGAAACCCTCATATGACCTTTGCCAGAAACCAGGATAGTTCTCTGGGACCATTTTGCTACTCTTGTCATTTGCAAAGCAGGGACCCTGGGCTAAAATAAATGGCAACTAGGGTCAGCACTCTCATGGAAGTGATTTGTACTCTAAAATACAAATGAAAACAATCACAGTCATCCAGGAAGTATTTTTATTAGATTTTAAGAATAAACTAATTCAGAGGCACTGCAGCTTGTGTTTAGTAATTCTCCTTTGGACACTTAGTGAATTTTTTAACAGTTTAAAATCTGAGAGTTTAGGAACTTGCATCCTATTAAATATCTAGCCTGTGGTTTAATTGTGAGATACCCACAAGTTCTGATTCTAAAGCATTAGGTTGCTGCCCTGACTGAAGCTCTGTTTTGTTCCATCCTTTGCTCCAGAAGGGAGAGAACATGTTCAAAATGTATTTGAAGTTTGTTAGCTACATCTTTCCATGGAGTTTCGAGTTACCTGCCAGCTTCTCCGACGTGTTTGGCATTTGAATAGGGCAGTGTAAGCTTTAAAATATCTGAAAGAGGAATTTAGCAGTACTGGCAGTGATGCTCTAAGTATTAGTGGAACATTCCTAAGAAACAACCAGAATGAAATAAAAGGTTTCAGAAAATTAAGTTCTCTCCAAAAAAAGGTTCTGTGGTCTCATCTATAAAACTTTGCTTGGAATCTTCATTAAAACTATGCTTAAGCTCAGTAAAAACAAAAAAAAAAAACAAGAAAAATAATTATGCTGTGTAGACAGTCGTGGCAGATGACCACTTGTACTGAGCCAGGTTCTGCCAGAGGTTTATTCCTGTTAAAGGGGAGTTTTTGCTCTCCAGTAAGAGGGTTTGCTGAGGAATTGCTGTGGTTAGAGTCGGCATGTTCTGGGCACAACCTCATTTCAATGACTCAACGCAGTCTGCTGGGATTCCTTACATAGAAAACTTTTAACTGATTGTAGTGTTTCTATAATTGTATTGAAATGACTTTTTTAATAAAGTGCCTTGGCATGACATCTGTTGTGAATTGGCGCTATATAAATAAACCGAATTGAAATTGAACTGAATTGAATAGGTTTCAGATCTATCAAACTGGGAAAATACACAACAGTATGTTATTTCCGTTTTATAAATCACACTCTCCCTAGAAATGTGCTCAGGTGATTTAGGAAAATATCCTGGCTTCTACACATCCACTTTCTGTCTTAAACGGTCAATGCAAATAGCTGAATGAATATTCTGCAAAGACTGATATGGGGCGTTTAATAGATAACCATGGCAGTCGAGAGGTTGAAAAAGCATGTTCCACTGAGACTGAAATCAAGGTATTAATGGGAAATTTAGAGTTAAGGAAACATCTCATTTTATCAATCAACATTTATCTATATAGAGCACTACTCAGCCAAAAGGCAAGTACGTCACGAAAAAAGAAAAAAAATATAGCTAGCTATAAGGAAATGTATAAAAGTAAAACAGTAAAGGGTCTAATTAAAGATAAACGCAGCAGCACAAGTGATAAAGCAAATGAAAAAACTAAAACAATGCATTTTAATTTAATGGTCCTTTTTATACATAGCAACAATAATATTGGAATAAAAGCAAACTAAAACAAATAAACTAAATTACATTAGAAAATACGTTTCAGCACTTCTAGGAATATAAGGCCTGACAGAAAAGGAGCGTTTGAATCATCCATGAAAAGTATTGTTTGGGTGGTCATAGATAGAAGAGCTAAGAGTAACACAGCGGTGTGCCTGACCTAAGGAAGGTGGAGGCAAGGAGGAATATGCAATGCCACAGTAAGAATGTGCTGCAAGCTGGGGGTTAGTACGGTTCCAGTGAGTTGGTAGATGTTACAGCAATCCAAGTTTAGACATGGATCTAATAGGATTGCTTTAGGCAGTCTACATCAGAAATAAAAAAAATGAATTCACAATTTTGCCATCTCCCTGGGTGCCTTAGCAGTGCCCTCTGTGTCTAAAATGTGCAAAAGCATGGTCATTAGTGTGCTTAAAATTCTGCACATTTGCCATATTTTTTCTATAAATCCCAACCTTTGCATAGAAATAGACTTGCAGTTTTCAGACCCAGTTTTGTGAATAAACAAGCTCTATGAGACCCCTGGGATGCATATTTGAAACATTCTTAAGTTTGAACCATATCAGATGAATCTGAAAAAAACACCCTATACAGAAATTCCTAGAATATTTTAATAAACAAGAAATTTTCATTCAATGCAGTTTATCACATTTTCTGTATATTTCCAACGTCAAGTAAAAAACAAAAGCATGCGGAACAAAAAGAATCCCCAAACAAAATGTGAATCCAGTGGTGGATGTATGTTTGCAGACTTTTTCTAGATGTATGTTTATGACCTTATGCACCTGCATGCATCAAACAAAGAATTTTATTGCTTTTAAAACACTTTGGTTGTGCTGCTACTGCATAAAACCTCTACAGGGTGCCTTTTTTTAGTACAGAGGGCCAATAAAAACTGCCAGGTTTTGCTGCACATTTCACTAATTTTTATAGGATTTTTGGCACCTTGTGAAGATACTACAACATTTCCTGGATGTCAGAGCTCAAATGACATGGTAGAAACAGGTTTTTCATGAGTGTGGAATAACACCAAGAAAGTTTAGATATTAATATTTATGCTGGGATTTCAGCCTAACTTGGTTAAAGTGAAACTATTGTCACTGTAGCCTTTTGAGTCCATGTGGTATTCCCCTTCCCAAACACATACACGCATGAACACATACAAGCATGGACAAAGCTCAGCAGTGGGAGCACATCATCTGTCACCCAGGGCCCAGGCGCAGGGGCGACAGATTGTCCTCACGGTGTTCCTTCAGGTCCCATTGCTCCAAGCACACACAAATACAAACACACACACATACACACATTGAAATAATCTGCCCACTAACATACTGTTCTTGTAGTATACCCTGAGAGGGCTGGGAAGGCGGTTTCTCTGCCTTTATCTCAGAGGAGTTCAATATGACTCGCTGCTCTTCCACGTTAAGGAACACTATTGTTTCTCTGCACTGCTGTGTAATCTGTGCTTTAAATGTGTAAGACCCAGAACATCAACTTTCAACACTTGTTTTACACACATTTATTAGCTTGTGAAACCTATTTCATGGACAGTAGAGTGTACAAGCCCAATCACATGCAGATGAGCCAGAACATTTGACACGCAAAAAGAAAGATTAATGACAGGCATACAGGAGGCGTCTACTGAACAAGTATTTTCACATCAATAGTGTCGTGTAATACATGATATGCAGAGGGACGGGATCAAAACAACACCAGTGTCCACTATACCATAACAAAACCGATAACTCAATTAAACATGACAAGCACACATTCTGTAGCCTAACTCTGAGATAATCAAGGGTCTTTTTTTACTATCAAAGCAATCTTCAGTGAATGTCTAGTCCTCAGAGGTTATCATCCATAAACATTACCTGGCTTTGTTCCATACCCTGTTGGAAACTAATACATATGCATAGTTCCTATCTAATCTGAATATCCAGTATTCCTCATTTGCGGAAAAAAAATTACAATCCTCTGTGAATGGTTTCATAGTTCATAGGAGCAAGTGGGGTGGAGAACAGAGCTGAAGGAGAGAAGGAGAGATGTGGAGCAGGTAGCTTAGCCCCCCCTTTTTCCTGTATTCCTGGCTTTGGCCAATTAGGCCTATTAGCAACAACAAAGCGCAAGAAAAACACAACAAAACCCAGTCGGCAGGCAGGTAGTTAATAGTGGGAGGAATTGTTATCTCTCCCACTGACAAGAACAAAGAAAGTACTCTCCAGAGTACTAGGGAAAGAATTTATACCTCCTGGTGTTCTGAATTCTACAATTAAACTCTTTACTGCAATTTTCTGTCGGTTGGAGTCTCCGGAGGGACTTTTCAGTGCACCACGGTGGTTTTTACACCTGCAAAGAGGTGTATTACATAATTAGCCAAGTTTGAGACAATTGTTCACACATGCGAAAGAGCCACAACTTGGGAGTTTTTAAATAGCCCTTATGAATTTGTCTGTGTTGTTATTCTGACCGGATCATGTTGTAATGTATCTCTTATGCTCATTATATTATCAGATGCCTTCTTACACCGTGATTCAATACCATCACTAAAAATTATAAAGGGCTTTGCAAATATATGCAAATCTAAGTTTTCACATTTAATCAAATTGCAGCCAAAAACTTTAATTATTTTAATTGGAATTCATTTGATAGACCAACAAAAAGCAGTGCAACACTAAGTTGAGTTGTGTTCCTTGTTCGAGCTGACATCTGGCTCAAAACTATACGGCTGGATAGCTCCAATATTGCTCATTATCAGTGCATTTTTGAGTGGCTGGGCGTGGTCTGGGCTGTGACTGACAGGCAGCAGTCCAGCGTAGAGTTGCAGGCGGCCAGAAAGATGGAGAGAGCTGTAGGAATGCGAGCTCCTTTGCCTGGAAAAAGTCTGGATGTTGAATTTTTTTCTCCTCAACTAAGTTCCTTCTCCAAAGGGAAGAGAGTACAGGGAGATAGCGGACTGAATATTTTCACTAAATGTACTAAAATACATAAAATAATGACTGGAGATGTAGATAGCGTCATTTATAAAGTTGTTCAACAAAAAATAATGATTTTGGGGTGAGTTACTCTTTAAAGACCACTGAGGACACTTTAAAATAGTTCAAAAGACGATCAGAGGGGGTCTTTAACTTCTCATCGTCCACTATGAAAACCAACCAATTAGCCTCAGAGACCGACTGATTTCAAACCTGGCGCCACATGTAATGAATGACATTTTGCTATTTTCATTGTTGAGCAATTCGAAATCTGCACGTGTCTTTTTGAGACCCACAAGAAATAAGCATTTGATATGTGCTATTATTTTTTTTAAAGTGAAAGTAACTTTTTATAGTGAATAGTAAATAGTGAAAGTAACATTTTACAGAAACAAAAAATAATCAATTAATTTGATTTATTTACGGTTTATAAAATGTCTCTTACAGTCCACACCTGGTCAGAATATCGGTGCATATAAAACTTTGCTTCATTCATTTAGCATTTAAAAAGATGAATTCAGTTTCTCAAACATTTTGTCAATATTAAAAACACATTAATCCTTGTTTAAAATGGATCATAAAGAACACATCGATTATTTAAAAGTGCTTGTTAACCTACTGACCAAGACTACCTTGAACCTGAGCGAACAGTTCTTCAGTAGCAGTATGAATATTGCAACCTCACTGTCTCTGCTTTTTTAGATACCTTTTGTTTTGAGCTGTACTCAGCTTTAAGTAGCAGACAGGCTCAACATGTCTTTGAGAAATGGTAAAGCGTTTGTGCTACTCAAAATTGGGTTAAATCTGATCATCTGGTTGCACGAACCAACCCCACACATAATTTTGTTACATGCTAGGGCTACGTTAGGGCTTGACAAAAAAAACAAAAAAACATGGTGTCTCTTTTTGAATGAAAGTCATCAGCATCTTTCCTGGGGTGCTTGTCTAATGACACCGGAGGCCATCAAAACCACCTTGTTGTTCTGCGTGGGTTCCCTCCGGGTACTCCGGCTTCCTCCCACAGTCCAAAAACATGACTGTCAGGTTAACTGATCACTCAAAATTGTCCTTAGGTGTGAGTGTGTGCGTGCATGGTTGTTTGTCCTGTCTGTCTCTATGTGGCCCTGTGATGGACTGGCGACCTGTCCAGGGTGTACCCCACCCCTCGCCCGTTGACAGCTGGAGATAGGCACCAGCCCCCCCGCATCCCCTGGAGGACTAAGCGGTTCAGAAAATGGATGGATGGATGGATATATATATATATAATATGTAGCGTGGATTGACAACGGATGTCATCTCAAGGCACTTTCATGAAAAGTCACTTAAATACAATTATACAAACATTACAGTCAGTTAGATTTTATATTTAAGGAATCCCAAAAAATTGCGTTGAGTCATTGATAGGTTGCCTCCACACATGCAGACCTAAACCATAGCAATCCCTCATACCTGAGCAAGCATACAGTGACAGTGGAGAGGAAAAACACCCCTTAATCATGAAGAAACCTCCAGCAGAACCTGGCTCAGTACGAGTCACCATCTGCCATAACTGTCTGAGGGTTTGAGTAGACAGAGCAGAGAAACAGAACAAAAAGAACTGATGTAAGAGTACTTTCTATATTAAAGAAAGTAAAAAAAAACTGACAACAGGATATGGGAGATGTTTGGTCACTGGGAGCATCATCTGAATCAATGCTTCCCATACAAAAGGGCATTATAGCTGAGAAGGATACTGGACCAGATGTAGCTTCTATGGAGAGAAAAGCATTGAGAAAAAAAACAGGGTTAACTGCCAATATAACAGCAAAAAATACATCTGGAGAGTAGTGGAAGAGAAAAGTAGTAGAGAGAAGGAAAGTGGTCTGTCTTTCCAACAGTCTAAGGCTGTAGCAGCATAATTACAGAGATGGCTCAGGACAATTTAAGATAGTACAACTACAAGCTTTATTAAAAACTAAGTTGTGTAAGCCTGGTCTTTAAAGTAGACAGTGTGTCTGCCTCATGGACAAAAACTGGGAGCTGGTTCCAAAGGAGAGGAGCCTAATCTGCCTTCTAGAAATCCTAAGAAAAACTACCATTAAACCTGCAGTCAGTACATATAGAACATTTAAATCTCTCAATGTTGGGGCTTGATTATTAAGGGGTTTATGCGTAAGAAGGAAGATCTACTTTCCCAAGCAGAGCATTACAGCTTTGCTATAGTACTCCACTTGACATATATGTATGAAAAATCCTTATTAGTAATTACTGTGGGTTGAATTTTTTTAATTTATGGACACGAAATTGAGATAAGAAGGACGAAAGAAAGATTATGAAGAGAAACAGGACCGGTAGAAGTGTGAACTGACGAAGTGTGCTCTGCCCCGGTAACCTGCTGCGCCAGCGAAGGTCCGGCCCAGGACCCTGAGGCCACGGGGATCAGAGGCACCCCGCCCCCCAGCAGGGTCATGACCAGGGATCGGCCGACAAGGGTACCCCGCTGCCGGCGCAAGGTAGAAGGGACCAGCAGCCAGCCGACGGACGTCAGACAACACTGCCACCCTGGGCCAATTCCCACCGCCAACAACGCATTGAGAGCCACCAATAACCAGCAGGCTGGGGCATCCGTCA
Source organism: Apricaphanius iberus (assembly GCA_028564705.1). Lineage (NCBI taxonomy): Eukaryota > Metazoa > Chordata > Actinopteri > Cyprinodontiformes > Aphaniidae > Apricaphanius > Apricaphanius iberus. The sequence continues at coordinate 335,299 of JAPXFQ010000510.1, forward strand.
CTGACAGGGAGGGATGGAGGGGAAAAAGTCCCCACTGGATGTGGGGCCTGAGATGCGCCCAACCTGACAAGTAGACATAGACTTACGGAGACAATCATACAATCCCTCTTACGCACACAGATTCTCACCAACACAGGACACCCGAAAAAAGGACGCTGTACACTCATTCATACACCCCATACATACACTATACTCCCAGGCTCAGGGACAGACGCCCCCAATAGGGCAACCTGCCCCTGCACCTGGGAGAGGATCCCCCTGCCCACCGAGATGGGGACAAGCAGACCATCTAATGTGCACTTCAAACAGAGGGGTGGGATATGGGAATGCTGCCAGGCACCCCCATCTCCCAACCCGGGCCCCAAATGTCTAGATGCAGTTAAGCAGTGAGCACCAGCACCAGAGGCAAGGCTCTTTAAAGGTCTCCGCCTCCAGCACTGAGGTGTATCCACCGCCAGGTCCCTACATGTGTGTGTGTCATGTAAATGTTGCAAGTTAAAGAGCACCTGTGCTGGATGGTAAACACCTCCCCGCCAACAAGAGCAGGCCGATATCCACCACCCTTGCTATAGCCGTCCGATGGCCGGGAAGCAACCGAACCCAGCGCCCCCACCCACCAGCCGACACCCCACCATCCGGCCAGCCCACCGCAGAGGCCGACCGACACCGGCCAATGGGCCCAACCCAAGCACCCCGCAGAGTACTTGGGCCAAGACCAAGGAGCTACGTCCAGTGCCAATATGGCTGACTGAGCCACCCACTGACACCCTGACGCGTAGGTACGGCAAAGGGGCCATCGGGGATACGGCGACAAGAACTAGCCCAGCGAGATGGAAAAGGCAGCAGCGGCCACCGGCCGACCACAGACCCCCCAGCCGGCACTGGCGGCAGAGGCCCCCCACACCAGCCAGAAGGAGGATCTTAAACTTGATTCTGGATTTAACAGGGAGTCAATGAAGAGAAGCTAAAAGAAGCTAAAACAGGAGAAATGTGATCTCTCTTTTTGATTTTCATCAGAACTCTTGCTGCAGCATTTTGGATCAACTGAAGGGTTTTAATTGCATTTCGTGGACTTACTGATAGTAGACAATTACTGTAGTCAAGCCTTGAAGTAACAAATAATTGGACTAGTTTCTCCCAGGATTCCTGGATTGGATGCTTCTAATTTTAGCAGTAATCCGGAGGTGAAAGAAGGAAATCCTTAAATCCTGTTTAATATGTGATTTGAATGTAATGCCTTGGTCAAAAATTACACTGAGGATCTTTACATATTACTGGAGACCAATTTGCCATCTTGATAAAGTGATTGACTAAGCACTTTATTTTTCACAGCTTCTGGTCAAAAGATGACAACTTTCATCGTCTAAATTTAAAAGCAGAACGTTTTTTCATTCCGATTTTTATGTCATCAAGACTGTGCCTGTAATTAGTAATGATTGGATTCATCAGGATTTATGCATAAATATAGTTTTGTATGACCGGCATAACTGTGGAAATTTATACCATGCTGTCTAATTATTTTTACCATAATAATTATTATGAGAAATTTGTATTTCTCAAAAAGAATTGGTCCAAGCACAGAACCCTTTGGTACTCTACAAGTAATTCTTGTGTGTGAAGATTTATCATTTACATGAACAAACTGGTATCTGTAACAAACTGAAACCTGACAAACCTGAAATTATTAAACCAAGTCCCCACTGTTGCAAACATTCTTGTTTAACAACTGTTTTCTCAAGGATTTTGGATAAGAAAGGAAGGTTAGATATAGGTCTAAAATGAACTAAGTCATCTTGATCGAGGGAGGGTTATTTAATTGTTTAATTACAGCAACCATAAGTGCCTGTGGTATATATTAATCTATTAAGGATAGATTCATGATATCTAAAATGAGTCCAGTAACCAGAGGGGACATGTCCTTAAATAATTTGGTTGGGATTGGGTCTAACATACAAGTAGAAATTTGAGAGGAAGCTGATATTTTTGATGAATCAGAAGGTTCGATGGAATCAAAACAGTACATACACAAACAAGGTTCCACACTTCTCTACAATGCTGCCTCATTTACTGATAGAGCTGTTATCGTTTTTTGATGAATGCCTTTTTTTTTTCTGATAGAATTTATTTTATTTATGAAGAATCCCATAAATTGTCACTACTTAGAGCCGGGGGGAATGTTTTGCTCAACGGTGCTATGACTCTGCATAAGTTTGGTAACTGCACGGTCAAAATCTGAAATCACTGATTTGCTATATGCAGAGATTAAGTCTTTCATACCAGTCCTTGTCATCGTAAAACAACTTGTTTTCATCATATTCTGTACTTTGATCTAGTTAAAATACCTGTCAATGTACAGCCGTCTTCTTGGAAGACCCAGTTAATGTTTTTCTGCTTGTGTAAACCTAAAAATTCAGCACCAAAACATTAGGACTTTGAAGTAGAAATATTTTTTTCACTGGGATTACCTGCTCCTCTACACTGTCCATCTTTGTGCTTGGCAGATTGATGCAATTTGTTTGCAATAAGTGTAGAAAAGGTCTTACCTTGCGTTCATGCCTTCTCAAAAAGGATAAAATTATCAATTTTCTTATATACAGATGCTAAAATTAAAAAACTACACAATCCTATCTTAACATTACTTTCCAGTAATATTCACTGGAGAGGCTTTTCATTTTGTTTTGGTTAAGACTCAAAACCTATTACATCTTATTCCGAACTTTCACCGTCCTACACCACCATCTGACATTCTACACATCATCTCCTTAGAGCTTTATTTATTTAGACTCTTCCACAATTTTTAGTAAAAGTCTATCTGCCTAACATCTTCCTCTGTTTCATCACAGTAGAACTGGCATGAAATTCCGCGCGATGTTTGGGCCCTCTTTAGCCACACTCTAAGTACCATAATACTATATCAAAAGATTGTTTGCCGTAATTCAGCCTTGTTGTAGAATTGCAGGTGTGACGAGGTAGCCCTTCTGTGAGCATTAGCACAGAACGACCGTGTTTCGGAGGGCGGGGCCTATACTATGCGCTTCTGTGGTCAATGAGTCTCTAACGTTATTTCGAATGTTCAACTATATTATATAATCTTTTTTCCCCCAAATAAAAGCATACTAGCACCAATGCTACATTAATAAACTGGGGTATTAGCTGTGAACCTAATTCTGAATGTTAGCTATGAAGCTAATTGAAAAGCGAACAACTCAAACAATGACACAATGTTTACTAACAGCATAACCCTTAATCTAGCCATTATTTTTTCGATGCATTGATTAATTTAATGATTAATTTTTCAATTCGATTTGATTTTGATTCAATTTGATTATCAATTATTTACCCATTATTTGATTTGTATAGAAATTTGACATTTATTAATTTGTGAATTTCCATGAAATAGACAAATTTCTTTATTTGAACACACTTTAATTGTAAAAGAAAATCCCAAATAAAGTTGTAGTATTAGTACAATCTTATGTTAGAGGTTGCATTTAAAAAGAAGTTAAATGTTGTGCAAAGAAACCATATAAAAAAAGGAGAAATAATACTCCAGAAAATATAAACAAACAAAATTTAACATTCACTTTATGCAAAAAAGGGCTCTTCATTAGCAAAAAAACATTTATTTTGTTGCATTTTCTCTTGTTTCTGACATAAGATTTGCAAGAGAGACAGAGAGAGGCGCTGTTTATTACAAAAAATGCTGCACATTTTTGTAGGTTTTAGATGGCAACTTTGAATCCGACAAACTGGAGAAGCATGAAGTTAAAAACAGTATTCAAACAGAATGAGGCATTATTAGACGTGACAAACAAGAGTTCATGGTCTGTTTGCTTTTGCAAGCACTTAAACAGTGTTGTATTAATGTCTAAGATGGCTACGTTTAGTGGGCAGGCAGGGCATTACCTTTGTTAACAAACATGTTTACCGTGACCAAATAACACTCTCTCACATTTTCGGCTTTTGCTCATAATCAGTACGCATTCCGACTCATTCTGCCAACACGGGTCCCAAATAAAAAACAAATAGCAGTAACATACACCAGACACAGCTGTGTATGAGTATATGCCCTCTAAGTGGTGAGTGATTTATAGGGTAAAATACATAGCGTTAATAAAAAATTTGAAAACCTAAAGTGTTTAATCATTTGCTGGAACTGCTCCTGGATGCCGTCGTGCCTTTATAAGCCATTTCCATTTTGCAAAGCCAGCAGACGACAAAATCGCTCCCTTTTATTTTAAAATAGTTCCATACCTTTGAACTGGAATTCGGACGGAGGTATTTAAGTCAACTGACTCACTTATGCTGACACTTTCTTGCTCCCGCCATGTTTTTTTAAGAAGTGATGACGCAACGACGCACATTTTTTGCATTAACGTATTTGACGTGTCGACTTAATTGATTATGTCAACGCGTCGTCCCAGCCCTAGTTACGATCACCGGCTACAGCTTTTGGTTGATAGCATTTGCAAAAGATTGCTGTTTGGTCCATGTCCAACCATTTAAAGCTGGAGAACTGTGGCTCCTCTTTTGGAAGTAGTTCCCTTGGGTCAGAAATGTGCTGTGTTGTGAAAGCTCCCGCCAGCAGCTAATCTTGATTCAAAATGTTACTTTTCACATGCTGTGGTGTTGGTGTGCAGCAGTGAAATTGGTCCCCGCTGAAACGCTTTCTCACCGTTAGTCGTCCCAACACTGTCTAGGTCAGTGTTTCCCATCCTCAAGGAACACTACCCTACATGTTTTGGATTTTTTCTCACTTCAGCACACCTGATTTCATTTAATGGCTGATTAACGGGCATGTATAGCAGTGTGCCTTGAGGCACTTTTTCCCAGACAGTTAATTTCTTAGTACCACTGTGTTGGCTGGGGATGTAAATAAAGATCCATATTTTTTTCTTTTGTCATCTTTTGACCCCCTCTTTCCTTCTTCCTCTGTTCCATTGCATCTCTCTTCCTTGACGGTCTCTGAAGACCTTCTTACTCCACACTCCGATTAAATGCTCTGTGCTCTGTATAAAATTCATTAAGTCAACAGGCTGATTCACAACCATCAACCGGATGGGATAACAGTGTGTGTGTGTGTGTGCATGTGTGTGTATTGTGTGCATGCCATGTTGCAGAGGAAGATGCAGTCAAATAGAGACACGCAGAAGAAATTGGGTGAAAGATGTAGTGAGAGAGAGGGGGAGGTAAAGGAAAGGGATGGGGGGAGTAGGCAGGGAGGTAAACTGAATGTGACATCTCATATTTGACTTTTCACTTCCTATTTAGCTGACATGTCCAAGATAAGTGGAGGAAGGATTACAGGTCTCATTCTGTTAGACAAAGACATCTGGGTGTGAGGGCATTTGTTGTTACAGACTTGTACATTTTATATTCCAGGCCTTTTGTTCCTGTTTGATTTCAAATAAGTAAGTCAGAGGTCAGTGTGTAGCTTAGCAGTTTGGTTTTCACATTCTGTAAATCTGTTTTCATAAGATTTTTTTGAACTGCAATCCTTTGCTGAGTTTTATAAGTCGAAACTAGGGGTGTGCAAATTAGCCAATATTTGTCTGTATTTGTTGAGGGGGGAAAGTATTTGTATTTGAGTAAATTTGAAAATAGGCATAAAAAAATATATATCTTTTTCATATTACAGTTCTACTTAACGTTATTATCAATTTTAATAAATATGGAAATGCAATATTGGTTTATCTTTTTCCGTAAATTAATGAACATGTAACGGGAACGTCATTGGAAAGAGACCAAAATAAAGGCCACTGTGGCCACAAAACCATAAAAACAACAACAAAAAACGTGTTGGGACGGTTGTACATCGAAATGAATTATGGGTAATGTGTCAGTGTTAATTGTCGAAGTTCTCCGTGCTCCTTAGATATCCTTCTTTCAGGAGAGTTATGTCTCTGCCTTGAGTCTTGTGATTTGTATTCGGGTTCAGCTCCACCCTTGTTTAAACAATTTTATTTTGCACTTTGATAGTTTGTTTGTTTACTGCAGTCACTGAATTCCAATTGCTTAATTAGTTTGGATGTTATATCAAATAGCTCATTTTATGTTAACTTGTATCAAGGAGACTCTTATTGAGAATGGTGTGTGTGGCTGTAATGTGTGGGTAGCAATTCAAGCAAACAAGAGTGGCTGCAGCTATCTTCACCTCCAGGTGAAAACTGGGAACACCTTTGTGGTGTTTGTACGTACATATCTGTAACCTTTTTGTGTGACCGTGTTAAAATGTGTGTGTGTGTGTGCATGTGTGTTTGTGCCTGTGTATTTCCCCCGCAAGGCCCTGGGGTTATAGGCAGCTTGGTGATGGTACAGATGGGATAACATATGACATGTGAGCGACTGAGTGAGTGTGTGGATGAGTGTATGTGTATGTGAGTGTTTGTGTGTGTGCATCTCAGTCCATCTGGGCTCCCCTCTGATCAACCGGGGCTCCCTCTGCTCTCTGTGGCCCACTGGGGAGCCGGCGGGATGAGAGAAACATAGCAGCGAGGCCTGTCTTCCTTCAGTCTCCTTCACCTCCACCATCTCCTACCTTGCCACTGCCTTTTGCACTGTAATGATAAACATGAATGATCTTGGTATTTTTTGATGAAAGCTTTAAATGCAAAGTTATGAGTTTAAAATATTTAAGTCTGTACTTTTAGCTACAGTATCTTACAATTAGTTTCAAAGCAAAATGTAGCATAAAATTGAAATTCTATGTTTATCAGGAACTCTTCAGACATCAGGAACTCTGATAATACCAGACATTCTACAGGACTTATAGAGAGCTCTCTCTATATATGCATTTCCACTGCTTTTTTAGTTGTATTTTAGGCCAAAGAAATTAGTAAATTTGAACAAAATTGATTTTTCACAAAAACCATTGAAAGGCATAAAACTATACCTACAGTTCCAGTGAAAGGTTCAGATTAACAACATTTGGGTCAGAGTCAAGTCGGAGTAATGAAAAACAGCATGGTCAGAGGGAGAGAGAGGGTGAGAGAGAGAGACAGCATAAGATATATATATATATATATATATATATATATATATATATATATTTATAAAAAGAGAGAGATTTAATATATACATATAAATTAGGGATGTCCCCACTAGGTTTTTTTGCCCTTGAGTCCGAGTGATTTGATTTTGAGTATCTTTAGATACTTGCAGATGTCCCTTTCCAGTAGTTCTAATACATAAAAAAAGAATAAAGAAGAGCGAAGACACAGATGCAGGATGTTCCTTTTTTATGCATCTTATTTTAACATTTACCAATTCTTTTAACAAACAGAACACTTCCGTGAGGCAGATTTAACAATTAAGTAATAAATAACAATGATTCACTTTTGGGCTTAAATGCAACAGTAAATATAAAAAAGTCTAATATAAAAGCAAATGGCACCTCAATTTAAATATCAATGTAATAATAAGAATGTACATACATATCAGGGGTCGCATAAACTAAATATTCTCCTTATATGACTGGTTTATTAGAACGGAATTAGACAGAAAAAAATTATGGCCGTCCCGACATAGACTACTTGTTACAAATCCGCAGATACTTTCAAATTTACACACAGATTCAAGGTAAATAAATCAGTTACATAAAAGATTCCCAGACACTTGGATCAAGGCATGTGAAAATTTTCAAACCTAATACTTAAAACTGTTAAGCATGGTGATAATAGTATCATGCTGAGGGTCTGTTTTGATGCCAGACTATATCAGACTGTCCTTTTTTTTTATTAAGTACATTTAAAAACAACATGAAAGCTAACCAAAGTGCTGTACAAAAATGAACTCTTATCCCAGATTTTATTTTCCTTTTACTGATATCAGTTATTCCCTTTGTCATAGGTAATGAGCAAATGTAAGCAAGTAGGGGCAACAACCTGCATAACTGAGCACCCAGGTTTTTGAGTCATTTGTGCTGCAGGCAGTTCATGGTACCTCGCTACGGAGGTATGACCAAGACCGTACGTGTTATATATCCCACCTAGGCCGGACTGATGCCGTCACTAATCAAAGCCTACGTCAGAAACCGGAGCTGAGCCGTTAGCAATTCAGGATTCAAATTTTTGTAAATTCCAGTGCAGTGTAATTGTTTAACCACTTGGGGCGCTAAACTAACGTTTTTGATCAGCTCACCTCTGAAAAGTTGATTGGTAAATAAAGTGAATCCAGATAAATCAGACTCAAGATTGTTATGACATGTTTGATGAGTAGATGTAGAACTCTAAGATAATTTGAATGCAGTATTTTATGACTACAGAAACGTAAACAAATTTCTTGTGATTTTTTTTAAATAATTGAATTTAAACCTTAGAATGAGCAAGGAATATAATAAAATCAATTTTGGTTAGTAAAATTAAAATAATAAAAAAGTAGTAGGCTATCCCTGGGTATGATCCCTTATTCTGTTGGCAATTGTGTTTACGACACAAGTATACATGTGGTACATGCTGCTTATGGTATCTTATTTGAAGTGTAATTAGGTCACATTTTTGTGACTGATCCAAATGTTCCTTTAACTGGCTCAAGCTTGATGTTGCAGAGCCAATGGCATCAGGTTTTTACCACCACAAAAGCAAGGCAGTGAAGGACACTGTGTGCATCTGACTCTCTGCATTGTTTCCCCAGGAGACTTGTCATGTTCTGTGGCTCATAGGATCCAGGTCCATGGCTATTTTGCGAAGCTGGCCAGGGCCGCATGGTGTTTAGGGGAAAGGCTGCGGGATTTGGACCGAGGGATGCTTTGGAGGGATGGTGTGTGTGTAGTTGGGATGAGAGGGAGGCAGCAGGGAGCCGGGCAGTCGGTTTGTTCCTCTTCCATCTGCAGGCTGCAAGCCAGATTATGGACACAGAGGAAGAAAGAAAAGAGAAAGGCATAATAAGGAGCAATGGAGCAGGAGTTTGATACGATAGGACGGTTATAAGTAGAAAAGCAAAAGAGGGTCAAGGTTACATTGTTAGGAGGGGTTATGACATTTTAGTGACCAAGCCAGCACTGGATGCCCAACGAAGGAAGCAACGAATGCAAAACAAAGGAAGAAATAAATAGAAGTGGGAAAGTGTTTGCTTAATTGAGGGGGGTTTTCCCTCCCATCAACTCCCACTAAAATAAAGAAACTAGAGAAAATTGAACACTAGCGGACATGTGTAATCAATAAATAAAGTAGTGACCGACTGTCATGTAGCAATAATAACTTTGGTGAATGGCTCTGTCCTTCCACCTCTCTTTCTCTTTAGTCACAATTTTTCACCCCTCTTTTTATCTGCCTGTGCCACCCCTCCCCTTTCTGTCTGTCTGTCTATATGATTTTGGCACTTACACTCTTATCACACTCCTGGCCTGCACATCACTTTATCCATTATCCATCCATCCATCCATCCATCCTCTCCCTGTCTGTCTTTATTCATTTTATCCCATTTTGCTCTCTCACTCCCTCCGTCACCCTTGAGGTGCAGACCGTCACTATCAGGTGTTGACTAGTCGCCTTGCTTGATATTCATGGCGGAGATTAGTTGAAATGTGTGTGGAGGGGGTGCTCACAAGAGAGGGGGTGATGGAACGGGTGTGTCAGTGCTAGTTGGGGGTGGAGGGTGTACAGGGTGTACATGAAGCATCATTATCATATCAAAGACATTCTAGGCTTCTCTGTCCTAATGGTAATTACACTGCCCACAATTGGCACTCACTGTTCAGATCACAACAACAAGGAAAAAAAAATTTTTTTTGAAAATAGATGGAGGGATGACGAGGAGGGACATTAAAGGGAAATGGAGGGGGGTACAATTGGCTGGGGCTTTCAGGTTATGTTAATGCTGATCATCTATTTAATTAGTGGCTGGCGTTGGGCTTTGTTTACATCTGTTGGAGATACAGGAAACTGGGGAGAGAAGGTTGACGACGAGTGAAAAAGAGTGTGCATAAAGAGACAGAAAATTAAGATAAAGGTGGTGCTGGAAGGTGGGGTGGTTAGACTCAGGTGTTGCTTGGTGTTTGAGCCTGTAATGAGTTCTACAGTGGTAGACCCTGACGGATCAGCTGGTTGCTTGAGCTGCTTTCATTTATCACCAGCATTTAAGGGATATGTGCATTGCACAACAGGGCTTCAATTTATCTGTGATAGTAGCTCACATTGTCCAGAAGTGGGATGATTTTACTCAGATTATTTGATCTTTTCAGTTCAGTATGTTTCAGATAGGTGAAATTGGGTTTAACGGTGAATCTCTTAGGAATTATGTTTACATTGTGTTGTATAGATGCCTAATACTGTCTTTTGTAAATTGGATGTGTTTTCATGGCGACAAAGAATTACTATGTATGCTCAAACCAATCTATTAAAGGAGGCAAAAAGCTAAATTTAGGGGCAATACTTGGTCAAATTAAAAAAAAAAAATAAAACAAATACATCCATTGTGGTCGAGTTTGTCAAAACTATTAACGCTTTTCAAGACATCTTTTACAGATAAAACAGAAACAGCCTTCTGATCAAAATAGCCTATACAACTCCAGCTTTATAATACAGGGGAAAGCTATGAAAGGAAACGGAGAAATAATTTTCTCTATAATGTGTGATAGGCTTTTGTGTAAGCCCAATGCACATGCCTGGTATTCTTATTTGGTTGCATGTTAAATATAAAAATGAAGACATAATTAGAAGTTCAATTGATCATTTGCAGGCATCAAGTTTTACAAGTGGTAAATGGTGCTTATTAATATCAAGTATCTTCGTTTTATTGTTTTAATGATATCTGATTGATTCAACATACATTTTGAAACACTGACCCTTCAAAAATTCATAATGATTTTCAAGATGGCACATGTCTAAAGTGAATGCAGTCACCTCAACCCAAGCACATAAAGTGGTGTTTTGTATATTTTTTTTTACATGGAATCTGCTATTCTAGTAAATCATCTGTAAACTAATAAATTACACAGCTGTATGAATTTAACTTTTTATGGCCATCCCAAACATTTCAAGTTTCCTTGGTGTGAAGTATTTAATTCTCAGTTCCTGGGCCAAATGAGCATGTGAGAACTTCTGTGCTTTTATTGGTTGCTGCTTCTCTCTGCCTTACACACACCTGACAGCAAAGAGGCGTCAGTGAAGACATTGAATCCAGGTGAAGGGAGCGATAACAATTGTCCTCAGGCAGCTGCTTTTTATACATTCTGAGCTTTTCACGGTACATTTCACAGCCTTAAATGACAAGCAACAAGGTTAGGTTTAAAGTAAATGTATGGAGCTGGATGTCATTCATTGATCAGTGTGCGGTCTAAATTCAAACAAAAAGTCTTAACAGAAATTTTTATTTACATTTTCTTTAATGAAACAGGTTGTTCACAGTAATCTGATGTTTCTTTGCTCATAATTCTAGCCTATTTATAAAAATGTTAAAACTAAAAAAATAAAAATCTAGAAAAAAAAAGACTTGCGGTGTGGTAGTCAATCTGCCACTTTTCATTTGGCTCTAATTGGTGAGCAGTAGGTAAATGTTACAAGATCTGATACTTATTCATTTATTGCATCAGAGCAAATAGGTTCCACTATTTTTAGTTTATAGACAAATGGACAAACCAACAGTGTGTCCATTAAAGCCCTTTTTTTGGGTTTAATAAAAGCCAGATATCAAATGCATGAATGCATAAACCGGAAGAGTCTTGTAATCCCTTTATTTTTGCTAGATTCAAAACTACAACTTCAATTAAAGCTTGCAGCAGATTTTTGTCTTGTAGTTCATCTAATTTGTGCATCTGTACAGTGTTTTTAAAAGTATTCATACACTAATTTGCAGAACCTCTTTTGGAATAAGGTATGTCTAAAAGTTATGAAATTTTCTGCAATCAGTTATTTCATGTTAAATATTTGACTTTATTTTTTTGAAATCAGTTTTTGCTTTAACATTGAGGGGGTTTTTTTTGTCCAAAAGGTTAACTTTTTTGCTTACGATTTATTTATTTGTAAAAGCAATAAAAAGGATTAAACATCCAAAAGGGTGAATGCTTTTATTGGCACTGTATATGTGACTATTCTAGTTAATGATGAATAAATCTGAACTATATATGTGGCAGTTAGTATGATGCTTGGGTGCTCCATGTCTGTGTTTTGGACTTTTTTTCCAAACTGTGTTTGATTTAAAGTGATCTTTGGATTGACTTGTTCCCTATGCATATTAGTTTTCCATCTACATACATACAATTTCATCAAGTCTTTGTAATTTGAATGTTTTGGCTGCAGAATACCGTCACATATGTCTGTACACAGCCTTTTTTTAAAAGAATGCTTGTGATAGAGCTCATTTTGTGGTGCACTCAGGAGAAAGGGAAAAGCAAAATGAAAGAAAGATGAGGGGAAAAATAAGGAACTTTTGCATCCGTAAGAATAAGTCCTCGCATCTCTCTGGCAGATATTTGATGGCTTTTTCATCTGTTTGTCAAGGTTCTACACATAATACTAGACACATCGCTAGAGAACATGAAATATCAACAGAACAAATTGATAACTAATAATTAATACTGATACACTAAAACAAAATAAAATACACAAATTATGTATCTTTCACATTGGATAGTGGTCCTACTTTCATAGGCAGTTACTGTTGTTTAAATTATAACAAAATGTGTTTTTGTCAGCACAAAAAACTATGTTTTGTTTTGAGTAACAAAACATAGTTTTGTTACTAAAAACTATGTTTTTTGTTGGTGGGGCACGACATACACACTCGAGGGGACCTCCAATTCTACTGGACTATAGTATTAATGTCAGGCTTAAGATGATTTCTCTGAAAGTCACTTCAGTCAGTAATTTTGAAAATATATTCAAAAGACTCCAGTAGTTGTGCTGCAAAAAAGAGGGCAAAGCATGAGTGATGTTTCATGCTAAAGGAGAGAAAACAGAGAGAAGAAAACAGGAGTAGAGAAGGAACAGCCAACATGCTATCACACTGTTTTTAATAACAGTGTAGCGGCGACCCGAGGCCTCCACATCCACGCAACGGCTGTGCAATGTCTGCTCAGCGTCTGTGCCGCACACTAAAGGGCCCCGGTCCAAAAGTCAAGACATGCTGCTCTGTCTGTCAGCTTTAGGCTGCAGCGGCAGAGACCACCAAATATCTCAGTTACTCAATTGGGCTCTGATAAAATAGGAATACTATGCCTCATAGAGTTTTTATCTATGAGAGACAATGGTGAGGCCATGGTAGGACAAATTGTGGTCTTTCTTAACCAGAAATAACCCATATCAAAGAATATGAAATACAAATGAGGGCACAATAATAAAACCTCCTGTCTGTGGGTGGGTATAAGTGCCTTGTTTTACCTCAGAACTTTTTATACTTTATTCTGTCATTACATTACATTCTTAACTTCTATATACAGTACTTAAAGAATAATTGTGAATTTGACTGCAAAAGTTTCATAATTTTCAAATATGAAAATATGGCATACATTAGAATTCACTCCCCTTTACCATAATACTATAATAATAACATCCAATATAACAAATACATCATGAAAGTCCACCTGTGTGTAATTTAACTTTAAAATAAATCCATCTGTTCTCTGGAGGCCTCAGAGGTTTGTTAGAAAACAGAGAACAAACAGCATCATTAAGACCTAGGACCACAGTAGACAGGCCAGGGAGAAAGTTATGCACTCTACCGATCATCCTTTTATGGAAGAATGGTAAATAGAAAACCATTGTTTAAAGAAAACCATCAGAACTCACATTTATATTTTTGCCTCAGGTCATGTAGGGTGGGAAGACGGCAAAGTTGTGAAAGAAGGTGCTCTGGTAAAAGAAAACCAAGATGTGAGTTTTGATTGTTGTGCAAACTTCTGTTTGGTGAAAAATGTATCTTATTCATCGCCCTAAACAAAACAATCCCACAAAGAAATATGATGGTGGCAGCATAATGCTGCAGGGGTTCTTCAGCAGGAACACGGAAGCTTGCCCTGCTGACTTTAAAACTGATTTTTACTGATGCTTTTTTTTGTCCTATTTTACTGAGCTATTAGTGGAAAAAATTGCAAAAATGAATGGTCTTAATGTTCAAAACTGATCAAAACTGCTACATTTGTAGTACTAATGTGAAACTGCTTTTTTAATTTATATCACAAAGAAAAAACTAATTTCAGAGTATGTCTGGGCGATATGAGCTAAAATTGATATCATGGTATATTGAGCATTTCACCTTGATTTCTTAAGAGTCCAGTTTAAACTCAGAAGTGATCACACAGACCAGATGAGGAGACGAGGTGACGTGGTCTGAGTGAAATAGGTGATTTTAGTGTGCAAGCGTTTTATTTTAGAAAGATAATATTTAACATCGGAGCACAGGTGGGAACAGGTGGCAGCTTCAAGCAACAACTCAGCGGGGTTAATATCTGCTCTCCAGACTATGCAGGACTATGAGGACCTGGTCAGGCGGAGCTGTTGAGCTAGAAGCGCTCCGCAGCTCTGTTGCTGTAGTAACAAACACACGTTTCCACGTTAGCGTCCAAGTATCCAATAACACCATAAGATGTCACTTTATTTGTTGTTAGTTGCATCTTTCTGAAAAACAGTTGGTAGATTAGTCTAAACTCAAAGCTAAATATAGCTACACAATAGCTGCGTTCGCAGCGCTTTCCCCTCAGTTGGGTGTTATTGCCTCTGTGTGTCACGACCATAGACTGTAAAAAAGAATAGATAACGCCTCCTCACTCCTCCCCGTTTACCAGAATGACACACGTTCAAGGGGGAAGTCATGGAAGATTTACAGACTCCTCCTCCCCAGCTCTGACGAAGCATGTTCCGAAAAAGGGCATAGGGGCGGGATCTTCACTGTAGACTCTGACCTCGCGGGGCGTGTATGGGCGTGTAGTTCGGTCGTAATCACGCCTATTCTGCTCCCAAGTCTTTAGCTCTGATGCTAAACTTGGCTAACTAAGCTAAAGGCTAATAGCCCCATGCCTGACTGCTGCCGTATCTGCGCTTCTCCGACGGTTCTCCTATTTCTCAAACCTCAAAAGGTAAGAACTAGTAACTTGAAATAATTATTAAAATGTAGTGTTATTATAATTAAATTCAAACGAAAAAGCCTGTCAATCAAAGTCCGGCCCCTCATTAATTATGCAAGATTTTAAAAAATTATCTTACGAAAACCAGCCTGGTTTCTATTTTTTTGACTAGCCCAGCGTTATCTTAAGAGGAATATGTAGCCATAGAAAGTTTCCAAAAAATTGAAACCAGGCATTAAAGTTGTTTTTAACGTGTCTAAAGTCCAATGCTTTTCAATGGGGGCCTAGCAGCCAAATGGAGGTACTACAGCAATGGAGGCGCAATGGCGGCCTCCAGGGTATGCAGTCACAAAGCAGAGCAGCCAGCGGCCATTGGTCACGACTGTGCGTAGTCACATGACTCAAGGCAACGCTGATTTCTTAAAGGGGCAGGAGCACCGCTAAACTAAAATACATCTTGTCATATTTTTTTAAATTTTTTTTACATACCGAATTTACCAGCAAGGGCAAAATAACGTCGGTAACAGTCATAAATTTCAGTATCGGTACATTTTTGGTATACCACCCAGCCCTATTTTAGAGTTAATAATGTCATGCATTATCTTTTGGCTGTTTGCTTTGGAAACAAGTTTGTTTTGTCACCTTTCAAATTAAATTCAAAACTTAAAGTTACAGTGTGCAATAGAAACTTTTCTTTTTTCATGAATATTTCTCAGCATCTCTTCTAAGCATTCCTATTAAAGCATGTTTCAACGTACCAAGGCCCCTCCCAAAACAATCATTGTCCCCCCTTCCACGAGCTTCCCATTCCCTGTACCCCACCTCTACAATTGGGGTGATTTGACAGCATGTCATTGTGCACTTTATTAAATAAATGTGCTTTATTGAATATATGACTGTCTTACCTGTTCAACAGAGATGTCACCAAAGCTTAGTCGGTTTTGAAGCCTTTTAAGATTCTAAGGTATCTCCATTGTTGGACTGGCGACCTGTCCAGGGTGTACCCCGCCTCTTGCCCGTTGACAGCTGGAGATAGGCACCAGCCCCCCCGCGACCCCTGGAGGACTCAGCGGTTCAAAAAATGGATGGATGGGTATCTCCATTGTTTTTCTCAACTCTGGTGGACATTTTGGTCGACGGTTGTTCTCGGTGTGCTAAGATCTTGCTAGCTCGTTAGCTTAGCTTCATAGCAGCTATGGCTTCTTCTCTTCCGTCTAGTTCTCCTTCTCTCTCTATGGCTCCTCTCTCGTGTTCTCTGTGTTAGATGTTTAGTAACTCCCCCGCCTCCTATATTGATAAATGGTAAGTGTAATAAATGTAGTTTTGGAGGTGAGGGTTTCAGAGTTAGAGGCCCGTCTCCACGCTGTTGAGAATCCAGTAAATAGTCAAGGCTCGTTAGCCAGCGCGGAGCCAACAAGGATGGAATCACCTAGCGGTCCTCCAACAGAGCTCAAGTAGCTGGGATCTCAGGCCGACTGACTGACAGTACGTAGAAAGCATAGTTCCCAGCCCAAAGGGCACCACCAACCTGTCTGCGTTTCTAACAGATTTTCCCCACTCAGTGACCAACCCACTGAGAAACAGACTCTGGTAATTGGCAGTTCCATAGTCTGAAACATGGCATTAAAGACACTATCGACCATAGTAAAATGTTTTCCGGAGGCCAGAACAGGTGACATAAAATCCCACCTGAAACTGCTGGCTAAGGATAAGCGCAAATAGAGAAAAATTGTTATTCACGCTGGCGGTAATGACACCCGTTTATCGCTTATCGGAGGTCACTAAAATTAGTGTTGCTTCGGTGTGTAAGTTTGCTAAAAAGATATCGGACTGTGTAATCTTTACTGGTCCCCTGCCCGATCGGACCAATGATGACATGTTTAGCCGCATGCTGTCATTTCATTGATGGTTGTCTGACTGGTGTCCAGCAAACAACGTGGGCTACATTGATAATTGGAAACTTTTTGGGGAAAACCTGGTCTGATCCTGAGAGACGGCATCCATCCGACTTTGGATGGAGCACCTCTTCTTTGTAGGAATCTGGACGATTTATTAGTCCTTCAAAACACTGACAAACCAGGGTCCAGTCCATGAAGCAGAGTCATAGTTTAGCCCACCTCTCTGCATCTTCTTTACTGTTACCCACTCAATACCCCATCGAGACAGTGTCTTGCCCACCGCCAAAATCAAACAGGGTAAAAGTTAACCTGACAAAAGCAAACTACTAAAACCTCATTTAAAATAAATACAACTCTGACCAAACAAGGAAATAGGACAATTAGATATGGTTTGCTAAAAATAAGATCCCTCTCCTCAAAGACCTAATTAGTAAATGACTTGATATTTGATAATAAAATTCATCTATTTTGCAGAAACCTGGTTGCAGCAGGAGGATTTTGTTATTCTAAATGAGTCAACTTCTTCCAATTATCAAAATTTCACACAGTCCGGTTCAAAGTATTACTTCTTCACTGCATTTGGTGCTAGACAGTGTAGCCCCCTTTAAAAAGAAGGTAATCAGCCATAGGAGGTTGGCTTCCTGGTTTAGTGCAGAGTTGCGTACTTTAAAGCAGAATACTACGAAACTGGAGAGAAAATGGCGCTCTACACACTTAAATGATTCCTTTCTAACCTGGAAAAATAGTCTACTACTTTATAAAAACACCCTTCAACATGCTAGAACAGTATATTTCTCGTCATTAATAGAGGTAAATAAAAATAATCCTAGGTTTCTTTTAAGTAAAGTTGCCAAACTTACAAAGAGTCATAGCTCTGTTGAGCCAACTATTCCTCTCTCTCTCAGTAGTGATGACTTCATGGGATTCTTCACAAGTTTTCACAAGTAAAATAAATTCAATTGAGAATAAAATCATTCTCCCAAAAATTATTAACTCTCTTTCAGTAAATGAGGCAGTATCGGAGAGAACTGTAGAACCATGTCTATGTCTGTACCGTTTTGATTTCGTTAAACTTTCGGAATTATCCCAAATATTATCTTCATCTAAACCTCAACTTGTATGTTAGACCCAATACCAACCAAATTATTTGAGGAAGTGTTCCCTCTGGTTACTGGTCCTGTTCTAGACATGATGAATCTATTTTTAATAAATGGATATGTACCACAGGAATTTAAGGTTGGTGTAATTAAACCTTTACTTAAGAAACCTCCCTGGATCAAGATGATTTAGCTAACAGACCTATAGCTAAGCTTCCTGTCTTATCCAAAGTTCTTGAGAAAATAGTTGCTAATCAAGTATGTGAGCATCTAAAAATCAACAACCTGTTTGAAGAATTCATTCAGGTGCAAAGAACCTCAATGTAATTTTTGACCAATACATGACATTTAAATCCCATATTAGTATTATTATTTCTTCTCTCTTCTACTTTTCTCTTCTACTACTCTCTAGATATATTTTTTCTGCTTTTATTGCGATTGTGAACCCAATTTTTTCTCAGTGTTTTTCTCCCCATCGAAGCTCCACACGGTCTGGTACCCTGCTCAACTATAAACTCCTCTGCTGGAAGGGGAACATCGTTCTAGATGATGCTCAAAGTGGCTGAGCATCCTCCATGCTGTCTCTTCTCTGTCTTCTCAGACCCCCAGACGGTCGTGGCAGATGACCGCTTGTACTGAGCCAGGTTCTGCTTGAGGTTTCTTCCTGTTAAAGGGGAATTTTTCCTCTCCACTGTCGCTACATGCTTGCTCAGTATGAGGGATTGCTGAGGAATTGCTGTGGTTGGAGTCTGCATGATCCGGGCACAACCTCAAGTCGATGACTCATCGCAATCTTCTGGGATTCCTTACATAGAAAACTTTTAACTGATTGGAATGTTTGTATAGTTGTATTGAAATTACTTTTGTTGTAAAGTGCCTTGAGATGACATTTGTTGTGATTTGGCGCTATATAAATAAAAGTGAATTGAATTGAACTGTTGAAATTCCTACTCCAGCTATAGCGTTTTTCGACAAGTTTAGTCACCAGACTTTTCTGACATAGTTGACATAGCCCTTGGTAGCCAGGGAATGGGGAGCCTAAGTCACGCCCTTCTACTTCCGGTCCATGTGTCCCCAAATGCAAAAAAAAAAAGAATGAAAGTCAATGGAGCGATTCAAGTTATTTTCTGATCCAGTTTGAAATGCGCCGTGGATCGAACAAATTATGTACGTGAATTTTAAAAACAAATTTTGATGTAGAGTAAACACTGATTTTCGACCGGTGGTAAAAGTTACTTTAGGTTTTGTATAAAAACGCTTAGCGGACTACAACTATAGAAGAAGAAGGAGAGTGATGGCCATAGCCTCCAGGACGAAGAAAGTAGTATTAAACACGGAGAAAACCTCTATAAATCTGACCATGTGGAAAGTAGCAGCTATGTCGGGGATAAAGCAGTTGGTGGAGTGAGAGCCAGCATGGAGGAGAAGCTCTACAAGTTCTAGGTGGGTGTTTTACGTGCTATAGCTAGTGTTAACTCCCGTTAGCAAAATTACGTCATATATGCGACTTCTGACTTCTGATTTGTAGGCATTTTAAATGCAAATTTTTACAGTCAAATAAATCTCAAATCACTGGACAAACACAGTCGAAACCTACATCGTTAGTTATCATCTAGATCGTAGTACAACATATGTGTGATTCAGGACGTAAGACAAAGCGGACCAGAACATAACCTTTATCGGACCGATGGACAAATGGGAGATGCCTACTGTAAACGCTTGCTTTTTATTCTAACTCCAACTTGCTACAGAAGCGTGGCATGTTTTGTACCCATCAGTTGCAGGATGGCTATCGTCAGCCATCACCTCAGAGGGAATAGCAATGCTGTTTCACTTTCAAGTGCAGTGTAGAGTTTTAACCTGAAAATGGTGCCACACTGACACTTGTTTTATTTAAAATTTGTATTTTTACTAAAATACAGGCTACTAGACTACCAAAAATAATGACCAGACATGTAGATATTAGACATTCATTTATTTTATAGCAAATAAAAACGTTTATTTGGGGGTGAGTTGCTCTTTAACATAAACATAAAAAACAGACTTTTATTACTCATTGCATATTTACATATAATTTTGAGAAGAATACAGATTAAAAGATTTGACCTGATTGCTGGATTGACAGCTGGGAGCTATTTATAAGATATTGCCTTTTTCATTCGTGTGGATTTTTTTTAAAAACTGTACCTTTGAGCTGTAGTTTTTTCTCATACCTGCTAATTTGCACAGGGTAACACAGGCTGTAGCCCTAAAAAACATAATAGTAATATTGGTGAAAGGCTTACAACAAAGAAATTAACCCCAAGAATAATCATAACTGTTTGAAGACTAAAGAGTTTTTTCCTGAGTCAGTCTGCTCGATAAGAATAAAACAGATGTCCCACACACTGTTAAAAAAATATTATTGTGGTTTTCCACAATGACCATTTTAACATATGGACAAATTAGACTGACTATTTTGTAAGTGTTAGGATAATTTTTTTGTATAGCATTTCACTAAGTGTAAATGCAATTTAACAAAAGATCATGAGCAGGAGGTGGTAGGTGGCCTTACTAGCCAAATTAAAATTGGGCATGAGCTGCATGGAAGCGGTGCAGGCTGTGATGGATTTATATATCGAAGCAAACTTTTGCTGAAATCACAGGACCGAAGCCTCTGTAAACTGCAATTGGAGAAAGAACACTCATCCTTCTTCACTAAGAGAACACAATGTGAGAAACCTTGCCGGGGAGGTTGTGAGCGCTTATGTTTTCTTGGTGCATGTTTGTCTTGCTTTAGAAGTTTGGGCTTAGTTTAACAAAGCTAATTTAACAGATTTACATGATATATCAACCAATATGAAACACAACCAGAGCAAAATAGCAATTTCCTTTAGACAACCCCCACATAAGTCTTTCTGAAAACAGGAACGCTAACATCATTGATTGTTTCTATTTTTTTTTACATTTAAAGTATAAACTTGCATTTTTACAGCTGTTTTTTACAAGAACCTTATTCTCAGTGCAAGACATGCAACAAAGTCAAATAAAGCTAAAAAAAATGTAAAACTGTAATTCACCAGCAGCAGGTTGTTAAAATCTAATAGTAATTAGGCCACTTATGAAAGCTTTTGGTATCAGTGGATTTACTGAGGGATGTCCAAGTAAATTGCCCTGAATAAAAAAGGATGTCTCATTTTCAAAATAAATCAATGAATTAATAAACAGAAAATTGTAATTGATTTTCAAATAATATGTTTGTAACTACTGCTATGTTTATCTAAAATCAAATCAAATTTATTTATAAGGCACTTTTCATACATAAACAGTAACACTAAGTGCCTTACACAGGCTAAAAACAAAAGCAACAACAACATTAAGAACAAGGGAAAGAAAAGACCCACTCCTCCCGCACATATCCACACCCCAAGACAAGCCCACATTCACACCAACATACACTGACACCAACACGCCGGAACATCAGTACTCACACACACACACATGTTCAACCCCACTTATACTAGCTGACACTAGAAACTGGGCACCGATATATTGGTGAGAGAAGGCCACGTTTGGGGGCCAACCACACCCAGGGAGACCCTGACCACCGGGAGCATCGCCGCTGAGGGCCAATCCGGCCACGGCAGACCGAAGGCCCCACACCAAGGGGCAGGGGCCCACCAGTCACCCAGGCCAGAGCCCTCCGCGATACAGCTCCCCCCCGGCCAGCCAGACTTCGCACCCGGTGTGGCCGTCCCCCAAGAGGAGAAACTGGAGCTAACGCTGGGTGAAAATCATAAAACAAAATCATAAAACAGAACAAAACTTAAAATACAACAAAACTTTGGTAAAATAAGGTAAGAAGTAAACTGAATCACTAAAATTAATAAGTAATAAATAAATAGTAAATAATAAAAAGATAAATAAAATAAAAGAGAATAATTACAAACTTGCTAAAATAGACTAAAATAGAAGCAACTAAAATAGCAGATCATCAGTTAAAAGCTAGACTAAAAAGGTGAGTCTTGAGCCGCTTTTTAAAAACATCAACATTCTCTGCGGCCCTGAGATCCTGCGGCAGGCTGTTCCACAGGCGGGGACCATAGTAACTAAAAGCCGCTTCCCCGTGTGTTCTAGATCTAATCCGTGGAATGGTTAAAAGGCCGGCGCCGGACGACCTCAGGGTCCGTGAGGGTTGATATAATAAAAGCAGGTCAGATAGATAAGAAGGCCCAAGACCGTTAAGACATTTAAAAACTAGTAAAATAATCTTAAAATCGATCCTGAAATGGACGGGGAGCCAATGCAGCGAACATAAAACTGGTGTAATATGTTCCCGCCCTCTGGTCCTCGTCAGCACTCGTGCTGCTGAGTTTTGTAATAACTGTAGATTGTATATACTCTTTTTGGGAAGACCAGAGAGCAGGGCATTGCAATAATCTAACCGGCTGGAAATAAAAGCATGCATCAGCACCTCCGTGCTGGCCTGAGAGAGAAACGGGCGGACTCTGGCGATGTTCTTCAGGTGGTAAAAACCTACCTTTGCTATGTTTTTGATATGAGGAATAAAACTGAGCTCAGTGTCAAAAATCACGCCCAGATTTCTCACAGATTGTGATGGTTTGAGATTTCTCAATTTAGGTAAAAGTTTCTCTCTCTGGCCTTCAGGACCAATAACTAAAACCTCTGTTTTATCCTGATTGAGCTGCAGGAAATTTTCTGCCATCCATGTTTGTATATTTAAAAGACAGTTAAAAAGGGCATCAATTGGCCCTGTGTCATCAGGAGACACGGCGATATACAGTTGCGTATCATCAGCATAGCTGTGGAAGCTGATGCCATGCCTCCTGATGACATCACCCAGGGGAAGCATATACAGATTAAAAAGAGTTGGGCCTAAAATTGACCCCTGGGGGACCCCACACGTTGTCTCATGTGTTTTTGAGGAACAGGTATCCATACTTACAAAAACATCAATCCCCATAAAGTACTGCCTTATGTTTGGGTTTTTAGTGGGTCAAAACAGCTTATGGTAAATATTGGGTGTATGGTGGGCAATACTGGTAATAATAATGATAATAATGCCAATTGCTCATCAGTATCTGAAAACTAAGCTTTTTAAACAAAATGGTGACATTTTATCTTAGACCCATGAAAGACAAAAGTTTATTTCCTATTAATTTCTGTTTAAATGGATCAAGAAGTTCGGTTTTCTGCTATACTCCAATTTAGTAGAAGGATTTTTGTGCTGCTGGCAGGAATAAAAGTTAAACATTATTCCAACTGTAACAATCATCTTCCTCGGTAAGCACAATAAAACAAAGAATATGTGACAATTTCAATATTTTGTTATACCAAATACCTTTGCATAGGACTTATTATTTGAGTTAGTGATGGTAGATTAAGTTAAGTATTAACTCACATTGTATGTGATTTTTGGCAGGAAAGCCTTCAAAATTTAAATTTAAACTCTTCCCCACTGAAAAAAATGTGTGTATTGCATTCCTTCCTGTTATAACTTTTAAAGTAACCTGGATTTTTTAAACATTTTTTTAATAATTGTTGTTGGAAGTATATCAACAGCAGACCTCTACAAGAAAACATACAAAATTAAGCAAGTTTACAAATGTTTTTAAATGCTTCCTTGTATTGAAAATTTAAGGAAGTCCAAGGATCCTAAAATGTATTTTTACGTGGTTTAACAGCATTCGACTCTTCACTGTGAACTACTCGACTTAATCATGGGAATAAACTGAGGTCCAGTAGGCGGCGTGCTCAGAGCAAGTAGCTCAGTATGGTCTCCACCCTCCCCTCCACCCTCCCTCTGGACGTCTCTCCCTCTACTTCTTTCCCTCACGTCTTCGTCCTCTCCTCACAGTGTATCAAGTGCATCATCCTTTCACACTTCACTTTGCCCTCGAGAACATCGCCTTGAATCACACACATGCACAGACACTCAGCAGACTTGAACGGCATCACTTCGTAAGTGAGACAAGGAACTTGCGACACCAAAGGGTCTGACTTCTGTCACCGTGCTACCTCGCTTGGACCACATGGCCTCGGCTGCAGAGAGGAGGAGTGGGAACAGAGTAGGAAGGGTGAAAGAGTACTCAGGAGCAACAGAAAATGTGATAAAGATGCAGAATAAGGAGAGACGAAAGTGGAAGAGACGCAGATGGGGCCAGAGAGAGAAAAAGACAGAGGGAGGCTTTTATTTTTTAAACAAAAAAAAAAAAAAGTGAGTGAGCCAGTGAGCGACAGCAGTACCAAAAGAGAGGGGCTGTTGTTTTCAGTGCATCTTGTTCGTTGGCTTGCCACCAGTTAGCATGAGGCAGATGCAACCGGGAGGCCTCAATAATTATTGCAATGAACCTCCCTCAGAGCACATGTGCTCTCTGCTTGTTAATCTTCACAAAGATTCATTGGCGCCAGGCTGGTTTTCAACATTTCTCCTCGGTTAAAAGAGAAAGAATGAGGAAAAGTAAAGCAGCTGAAGCTCCTCTGAGAATTTCCTTAGAGCAAAGCAACATACTTCCCATGTAAACTTGAGCCGTCCTTTCCACTGTAAAGCCGTACATTCCAGTGTTCGCTCAGCCCGTTACCTCCAGTCTTGTCTCTTATCATGTCAGGTTCAGTAGCGCTCATGCTTCTTTTTAACAGGTGTTTGTGGATCCCACCTTAGCAGAGCGCATTCCTGCTAACTCCTGATAAGCCCCCATACTCACAACAATTTACCTAGCCTCTGATAGAATCTGCATATACCTGCAATCAAATGCTTCAGTCAAGGGACAGAAGTATTCCCTTGCAGAATGGTGAAGATAAGCTATCTGCATCAGCTGTGCTATCCCTGCTCTTTGAACATTGTATTAAGATACACTTGGACTCCCTTAACATAGACTGCTAACATAGTCACATTGCTCCTACTGCTCTTAATGTGCACAAGTATGTCAAAGTTAGTACTGAAAAGGACTGTGTAAACCTCTTGTTGGGGCCTAATCAAATTAAATGATGGAAAACTCAGAACAAATGTTGCCCTGTGAAATAAATTAACATACAAGTTGGACACTGGGAAGTTTTTACAATTTAACTATTGAGGTAATACAAGAAAAAGCACATGATCACACATAAGTTCAACATAATCAAAGATGCTCTAGGGCATTTTTAGGTTTGGATGGAGCAATGCAATTTGCCTTGGTCAGGCCTGCTGCTGGACTCGTGCTGTGGGAGGCATTCTGTCACATGCCCTCAAAAAACAAACCCATTCTAAAAAGTCACGTAAGAGTTGGAAATATTTAGTTAATCGAAAAAATAAGATTTCACCCTAAATAAGGTAAAATTCATAAACACAAACCATCAACTCTGTGTTAGACACTGTCAAAAACTGTTAAAACTGCTAAAATGTAATTAGAGAAAAACTGCAACAAAATTTATCCCACTTTTACCCTAGGAGATGAAACCTTTTTTAAATCTACCTAAAGTGACATTTATCGTTTGTCTATAGACTTACTGTTTTTCTCATATGTTTGCTGCAATTTTTCATGTGAATTCTTTCATTCATTAAAATGTTTTTGTTTCATTTTAAAGCTAAAAAAGAAGTGATTAATATGAAATATGGGGGGATAGTAAAGCGCTGACTGCTAGCTGTTGAAAATAAATGTTTTTAATTTGTCTTTTATGGATATGGATACATATAATAAATACCTACTGTGCCTAGCAAAGGAGATTGTTGTCCTTTAAAATGCTGTTACATTTTGTTATGCAAACCTTAATTTATTTCATTGGCAATGTAAGTGTTAAACCAACACCACATATTGCATAACTGTCATGTGAATATTACAAATTGTCTTTATACCATCAAAGAATCTGTTCATTTGTGTTCAACCCCCTCTACCGATCCCCTTAAATGAAATCCAACGCGACCAAATGCCTCATGAGCCATCTCAATTATAACTATAGTTCACCTGTACAAAAGTTCTTAGTATAATTGCATCTGCTGCGTAAAGCCCTGATGGAGAACATAGTCAAACAAACTGCAACTGCAAATCTATCCAGACATGGCTGTCTACCTTAAGTAAGAGGCTGGGGAATGTTTTTAGAAGCAGCCAATGGTATCGCTGGACAGGATCTGGAAGGTATCCACAGCTCAGGTGGGAGAACTTGTTTACAGGACAACTATGAGTCACATGTTCTAAAAATCTGGCCTTTATGAAATAATGGCTATTTATTTTTACTAAGTACCATTACTTAGTACAGTAACTAAAGTAAACAAATAATTATATTGTAGAGATGAAAAAATCTCAACACGTGTTTGAGGTTGCTTAACTGAAGTTGTTAAACACTTTGATGTAAAGTTTTCTGATTTTGACTTCAAACATCGTCTTCAGGTTCTTCAAATGCGACGTGTCACAATAACGAGCAGAGCTACAGTACACACTCAGCCAGAAGCCACTTTTACACACTCAGAGCCCCACTAATAGCTTTGCTGTAAAGACATTCTCTTGTATGAGTTTCCTCTCATGATCTTCAACCCACCCCACACTCCCTCCTCTCCCGTTTAGCTCCCCCTGTAAACTCTCTGGAGTCTGACCCCTTGTAAGCACTCTGTAATCTGTGCTGTCAGACTAGTACGCCGGTCTTTCCCTACTCAGGTCACCAGTAGCTTTCCATCTTGAACACATCTGCTGAGTTAGTTGGTGTTCCTCCCAACCACCCCTCCTCTTCCGCCTCTGTGCTCACACACAGACACGTATGCTCGCACGCTGCCACAGCTCAGCCCAGATGGGTAATGTTTAGCACAGCAAGCCTTGTTGTACTTGAAAACAAATCACTGCTGTGTGGCTTAATAATGTAATGACTCTTTTAAGCCGTGCAGACAAGTTGATCTGCTGCCGTATAAATACGGGAACGTAGTTCATTACATCCCCTGTCTCCCTGTCTCCCTCTCTCCTCCTCAAAGTGTTGTTTCTGTTGTGTTATCTGTGTGGTGATTTCTAAATAGGTCAATCTAGACAAGAAGCTTCTTTTAGAAGTGAAGCAACGTAGAGCAAAAAAACAAAATAACCCAGCCAAAAAACAAATTAGTTGGAAGGATGTGAATGGATCTTGAAAGCAACTTCAAGATGCAAAGCTTTACCAATGAATTTCTGGGTTTCATTCGACAACGAATCTAAGAAACGGTATAACGGAACATTATCTCCTGTATTTTATTTTTAATTAAGTATTCAAACATTTATCATAGTTAGGAAAAAAGCAAATTGAATTTCTAGTTTAACAGAGGTGTACGACCTTGAAAATAAAATTGAAAATAATTTGCTGGCTCTGATTCTATGCTTTGTATCTGCAAATTCTGTTCAATACCACTAATAACTGATGGGAGCTCTGAACATGCATGAAGAAACCAATAAACATTTACTTTAATGTGGGTAACATAAAATTGAATGCAATTGTTTTGTACTTTAACAGTTTAATTGCTATATTTTTTTCATTGTTGCTTTTTGTATGTTTTAAATATGAAGTACACAAATAAAATGTCTGGCACTGCCACAGTTTTGGTCATGGCTGCCGACTCATTCGCTCTTGTATTAAAGACTGAAAAGAATTCTGGGGGGATAATGGTACAGGTCGGGGGGTCATGCTGTCTGAGTTTCATCGCATAAAGAGAGCCTGTGTAAAAGATACAGCATTGTCTGTTATACAGCATGGGGCAGAGGTCAATCTCAATCAGCTTCTTTTGTTGAGGGGCTCAGCTGATATTGCAGGCATCATTTTTTTTCCTCTATAAATCTCACCAGATCTGAATTCCAGTAATACTCTATGAGGGACAACCTTTTTTCAAGTGCAGCGATTTTCTACCTGAACAATGGCTGTTTTGGCATTGTACAACAGAGACGACTTTGACCGCGGCACCCTACCAGTAATGAAGTTCCTTTGCAAGTCGTGTGGGGTCAGTTTCCCTGCAGATGGGAGCTGGGTGGGAGGGGGGCTTGGGACCATTGATATCTAGAAAGACACTTCCATTGTAGAGTTTCTCTTTGGGAGAGGAAGATACAACAGTGTGCAAGGTTTGTATGGTTCATAATAGACTTGCGGTGCAGTCATTATCTGTCCAAGGACTCAAAGAAAAGCGCTTTCAGAGCAGATGCTCCCCTAACTCAAGGTTTGTACACTCATGAAGTCAGAAAAAGACATGAAACTGAGTCATAAAGGACTACCTGGGAATATTTTTCCCGCTGATATATCATGCTTTTTTCCTTATGGCTCTGTTTCTATAAGACATTTTCTTTTAGGCTACTTTAAACTCCCTCTTCTTTTACAATAATTCTCCTAATCATAATTTTTTTTGTCAATGCTGTGTTCACTTTACACGGCCTCTGCCGACTTGTTCAGTAATGATCCTCGCTCCCTGTGACGACTGGAATCCTTTTGTGCCGTCTGACACGTTTTATGTTTGAAAGAGAACAGAGGGCGTTTTTACAATGGCCTTTTATGCCCTGTGAGAAATATATGAGTCTTTTGGCGCAGCTAATGAAGGCGCTTTCATGTTCACCACCAGTAGCAGTGTGTAGAGATGGATTGTCCAGAGCCCACACAGACCTTATGTATCCTGCAGCAGTTTATGTTTAGCCCCTGGTTTCTAGGTATTGATCTAACGGGTGAGTGAAAACTTTGTGATAAGAGACCACAACAACTGGAGATAGACCCATTGTGTGCCCCATTTACAATCTCTAGCCGATACCAGCTTTAAGCCTGCCGCACACGAGAGCAATCTGCTGAGCTAACAGTCATTCGAGACCATTTGCTCAGCAGAAAGCTCGCTGTGTAGGGGCTAATTTTTTGTGATTTTTCTGCGTCATGAGGCGCTGAGGTGAAAATCAAACAGGTTTGATATTTATCGCCTCGCGAAGCGTGAAACTCACTGTGTAGGGTCTCTGTGAGCTGTCTGCTGAGCTAAAATATTCAAGCGACCAATCAAAACGCGGTCTCCGATCACATGATTCCATGATGGCAGTCCCTTACCTCAGAAAAAGGAATGACACAAAGACCGAGATGGATATAGAGGAAATGCTGCTACTCATTTTGTTGATGAGGCGCCGTCGGATCAAATAAACAGATATAGTCTGGTGAAATGTCCGCAAGTCTTTATCTTTTAAAATCCAATCTTCTCCGTGGGCTGCCATCTTGCAATCATGTGATCGGAGACCGCGTTTTCATTGGTAACTTGAAAATTTTAGCTCAGCAGACAGCTCATGGAGACAGCACGCGGCGAGTGTCTCGCCTCACGAGGTGAAAAATATCAAACCTGTTTGATTTTCACCTCAGCGCTTCATGAGACAGAAAAATCACCAAAAATTAGCCTTACACAGCGAGCTATCTGCTGAGCAAACTGCCTCGAATGACTGCTCAGCAGATTGCTGTTGTGTGCGGAAGGCATTATCCCTTTCCATTTTCTCTTCAAAAACGTACTAATATATTGAAACAGATAAAATAATAATGTAGTTGACATTTTAAGTGATCTTTAGTAGTGGTATAATGATAGATCCGGTTCATGAGGCAAGATGAGATATAATTAAGAAATGTTTTTGATAGAATATAATTACCGGTTTAATCTTTTTACTAATATAATTTTTTATAAATGCCAACAAGATGTCAGTGCAGAAAATTCCATTCTTGTTTAACTTTTAATTTATTGCAGGTTTTATGCTTGTCTAAGTCTAGTTTGGTCCAAATAACAAAATGAATTGCTTGATTTTCTTCAGCTTGTATAAAACAGTTCTATCTCCTGTCGATTTCCAATTCTTATTTCAAAAATAAGTGAAGGTTTCATTTATCTATAAATGTGGAATTAGCTGTTTCGAGTTTGATCACTCTAAGTATTTCACATTTTGACCAAGACATGATTGGTCAAAAGTTTGAAATAGTCCTGTAGAAAACTGTGAAGTATATGCATCAAACTTCAGCACCATTTGCAGTGACAGGTTTTAAAACAGATTTTAACTTGTTGGCCCATAGGGGTTGTTCAACGCTTTCCTTTTTATTATTAATGTCAGTTGTACTTCATAGTAAGACCCTACATGAAATCTGAATGTTTTTCATATTTGCATCAGCTAATTCACTCAACAGTGAATTTCCTCTGACAAACTCCTATGATTTTTCTTCTATTGTGCTTGTCAGAAGTCCCCTTTAAGTGCAACGAAATGACCAATTGTGTAAGGTTGCTACGGAAAAACAATACACATTTAGCCAATCAAAATTGTTGGAAAGTTTGATTGCTATGGTGTTAAACTTAATGAGGGGGATGACAACGGTGGAGGGCGAGCTTCCACCAAATTCTCCATCTTGACGATTTGATAGATGGCAAGTTTGCTCGATATTTTTTTTTTTCTTTGTGTTTTATTATCAGGCTGCACGGTGGCGCACTGGTTAGCACTGTTGCCTTGCAGCAAAAAGGTTGTGGGTTCGTATCCTGGCCCAGGGTCTTTCTGGATGGAGTTTGCATGTTCTCCCCGTGCATGCGTGGGTTCCCTCCGGGTACTCCGGTTTCCTCCCACAGTCCAAAAGTCAGGTTAATTGATCTCTCCAAATTGTCCTTAGGTGTCAGTGTGTGCATGGTTGTTTGTCCTGCCCTTTGATGGACTGGCGACCTGTCCAGGGTGTACCCTGCCTCTTGCCCGTTGACAGCTGGAGATAGGCACCAGCCCCCCCCGCGACCCATTAAGGATTAAGCGGTTAAGAAAATGGATGGATGGATGTTTTATTAGCTTACTCTTATGTTTAGCAGGGTTAGTATTAGTATCTATAGAGTACAGTCCTTGAGAGCCCAGGTCCTACAACTTGTTGATGTCCCTGGTCCAAAACAATAGAATCAAATGGTGAATGACATATGAAGAACCTCAAACTTAAGGTTTGCAGATTTCTCTAATCATTTTATACAGATATTTTCAAACTGAGACAAATCTAAGAGTTGCATGACACTTGACCTTGAATACTGGAGACAAACCTGCCTTGGAAAATGTAAGACCTTACTTACACTCCAAAGCAGCTGCTTTCTGTCTTGCCATGAATGAAGAGAAGAAGTTATAAGGAGCACAGAGTGGAACATACAGTAAAGTATTGATATGTTTGCATGGTGTAGTGGTTGGTGTGGGCATTACATCTGTTCGGTCTCATTTAGGGAAGTATAAAAAAGGCTGTAGGCTTTACTCTGTTATAGCATCCACACCAAATATTGTTGTTTTCACAGCAGCCCAATACCACTTATTTATTGTGCATTCACTGATCAGAAGATTGACATTTTTATGTCCTAATTGCCCTGTCGGTTGTCAAGGCTTTTCAAGCCTAAATGTGTCTAATTCCAATCACTGGTCATTTTACTGACACATTTATACTAAAAACAATTTCTAGTTTTACTCTTTTTTTAGTTTCCAATTTTGCTCAGAAGCAAGAGAAGGAGAATGGTAAGTTTGGGCTGACAGGCTATGCTCTCCCTCCGGCACTCTCACCGCTTTACCAACACAACCATCATCATTATCAAGGTGACCATTACTCATGACCATTACTTTGTTTCAAAGACAGTCATTAAGGCTCCTAAGAACAGAGCCAGGGTCAGGAAAAAAGATACAGAAAGAGACAGAGGATAAGGAGGGGCGGACAGATGAGAACTGAAAAGAGAAGACGACCAAGAGGAGGAAGGGGTGTGAGGAGAAATTATGATGAAGGAAAAAAAGTGTGATTGGAGAATGAGAGAGATGGAGGGCGGAAGTGAGTATGTGTGAGAATAATTAAGGAAGCACTTCACCAAGGGCATATTGTGCAGAGCAGAATGTGTCCTCATATACACACAGTGGCGTGAACTTGTGTTAACCATTGTCAGGTCCTGTCAGCTCTGCTTTGAGGGCAGCTTTGCTTGTAAGGGTCTTGTTCTTCTGCCCGGGGGGTCATAGGATATCAAGCTTCTTCCTGGATTTAATTGTGTCTTTATAATCAGATTAATTAGCAGACCTATGATTACCACAACACCTACCCTCCACTGTATCTTCCTCGTTGCACTTCAGTGCCCTCAAACATCATCTTGTTCGACATGAACTCCACACGGACAAAGAAAAAGTTTGAGTGAGTGCATGCAAATTGAAACAGCCTTGTCTGCACACAATACATGATAACATCACTTCAAGTATGCACCCTTTTTCTACCCTGAGTGTTCTGCACAATACGACCAGGGACAGAAATCTTCGTCAACAGTGGTGAACAGAATTATTCTAGCCGTTAAACATCTAAGGCCACAGAACAAGTCGCACATAGAATACAAGAGCAGTGAGTTCAATGGTAAAACAAGAAAAGGGTCTTTTTTTTTCTTCAAGAGTACAAGAGGGAGCTGGGTAAATAATTCATTTCCTTTTGCTCAGGGCACGTCCTATTGTCACCGTCTAACAAGTACAAGGACAGGCGGCCGGCGGGCCTCTTATTGCTTGTGAACGGCAAAGAGAGAAAAAGAGACAGAGCAAGAGGAAGAGGGGATGCATGGTAATGTGCTCTTTGATCCTCCTTCGTTAGCCCTTGTTATGCTTCCTATGTTCGCTGCCGCCCAGAGAGATGGTCAGATCATGCCACTGGCTCTGCTGAGTGTGTGTTTGTCCATGCTAGTGTGCACGCCAAAAGAAGGACAGTAAAGGCACTTCCTCTAATACAGTCCAGGTGGAGGTGCTTATTTTTCTTGCTTATTCTTAAGCAACCCATTATTTCAAAAATACATTCCCTAGCAAAAGTGATTTCATTGGAGATAGCAAAGTGAAAAGAAAGAAGACATCATTCTCTTTGTAGAACCACCTTTCTTAGCAACTGCAACTTTTTCAGTTATGCTTCTCCCAGCTGTGCACGTCAACACAATAGCTCTAGCTCAGTCAAATTAGAGGAAAGTATATTTGACAGGTCTGGACATTGATATACATATGCTTTTTTTGGAAACTATTTCTCTATAGCTCAGGCTGCCTTTAGGGTCATCTTGCTAGAAGGTGAGCAATGTATAACCGTTAACATCTTCCTAACTCAATCTATTTTTTCATCAACTCAGATCAGCTTCCTTGTCCAAGCACCCCTAATCATGATCCTGCCACTGCCATATTCCATATTTTGGCCTTCAAGTTAGCTTTATCTGTTTATAAAACTAGTTTTGAGATGTTTTAGTATCGTTGTATTGTTGGAATACACTTCTATACGATGTAATGCTGAAAAAAAGTTATGCGTTATGCTTTATGACTTCAACCTCTTTTTGCGATAGTGGCACTAATAACAAAACAGTTCAGGTCGTCATCATGATGCTACCACCACAGTATGTCTCCCAGGTATTTTTTTTCTAGTCTTAACTTAGTGTGATCCGATTTTAAGCGTTCACCAAAAATATCTAATATAATAATCTGAATGACTTAATTCCTTTTGGTCAATCATATGATATGTTGAATCTATGCTATGGTTCTAAATTACTAGATCCTTTATATCCGCGAATCTCTATTTTTTTCCCCATTGTTTCGGGGAGGAGGAGGACCTGGCCTGTGAAGGACTCAAGGTCCAGGCTAATGACAGGAAGTCTTTAAAGTTTGTAACTTCTGCATTTCATCTAAGCACAGAGGGGGGCTCCACGCCACAGACCCGTGCTTTGATCCTGTTTCCCTCTCACCCACTCTGTCTCTGTTGTGGCCTCTTTCTCTTAGCACAGCACCACATGGAGCTGTTGCTTAATTTAAACATATCTTAGTGCAGACAGTGGAGCAGTGGATTCTTGGATTTTAGGTCCAAACACATAAACACAAACAAAAAACAACAGTCAGATGCTTACACATAAACACCTTCTGTATTCTTAGTCTAACCAGTTTCATGTATCTTTATGTGTTCAGTGCAGTTTAGTCAATTTGATACCAATCTGCCCGATTAGATGTGCTGCAGGTGGATTTTATTTGATTTCATGTCATGCTTCTGTCTATTTAAGTGAATTTTTTTTTAAATCCTGTTACTGCATGTGTGCCAAAGATTGCATGTTTTACTATAATATTTCTGAATTCTTAGCAATTTTAGGAAAAGTGCCTTTTTGTCAAACTTCTTGACACTATGGTCACACCCACAAGCCTATTTTTATACATATCTATAACTCTTAGAATGTCAAACTGATAAACGTGAGAGGAAAGAAATGCTCTGTGTGCAATTTGGTGTGATTTCTAACTTACAAAACAAGAACTGTAGACCACCGAACAGCAATGACTCCAGCCGTCTTGAACCACCCAATGTATTGACTAAGACCACTTATATTTAAGCTACTGGTAGAAATAATGTAGTAAACAGATATTTGTTTTACATTACAAGCAGATTATGGTCTAATAAAAATGCGATTTGTTTGAATTTAAAAAATATTTATTGCAATAATAATTTTTGACTATGTATTGCAATATTGGTCAAAGGTAATGATGAAAAGGATTTAGAAAGTTTTGTGTTTTTAGGAACATATCTGTCACTGCATACAGATAGGACCCTGCACACCGGGTATTGCTTTAAAAATAAAACTCATTCATTATTAAATAGAAAACTTTTGTCCTGCAGTTGTATGAGGTAAATCAATTGTACCACTAAAATGGATACACTAATCATATTATCTGAATATGTTGAATTCTAAGGGCAGCAGTAACAATCCAAACTACACTTTCAGTTTTTGGAGTTTGCTACATTTATTTGTTAATTATCATTCTTATATAGATGACAGCAAATGAGAACTTATTCTTACTATAACAGCATAAAATCCAAAATAAATATTTTGCTTTCACACATAAATAAACTAAAATTCAGCTGAGTAAATTTTTATTCTCAAGGGAACCTAAGAAATAACAATGGAAATCTGTTAATAGCAGAAGAAAAATTATTTTTAATATCAGTTCTCGACAGCTCCAACAAGGTTACTAGGTCCTTTTATGTAATAGTTTGACATGAAAGTGATCTTGGATGCCAACATATTTTTGTTTTATTATCAAACGTTTGAAAAGTTCACCATACAGAATTTCATCGTGTAAAATTTGTGAAAGCTCTCGATGTAATGATGGATAAAAAGCCTTAGAACCTTTAAAGATTTGGTTAGCCTGAGATGACATTGATCAGCAGAATGTTTCTACATTCCTTAAGTTAGTCAACTCTATTTATATAGCATATTTAAAACAACAGCTGTTAATTGTCAAATGAGATAAGAAAAAAGGAAGATATGATCATTTTTTTTAAGGAAGCATAACATGATAAACTTGTGTGACAAATAACCAACAAAGTCAGAGCTCATTTTGACCAAACGTAAGTTTTCAAGTGGGTTTTAAAACAAGTAAGGTTTGGGAGGACCTGCTCTGACGAGGTAGTTTGGTCCCCAATTTAGGAGCAGAAGGAAGTGGTCCAATCTCCTCTGTGCTTTTATCTGGGTCTCATGAAAATTAGCATTATTTGGTTCTTAGACCTTAATGATCTAGAGGAAATGTACCACAGGTGCTAATCCTTCTCCTTAGATTAGGCTTTCTTAACATGTTGGCAAGATAAAGTTGAGTCTCCATCCATCCTAACTCAATTCCAGATGTTTTAAACTTTATTTTGCTCTGACGGGCAAGCGCAGATCAGTAGAATTTCGAAGTTAAACACATTTGCTTTAATTGAATGACATGTTCTCTTGTGTTATCAATTTTAACAAGTAGCATAGATTGCAGCCTCTCCGTCACGCCATATTTAACCTGCACGTAAAAAGCAAGTCGCTAGTCGATAATTAGATATACCTAGACATGTAAACTGTAAATACAAAGTAAAGTATAAATGAAAAAAACCTTCAGTTACAACATGAGAGACCAGTGATTTTGATATTTCTAATAATAATTTGGTTAATTTCTAAATTCAATTACTCATGTTTACATATCTTTCCTTAGGATGCCAGGAAATGTTGAGGGTGCTGTACATAAGGCAGGTCATCTGCAATGATGCTGGATTTGAATAAAAAGATATAACGATATCTAGCAACATTATAACAACTCCACATGCATGACATAAGTGTAAGCTATTTTACTGTCCCAAATAGATCCAGGTGTATAGGGGTTGGGAGTGGTATAGATTTTCTCAAAGTTGCCCCTAATTATGTTGCAATTTAACAGCCATAGGTAGCCATTAGTATCAGTATTCTTCAGCTAACAAGTCTTTAATATCTCATTCAATAAAAGCCAACTCTCTCAGCTAGAGAGCTACATTTGATCCAAAAGAGGGTGCAATAGCCAACTCTGTCAGCTCCTCTCTCTTACTCTTACTGGGGATGTGTATCTCTGTGCATGCATGTGTATATCTGTGTGTGCGTGTGTCGAACCAGTGGAGGGGTATTAGCCTAATGGCAGTTGCATTCAAACACTTTTATTAGCTTTTCACATGCCTCTGCTGGACTCCAGCCACCGTTTTAGCTCTGCTTGCTTTAGCACAACACACACACACACACACTCTCCCGCTCTACCTCTGTCAAGCACCCATACCCTCAAACACACACACACACACAGAGTCACAGGTCCCTAAGTGAGACAGGGCCCTCGGTAATTTGCTGTAGTGGAGCAGAGTGGCACTAAAAGCCTGCTGGGTAATTGAGAGGTTAGGGGACGGAGTGAAGCCGACTGCCCTCCGCATTTGAGTGTGCATGTAGAAATGTGTGTGTATGTATGTGTGTGTGTAAGCAAAGGCCCCTGCTCTCTCTCATTATGCTGTGGCTCCTGCCTGCCTGTCATTGTCTGGACGCGGCACCCACAGAAAGCAACAGTAATGCACAGTGACACACTGCGTGTGTGCTTGCCTGACTGTGTGTATGTCTATGTGTAATGTGCAATGAGACATCATGTCCTCTGAAAAATAACAGTATCCCCAGAATGCCCTACAATCTCCTGCACAATGTGTCTAAATGCAGACACACACAATCATACACATTTATCATGTCACCAGATGCATCTTGTGTGAATTCAGATGGATCGTAAACCTTATCCAAAATTACATTATTTATTCCTTTTTAACATGTGTGTAGTGTATTCATTGGGACACATAAAAAAGAAAATCCTCTAAGTAAGCATTTCAACATGTTGATAGTTTAAGGTCATTGATCAGTGGTGAAGTTAACTACCTTGTGTACAGTAGAATGCATTTTGGGATTTTAGGGGATCGACCAGCACACAATAGTGCATAATTGTGATGTTAAAGGGTCTATATCGTGCAAAATCAACTTTTTGGGGCTTTCAACCATGTTTTATTTCAATTTTCTTATAAAAAAGCCAGCTGCACGGCCAAATCAATTACTTCTTCAACAGCAATCAGCTATCACCGGTGTGAGCAGCTGCACGGCCCCTTCCTGGAAAACAACTGACTGATGACATTGTGACATATTTTACGTAATGCTGTCAAACTAGGAAGTGCCCGACCTGTTCACGCCGCCCTTGCAGATTAAACACACCCTTAGAATGAGGGGTTTGCTGCAGAGTTGATGAAGGACCCAGGCACAGACGTGAAGTTAAAGGTGAGACATGGGTTTAATTAGGAGCAACAACACAAGGTAAGACAATGCAATGTTCCGGCGAAGACTGTTGGACAAGGAGGAACAGGTGAAAATAATCAGGGAACACAGGTGTAAATAATAGGTAATCTGGGTAGAGCCCTGCAGGCTCTGACAGGATGCCCCCGTTTCCAGGACGGATTCCAGACATCCTAAAAATAAAAAATTCTATGTGGGTACGTCCCTGGAGATCGGGTAGATGGCGTCCCTGGATTGGACAATAGTCAGGCGGTCGACCAGGATGGTGTCCACTCCGTGGACAATGTTCAGGCGGATGACCAAAACAGCGTCCACGGAATGGATGACGGTCAGTAGGACGACCAGGACGGGTTCCCTTGGCTGGATGACGGTCAGGAGGTCAACCAGGAAGGCATCCCCTGAATGGACAACAATCGGGCAGACTGCCCAAGTGGCGTCCCTTTGCAGGACCAGAGTCAGGCGGACAGCCCAGATGTCGTCCCTTTGCAGGACGAAGGGCAGCGGGTCCTTGTCCGAAGCCCTGGCAGCAACGAAGTAGGAGCCTGGCCGGTTGAGGTCGGTGACCTAGCTGAGATCTATCAGACCGGCGTAAAGGAGGACAAGGAGGAACAGGTGAAGACAATCATGGAACACAGGTGCAAACAATAGGTAATCTGGGTAGAGCCCTGCAGGGTGTGACAACCCCTTTCTCACAGATGCAAGCTGATTCTGACTATCAGCTTGCACCACCGTTTTTGTAGTATTTTACTTTCTAAAATGTCTCGGCAAAAATGCCCGTTTATCTGTGAGGATTACATGACTTTATTCAACATTCCTAAAGAACAGCCAAATGGCCAGAATTTCTCTCCGGAATTTCGCATCTAACGAGCCCGGGTGCCAGCCAAACTTAGTCCCGCCCACAACATGGTCTGGATGTTCGGTCTGGCATTCCTCCGTTGAAGAGCAATCATACCCGATCAGGGTATAATCAAATCAGGCTTACAATGATGACAGGTGAACAACAGTAACATAATCAACCACGTCACCAAAGAGCGCCTGGGAGGAATTTGTTTACAACAACGATGGCTGCCGCTGGAGAACTAAGATGTGTAGATTCTGCCATCAACTCTTTTCTAGAAGATATCGACAGCGCATTAATTTTAAAAGAGCAATTTTAAGAGGAACTGGTAACGTCCGTTGATTTGGAGAGCAATGTCATACACTTCGGTTGTTCTGATTGGTTATGGGTCTATCCAATTGAGTGCAGATCCATTTTTTTTCCTTTTTCGGTTAAAACACGCCCCATAATCACAGTCCAATGGAGCAGTATCAGTCTCACATTCTGATTAGAATTGAGTATGGCTACATCAGGCTAGCATGTAACAAGCTACACAGGTTTTTATGTGACCATCGATTCACTGAAGCTTGGCCAGAACCAAAGCGGACTGTCGCAGAGATTATCTCTTGCATCTGGATCAATTTCAACAATAAAGATGCCTGATGGAGCAGACAGAGCAGTATGTAAACTCTAGCTACATGCTAATGTGTGCTAGCCACTTATGAAGCTGATTTTGTGAACTTATAACAGCATTGTGAGGTTACTTTACAGATCTATAAACGGGTGCAAACAACACCTACGGTTTTTATGATATCCACCCCGTTCTCAACCTCATTCTCTGAAGCGAGAAAATTTTAAAAATGCAAACGGGGCTGGAAAGATCTGTTTGCTTCAGCACTCAATCACTTGCTCTGTTACAGTGGTTTGGGATCGTCAACACTCTGCTAAGGGCTCCGTCTACACTCTATCGTTAAGAAGCTGGTAGCTTTAGCTGCCGGAATCCACTTTATTCACCCAGTGTTTACACAAAAAATAAACTAAAGGACTAACACATTTAAATTACTGAAATATTTGTAAAAAGCATCCTTATAATGTGGCTTATGACATTACTTTTTGCCCATGCTTCTATGCTGCAGTCAGATCGGGGCTCACTGCTACATCATGTAGAGTGGGATTATAGAGAAACCGAGCATCTAGGTTGAAGAATAACTCCAGGATATGTTATATTTCAGGACAAATTAATACTATATAACGTCAATGGTAACATTTTATCATATATGTGCCTATCTCAGATGTTGAAAGCTGTAAAATAGCATGATATAGGAATGTTAAAGGCAAATGAGGCATGGTTTTCACAGAAACTGCTCATTATGCCCATTCTTCTCTTGTCTCAAATTCAATCAGATTGGATGAAAACCTACTGTGAATGGCATATTTCAGTTATTTTCATTCTTTCATTCGTCTCTGACCAGCTTCTTATTCCTGTTGATGAAAAACGCTCTCACAGCATTATGCTGCATTCAGACCAAGCCCATGCGGCAGCGTCAGCTGCGGCAAGATTACATGTAAAGTCTATGGTGGAGTACGTCAGAGGTCCGTCAAGGGCTCTGCGTTGCGTTGAGTACGTTGGCTCCGTCAACGACGCTTGCGTTTTATACGGAAACGTACCAACGCATGCGTTACAGAAGTTCAGCAAGCTGAACTTTTGACGGATCCAACGGAGTTAACGCAGTGCGGCAACCAATCAGAGCGTCTCACTGTAGTTATGTCACTATACACATATCTTGAATGAAGCGCGGGCCCAGTGAAAATATTTTCAACAAATGCAGATTTAAAAAATCAGAAATAATACTAACCGAAGTCAGATGGACAGGCGCTCCTAAGGAGGAACAGAAAACCTGTAGTTGGTGCCCTGAGAGAAGATTTAAGCTCCGATGCGGCCGAGGAGGTCGTAAAATGGAGCAAATGGTTAAACTCCCCAAACTCAGAACACATCTGAATAATGGGCGCTGAAGCCCCCGATATCAACGTTGTCTAGCTTTATCTAGCAAATAAATCCAAGTCACTCTCTCGTTACGATCCACCATGGTTCAGAACGTGCGACAACAGAGGAAGCCCCGCCCATGCTTTGTTTTTTTCCTCAGAAGCAGGCTATGGAAGCCAAAAAGTACATACGTTAAACTTCATCCGTTGAAAGCGTTGCCTGACGCAGACCAAATGTGCGGTGTGAATGCAGCTTTATGCTGCCATCTCCATGTTTCATCGTAAAGATGGCATGTTAAGAGTAATATGCAGTGTTTTTCCTCCACACATTTTTTTTGTTACATGAGTCACCCGACTAGAGCACATGCTTCCACTATTTATTCTGTCCCAGCGTGGCTCATGGTCAACTGTGAAAAGACCTCTTTGGCTTTGTTTTGATAATGGCTTTCTTTCTAGTCAAAGCCAGATACCTAAGTCTGTATGTCATAAGTATGTGTGACTGATGTATAGAGCAGTACACTTTAATATGGTTAAAGGTTGAGATATTGCTTCATAATCCAACTCTACTTTAAACTTCTCCACAATGTTTTACCGGACCTGTCTGCTATGTATCTAGTCTTCACAATGCTGTTGAGTCTCTAATGTTATCCAACAAATGGTTTGCTAGCTCAGCCCTCAGAAGTTACTTACAAACATCTCAGGGCCTTCCTCTTTCTCTCAGTAACAGATGTTCCATCAGTTTTCATATGTCGCTCTGCTTCAGCCAATGTTAGTTGAGCAAGCAACCATAAACCAACAAAAGGACAAAAAAAAATTTAAATTATTGATTTGATGTCACTGTCAATTAGAGAAAAATATAGAGTAAATAAGCAGCAGAGTCAAATAGAGGAGCCTGAGCCAAAAAAAAAAAAGGGTGGGGGCATGTAAAATCCACTTTTCATTACATTCTCATGTCATTCCCTCCTTAAAATACTGTCTAAAGTCTTTCTTCAGAACTTTATGTATGTTTGAGTAATCTTTTAAAACTATCAAAGCCGCTATGTTGAGCTCTGAACGCCTGAGTCCTCCTAGCTATGCTCTCACCTTCCAGCAACGCTGCTACATTTTGATTACCACCCCCCTCTCTCCACAGCTCTCCCTCCCTCGCTCCCCGAGCATAAAAGCAGAACTTCTTCAACAACAATCAGCTATCACTGGTGGAAATTCGTATGTACCTAGTTATTTTTCCCAATTATGCAATGCATTATTGGAAAAAAAGAGTCCTGTGCACCAAATATGCTAAAGTAAGCGTACTGTAATGTCAGTGACTGATGAATCAAAGCATCAGCTTTACAGAGGAAATACTGATAAACACTGTGGCTAATCACCCCTAATTAACATGACACCAGCTGTTTTCTATACAGGGACATGAATAATACAAAAATAAAAACAATATAAAGAGGTCAAACTATTTAGAAAGGAAAGCTCTTAAGAGGTTTGTTGGTAGCTCTTAAAAGAGCTGTTGTGGCTGCAGATGCCCTGCCCTCTCCACCGCGAAGTGTGCCACGAACAACTTCCTCACCCAGGCAGCTTCTCTAGAGGAGTAAACACGAGCCAGGCCTGGCAGTAGCTCCACCACAGTACGGCGCTCATATATTATATTATAAACTTTTACTAACCGCAGACAGATGGACAGCCGCTCAGCATTGTACACCGGACACCGGTGGCTTCTCAAAAAGAGCTTGAGGATGCAGCGAGATGCCAGTGTTTAAAGATCCAACCGATTACCTGCTTTAGCTGTCCCGGCTCTGCCTGAGGCTAGTCCGAACATGTAATTCGATCAGCTCAGAGACTAGCAGAGCCCACTTGCATCCGCGTTTCACACACATGCTGGGCTTTAGACGGAGCTCCAAGAATGTTGTGATGATGTTGAAGACAGCGTGTCAAAGGGGAGAATGTCCAAGGCCCTTTAAGAGACTTCCTGCTAATTTCAAGGCATTCACTTAGGAAATGTTAAAAGTACAATATTTCAAATGGGTAGTATATATCATTTATTATACTTACAGATTGATTTAGGGTAATATTATAGTTGTACTGTATCAAAGAATTGCTCTGTATGCCTGAGAAGAATTTGCCACCTCTCCTTTAAATAATACTGGTGTTCTCTTGTTTACTAATTAGATATCTTCTGTTGGTAGTCGGTTGCACAGGAGGTTTGGGGGTATCTAGTTTAGATGGAATTCAAAGCATGCCACACTTTTCAGGTTTTTAAGTAGATTTTTAAGACAAAACGTTAAAAACCCATGTAGCATTTTGTTTCTACATCCATCCATCCATCCATTTTCTTAACCGCTTAATCCTTAATGGGTCGCTACATCAAACACATTTTTTGTAGATATGATGTGAGACCACTTTAAAAAGATTATTAGGAATTGATTTGTGTACTGCATATTAAACAATTAAGCTAAATAAAGTTTTCTGAGCTATTTATGCTGTAGCAAAAAAAGTATTTTCACTTCACATTGAGGCTTCCATTTGTGTGTCTTTGATGTAAATGATGTGGATATTTTAAAATATCCAGGTTGTTCAGTTCAGCTGTAGTTCAACGGCTGAACGGATACGTATCGCGTTGGTAAGACGTATCGCGTCATTTCCTGTTTTGTGACTAACTCGTTTGTAGCAAGTCGGTGTTTCTCTCTCTCTTGAACTGATCTAACTTTCTCTGTCAATAAGTTTTTTCTGAGTTGCTTTAACACACAAACACATTAAAACGTTAATTTTCTTCACGGTTTGGGACTCTTTAAGCGTTTCACTGTTTTTTTTTTGGGCTTGGTAAGGTACCGCTTGGTTAGCTTAGCTTCACGGCTAGCATGGCTTCGGCAGCTTTCTCTCTTGTCCCTCCATCTCTCTCTACACCTCCTCCTCTTTCCTGCTCTCTCTGTCAGATGTTTAGTTACTCCTCCGCCTCATTTAGTGAAGTTGGTAGGTGTAATAAATGCAGCATTTTTGTAGCTTTGGAGGCGAGGGTTTCTGAGCTAGAGGCCCGGCTCCGCGCTGTAGAACAGCCAGGCCCAGCAGTAGCTAGCGCGGAGTCAACTAGGACAGGACCTAGCCGTCCTCCAACAGCTCCCGTGCAGCCGGGACCTCAGGCGAGCTGGGTGACTGTTCGTAGGAAGACTAGCGCCAGACCCCAGTCCGCGGCCAACCTCCAGCCCCTTTCTCTGAACAATAGGTTCGCCCCGCTCAGCGACGCACCCGCCGAGCAGGAGAGGCCGATTCTTGTAATTGGCAGCTCCATAGTTAGGAATGTGGCTCCAGAGACACGAAAGACCACCGTCAAATGCCTTCCAGGGGCCAGGGCTGCGGACATTAGGTCCCATCTGAAGCTTTTGGCCAAGGACAAACGGCGGTATAGCAGGATCGTTATCCATGCTGGTGGCAACGACACCCGGCGACGGCAGTCGGAGGTCACTAAAATTAGCGTAGCTTCGGTGTGTAGGGCTGCCAAAAAGATGTCTGACTCTGTAATTTTTTCTGGTCCCCTGCCTGATCGTACTAGCGATGACATGTACAGCCGTATGCTTTCGTTCCACCTTTGGTTGTCAAGGTGGTGTCCAGAAAACGATGTGGGCTACATTGATAACTGGGGGGCCTTCTGGGGAAAACCTGGACTGTTACGTAGAGACGGCATCCATCCCACCGAGGACGGAGCTTCGCTTCTTTCCAGGAACATTGATAGGGTTATCTCTAGTTCCCCAAAGCCGTGACAACCCAGAGTCCAGCTCAGGGAACCCAGAGTCGAGCTCAGGGAACCCAGAGTCGAGCTCAGGGAAACCAGAGTCGAGCTCAGGGAAACCAGAGTCCAGATCAGGGAACCCAGAGTCCAGGTCAAGGAACAGGGACTGCCACCCACCCACTACCCTATAGAGATAGTTTCCCGTCCACTACCCAAAACTAATGAATTAAAAGTTAATGCTACTAGAGCAAAGTATAAAAATCTCATAAAGATAAATAAAACTTGGACTGAACATAAAAACAAATCAATTAAATGTGGTTTACTAAACATAAGATCTCTCCCCTCAAAAACACTCTTAGTAAATCAGAATCAGAATCAGAATCAGAATCAGTTTATTGGCCAAGTATGTCACATACAAAGAATTTGACTCCGGCAAACTTTTTTCTCCAGTACAGAACTTGAATAAGTGAAATAAAAAAAGAAAAAAAGAAAAATAAGAACAAAAATAAGTAAAAATACAAATAAATATCAGATCGTAAATAATAAAGGATAATATATACACCAAGCCGGGGTTATTTTACAGTGAGTATGTACAGAAGTGCAGAGTTATAGTTTATTGTTATGTGAGTGCACTCACACACTGTGACTAGACAGAGTTCGTCAGAGCGACAGCCTGGGGGAAAAAACTGTTTTTGTGTCGGGTGGTTTTGGCGTACAACGCTCTGTAACGCCGACCTGAGGGGAGGAGCCTAAACAGATTGTGGCCAGGGTGTGAGGGGTCAGAGGTGATTTTCCTGGCCCGCTTCCTG
Source organism: Apricaphanius iberus (assembly GCA_028564705.1). Classification (NCBI taxonomy): domain Eukaryota; kingdom Metazoa; phylum Chordata; class Actinopteri; order Cyprinodontiformes; family Aphaniidae; genus Apricaphanius; species Apricaphanius iberus. The sequence goes on from JAPXFQ010000510.1 coordinate 380,150, forward strand.
ACCCTGGCCCGGAATAGGTCCTGAATGGAGGGAAGATCGGTTCCTATGATCCTCTCTGCAGTCCTGACTGTTCTCTGCAGTCTGTCCTTGTCTTGCCTGGTGACGGATCCGAACCAGACAGAGATGGATGAGGTCAGGACAGACTGGACTATTGCTGTGTAGAAGATGATCAGCAGCTCCTGGGGCAGGTTGAACTTCCTGAGCTGACGCAGAAAGTACAGCCTTTGCTGGGCCTTTTTCCTTATTATGTTGATGTGTGAGGTCCACTTCAGGTCCCGTGTGATGGTGGATCCTAGGAACCTGAAAGACTCCACTGTGGGGACTGGCTTGTTGAGGATCATGAGAGGAGATGTTGATGGTGGTCTCTTCCTGAAGTCCACTGTCATCTCCACAGTTTTGAGCGGGTTTAGCTCCAGGTGGTTCTGACTGCACCAGAGAACCAGCTGTTCCACTTCCTTTCTGTACACAGACTCGTCGCCGTCGCGGATGAGTCCAATGACTTAATTTGTGAAAATAATATTGATTTGTTTTGTCTTGCAGAGACATGGTTGCAGGATGAGGACCATGTCACAATAAATCAGTCAACTCCCCCTAGCTACTTAAACTTTAGTGTCCCTCGAAGTACTGGTCGAGGAGGTGTTCCTGACATCATGGACATTAAACTGAGACAAGAAGGGAGAAAGGAAGAAGGTGAAGAAAAGAAACCGGACCAACAGAGGGGCGAACCGATGACACACGACAGGGAGGCAAATAAAGAACACAAGAAAACATCCCAGTCCTCCACCTCTGCCGGACGGCAGAGAAACAGTAATACAAAAACAACAAAGTGTACAGAACCAAACCAATAGTTCGGATCTGGTAAAATAAACAAAGAATTACACATTCACTACACACAAGCATTGATTAATGAACATAATACAAATGTTTCTGGTAAGCTCCTGTGAACAACTAACTAATGATGATAACCTCAGCTTAAGATATGTCCGTCCTCACCTATGTCCCCACACCTCTGTGTGTGCGAGCATGCAGGTCTGAATAAGGTTTCCCCATGCAAGTGATTGATAGCTGGTGTAAGGAACCGTCAATCCGTCCTACAGGAATCGGCACAGACATGGAGGAGGCAAGAGATGTATGCATCCAGGGTCCCACAGAGTACAAAGTCCACAGGCGGATCAGCACAGGGTCGATCACCCGCCAAGAGGGGAACAGATGGAAGCCCCAGGGGAGCACCCACCAGCCGCGATGCTGGGGCCCGAGAGATCGCAGTGACGAGCCCACGGGCTCTGCCGGTAACCGGCTACGCCAGGGCGGGCCCGGACCAGGAACCGGAGGCCACGGGAACCAGGGGCACCCCACCCCCCAGCGGGGCCCAAACCAGGGACCAGCCGACAAGGGTCCCCCGCCGCCGCCGCAGGCAAGGAGGACCCGCAGCCAACCGACGGACAACACACGCCGCCGCCACCCCGGACCAGTACCCACCGCCAACAACCCGGCCCGCCCCCACACAACCACACGCCAGGGAGCCACAGCGGATGTACGCCCTCCCCAGGCCGCGCCCAGCCGGCACCTGGACATCCAGATCTTCCAGCTCCAGGGTCCAGATCCCGCCCCAACGATTTGTCGCGCCAAGATCAGGGCCCAGCCAATGCCCGGACAGCCCCACCAGCCGAACAGACCAGCCAGTGAAGTCCTGGTGAACGCACGGAGGATTGTGGCCGTCCTAGCACTTCCCCCCCACCGATCCACCGGACGGCACCAACCTATTCCACAACCCCGGCACCCCCATAAGAGGTGCCCCAGTCAATCCAAGGAGGACATCGGCCCGAAACAGCGGCCGCCCGACAACCGGACCACCCAGGACCCGCCCGACATGCACCAGGACCGAGCCGGGCCGAAACCGGGACCCCCAGCCCCATGCATCGAGAGTCATCATCAACCAGCGGGCAGGAGCAACCATCACCGACGGGGAGTGACGGGGAGGGAAGAAGATGCATCAGGCCAGAGAGCAGCCAAACACCCAACCTAACAGGTAGACATAGACAGACAGAAACACTCATACGTACCCTCCCTCTCATGTGTACACATTCTTACAAATACAGGACATACGAAAAAAGGACGCTATACCCTCATTCATACCCCCCATACGTACACTATACTCCGTACTCCCAGGCCCAGGGACAGACGCCCCAGTAGAGAACCCTGCCCCTGCACCCAGGAGACAGACCCCTTTGCCCACCAGGACGGGGACAAGTAGACCGCCAAGGCCCCACACCGGCAAGAGCAGCCCACCAGCCCAGGACCCCGACCAGACGGCGTGATGTTCTATCCGGGCTCCGAACCCTGATGGTCCAACGAACAGGGGTGTGGAAAGACCCCCCAGCCTCTCTCCCCCAGCTCAATGTGGTGTTGTTGCGTGTTGTTCTAATGTGCACTTAAAACAGAGGGGGGGGGACATGGGAATACTGCCGGGTACCCCCATCTCCCCCCACGGGCCCTCAGTGTCTAGATGCGTTTAACCAGTGGATGCCGGCACCACAGGCGAGGCCCCCTCAACGGGGGGGTCTCGCCTGTGGCGCCACACCGCCAGGTCCCTACATGTGCGTTCCCTGTAAATGTTGCAAGTGTAGTGTCTAAATTGCTCAATAAAATCGGGACCCAGGCCGCCACCGGGTAGCGAAGACGGAAGCTCCATCCCGCACCCCAGTGACGTGCCCACGTCCCAAGGCCTTGTGAATGGTAGAATGAAGGAGCAGGTGAACAGAGGCATGGGGATGGGGAGAAAATAACTGGGGTGGCCATTGCCAACCCCAGGGAGCCAGCTCCCCTGCTGACTCCAATAGGCACCCCCGTTCGGCCCGATCCACCAGGGGTGGGAGGCCCCAGCACGTCCAGTCGGGGCCCACGGCAGCGGTACCGCCGAGCCCCGTGGGGGCCCCGGCAATCCACCAGCCCCCATGCCAGGGGCATATCTAAATCCTCCCCAACATTCACCTGCTAACAAAACACATGTCACTAGACACCCAGGTTGAGTTTAGCCCCCCCTCACCCTCAACTCCCCCCCCCTCCCGTCCCAAGCGCACCCCGTTAAAAAGAGCGCCTGTGCTAGATGGTAAAAAGCCTCCCCGCCAATAAGAGACGCCCCAGGCACCGCCAGCGTCCGAGGACCCCCGGGCCGAGGCCGGAACCCGGCGCACCACCGACTCGGGTACCCCGGACATGCCGCGCCAGGCCCGTGAGCAGACCGAAGTCCCGGGCGGCCAATCCCCAGGCCGACATCCTCCAGCCTTGCTTCTACCGCCCGATGGCCGGTTGGCAACAGAACCCAGCACGTCCACCCACCAGCCCACACCCCACCAACTGGTCAGTCACTGTGGAGGCCGACTAACACCGGCCAGAGCCCCCCACCCCAGCACCCCCGCAAGGGCTAAGACCAAGACCCAGGGGCCATGTCCAGTGTGAATATAGCCGATCGGGCCCGGAGACGCCGGCCACCCGCCACGGCCTCTCGCCGACGCCCGGACGCGGCAAGCGGCCACCGGGGAGCAAGCGACAGGAACCAGCCCGGGGAGATGGAAAGGGCAGCAGCGCCCGCCAACCACCGGCTGACCACAGCCCCCCCCCAGCCGGCACCGACGGCAGCGGCCCCCCCCGGCCAAGCCCCGCCAGGGCCCCAGCCGGGGGGCGCGCCGCCCCAGAACCCCGAGCCCCAGGCCCAGTCCAGACCCGCCCAGAGCAGCACAGCACCAGGCCAGTAACCCGCGTCCGCCAGCACGACCCCT